>CM038227.1:67004329-67604329 GCA_021442155.1 Cymbidium sinense | reverse complement strand
CTACACCACTTTAACATACTTAATCAAATAATTATGAGTCAATGATATGACATAAAACTATAAAAGGAATTTAAATCAGTAATGCACCTAAGAAAGAAAGGATCTAATATAATTGGCTCACAATTAGTGATTAATTAAGCTAAAGGATTTAATTTAAGTACTTTCATAACCCTTCTCACACATGTGGGTTGGATTTTGATTTCCTTAAGCCACTTAGGTTATTGAACACCTAAGCACCTACCTAAGATGAATTGATTAAGTTTTGGAATGTTTTGATTTTTAAATTTTTGATTAATTAAGTCATTTAATTAAGTGATTAAATTAGTTAATTAATTTTACATCTTAATTAGATTTTAATCCAAATGAAATAAACTTAGGGAAAAAAGATATGGGAAAGAACCCCCAATCTCATTCCCTAAGTCCACTCATTGTCCAAAGGTAATTAGCAAAATCAATTAGTGAATTTATCACTATTTAAAATGTTAATTAATCATTTAATGGATTAAGAGAGTAATTAGGAATGAGCCAAGCAATTACCATAATTAAGTCACTAATAAATTCTAAGGAAATCATGGGAGGCAGAGGTCATCCCATTAATCAACCTTAAAAAGTTTGGAATTAACCAGTGGAATAATTAGGGAGTAATTAATATAATGACATTCCCAATAAAACCCTAATTCAAAAAATAACACTTTTCAAAATCAATTGAAATTAATTTTAGAATATTCCTCTTTGAATTGTCTTTCCAATACTTTTTATTTTATACTTTTTTAAATTTTTCTATAATTATTTATGAATATTTAAAGTTTCTAAGCTTATTAGGTAATTAATCCCCTAATTATGTGACTAATCCCACTGGCGCCGCGTGTACCGCTGACGTGGCATGTGCTTTTCACGTGGCGTAATGGGAGAGGCCACTTAAGTTGTCACATCATAGCCACATCGGGTGGTGCTTTTTCCTTCCCCGATCTAAGATCGCAACAGCTTCAGCGGTTCTTTAGGGGGAAATCAAAGGATCCTATGTGTCTTGAACATGGCCATACATCCAAAATGCGTAGATGGATGGCCCATGATCCATCACTGATCTTCCTTGCGGGAGAGGACATTCGTCCACCCTTTAGGGCAAGATCAGAGCTCGGTTGAGCTCAAATTGAACCTAAATTCAACCCACACCATCATCAAGTAAGGGAGATTATATCTAACGATCAAATTCTCTTGAGGTGAGCATTTCTTTCACAAAGGATCACACCATGGCTATTTAAACTTGGTTTAAGGGCATACCTCACCAGAGGCTATCACCGATGCTCGAGTTCGATGAGGTAGCTTCGTCTAGTGGAGATGAGGCCCTGTTGAAGATTTGAGGTGATTTGGTTGAGTGGATCCTCCTATGGACCAAACTCTCCTTCAAATGGATTTGGTCTTGATCAAAGGCACTCTTCCTTTGCTTGGAGAACTTGCGTGAAGGCTTGGGTGAGGTCGATTGACTTCCCTCAAGGTGCTTGCAAAGTGAATTAGACTGAATTTGAGTATTGGCTAAGTTGGATTTCCTTGCTACCTCCCCTATTTTCAGCTTGGAGAAACAGAGAATGGAGAAGTTTAATTGGCTTTAAGAAGCTTGGGGGAGCTCTGGAATGCTAGCTCTGACTTCCTATTACTCAATCGAATGCAAAAGATATGAGTTGAAATGAAATTAGGGGGAGTACATCTCCCCCTTGAAGGATTGGACGGCCGCAAGCTCTTTTGCCATTTTGATCCAATTGACCTTATTCAATGGATTTTTTTGGCCATTTTGAGGGGCATGAAATTCAATTTTTGGCCATAGAAGTTAGTGGAGGAGTTTGCCATGTGCAAAACAAGGTGGAGGAAGGAATCCCATGTGCTCATTTCCATGGGGGTGGTCGATTTTGACTTTAGGTTGGGTTGGGCTGACCCAAACCCATTGGGTCATGTGCACCATGTCCATTAGTGACCATTTGGTCCACTAAGAGGATGCCAAGTGTCCGTGAAAAGGAATTGACCAAATTCCAAGTGGGTTTGATTTTAGGTTACCCTGTGACTTAGAAATAAAATGATCATTTAGCTTGGATTTCAATTTGACTATGTTTGGTATGATTGAAAAATGGGTTAGGCCAAGTTTCAATGAATTTGGAGTTGATTTGATATGATTTGGCTCATGTTGACCCATTTAGGTCAAAATGGGTCAACTTGAGTCAAGTTGACCAATTGGTCAAATTGGGCCAAACTAAAGGTTGGGTCAAGTTCATATGAAGATTTGAAATATTTTGGAAACTTTGGTTTAGTTCAATTTGGTTTAGATTTGGTTTTGATTCATTTGATTTCATTTAGGTCAAATGGATCAAGTTGACCAATTTGACCCATTTGACCTATCTGGGTTAGGTCAGAGGTTGGTTTATGTTTGGTTGATTATTTGAAATGGATTGATATTTTTGTTTTCAATTAATTTGGTTTATATTTAGATTTGGCTCAATTTGACCTTTTAGGTCAAGTTGGGTTCAAGGTTAATTGGGCTAGGTTGGGTCTAGTTGGCCAATTGAGTCTTTTGACAAGTTGAACAATCATTTTGGAATGAACTTGACCCATTGGTTTCAACCAATTTGGCTTAGATCAAGTTTTGACACATTTTGACTTTTTAGATCAAGTTGGGTCAACTTGGGTAAAGTGTCCAATTGGGCTAGGTTAGGCTCAAATGATGGCTTGGTCAAGTTCAAACATTGATGATGAATGAGTTTTGATCAATGGTTTCAATCAATTTGGCCTATAGTAGATTTTGGCTAGTTTAGGTTTTATTTTGGTCAAATGTTGACTTGGTTAACCCTTAGGTTTAACTTGGTTTGACCATATTTGAGCGATTGATCATCTCATGATAATTGTTACTCACAATGTGAGGCTTAGATGGGCTTAGTTTAATGCAATTTGGGTTGGATTAGAATTTAGCTCATAAGGGGTACTTTAGGTCACTTTGGGTCAAGTGGGCCTAAGTAGATCAAATGGATTGGTCAAAGCTTGATTTGAGTTTGATTAAACTTACATATGGACTTATGATTGAAATATAAATCCATTTGCAAGAGATTTGAAGTCAAATGGGTTTTGATTCATTTGATAATTTCAAATTCAAATGGTGAACATGAGTTTGACTTGGATTTGATTTTTTTGAATTGAGTTTTGATTTGATGATTGAAGTTTGTATTTATATTTGGATTCATGATTGAAGGATTAATTGAATCATGAAGAAAAATTAAGGATTTGGCTTGATTTGAATTAGATTTGGCTTAGTTCAAGACTTTGACTTGAAAGGCTTAGGTTGAATTTTGAGTAGATTTGAGCTTGAGTTTTGAATTGATTTTTGGATTGATGAATTTATAGTTCATTTGTATTTGAGAGTACAAATGAGAATATAAATGAGTTATTAGAAAATTTCTTGAATTTGAATTGATTTAGATTTGATTTAGGCTAAGTCCATAAGAGGGAATCAAAGGGCTTAGGAAAAGATTTTTGGAATTTGGATTTAGTTTGATTGATTTAAATTTATATTTCATTTATATATATGAATATAAATGAGAATATAAATGAGTTGTGAGAAAATTCTTTGAATTTGAATTGATTTAGATTTGATTTAGGCTAAGTCCATAAGAGGGAATCAAGGGACCTAGGAAATATTTTTGAACTTGTAATTTCAATAATAAGCTTCAGTCATTTGGAATTGAGTTGAGTTTGAGAAAATCAATTAAGTTTGAATTGATTTAAGTTTTGATATTGATTTGACTTGGATATTTGACCTAGTTTGATTTGGAGTTTGACTTGAAGGGAGGAAGTGAGGAATTTGGTTAAAGCTATAGGGTAGTCAAATTTTCCTAACACCCCTAAGGCATGACCTATTCTTATGACTAACTCTTCAAGGTCTCTAGGGTTAGGTTGAGTGTTCGCCTAATCACTAGAAGTGTCTTAAGACTAAGGAACTCTTAAAGTCTAAGAGAAGTCCTATGTCTAAGATGGAGGGATTGAGAGCTCATTCTAAAAATGAGGTCAACAGTTATCAACACATACAAACTTATAGAGATATTTGTAATTAACATCACTCCATATATATTTTATAGTTGATTTATGGGCTTTTGAAAATAACTTTTGATTTAATAGTAATAATATCCACACCTATTTTTAATATAAATCAAAACATGTAATTTGACATAAAAGAAACCATTTCATTTAATTAATTTTAAAAGAAATGAATACATGATTTCACATGTCAAGCAACATTTAACAGGATTGGAAAGAAATAAAAGAATACAAGCACATGATCTTATTCATCCTAATTAATTCCTAATGATAATCATACTAAATAAGGCTATTTAAAATAAACCAAAGTTCTTTAAAGTCATTTTTAATTTTGAGTTTGATTTGATTTAGGAAATATGAAAGAGGTTTATTAATCCTAATCCAATTCCCCATGTGTGAATTAATTTGGTTTAATGAAGAATATTTAGGTTGATTTTATGTTTCAATTAGGTTAAGATATGAATTAAGTAAATTAATTAACCTTTACCTACACCATCTTAAGTTAATTAACTAATTAATAATGAGCCAATATGACATGCAATCACATGAAAAGTAAATTTGCAATGCTCTTAAGAAATGAAAGGGGCCTAATGCAATTTTGTCATGATTACTAGTTAATTAAGCTTAAGGGATCTCACTTAACTACTTTTATGATTTTCTCACACATGCGAGCTAACCATAATTTCATTATCTCTCACACTTGGTTGTTGAACACCCAAAGAGCTACCCAAGATCAATTAAAGGTTACTTAGGTGTGAAGTGGATTTTAGATTGAGTTAAATCAAGCTTATTAATTAATTGATTGAGTTGATTATATTTTGATTAGAATAATGAAGATAGCTTAGGGAAAGCGATCAAGGACAAGGCTTCAATCCTTAATCCCTAAGACATTTCAAACACTCAATTAGGCTCTAATTTTTATCTTAGAAATTAATTAATTAATTAAGCACTTAATTACCTCATTAATCATCAATTAATTTAATTCCAAAAAAGTGAAGGAAATTTAGGAAATGAATTAGGAAAAATAATCCAATTACACTCCCTAAGCTCCCTTACTGTTCCACAGAGGTAATTAGGCTTAAATAATTAATTAAATCACTATTTGTTCATTAATTATAACTAATTAAATTAAGGAAGTGATTAAGGCTTAATCAATCGATTTTCATAATTGAGCAACAAATAAAATTCTAGAAAAATAGGGGAGGCAGAGGTCATCCCCCAAACATCCACATAAATTAAAAATCAATTGGGTGATTAATTAAGTAGTAATTAAGCTAATTTGGTTTCTAATTAAACCTTAATTAAGCCAAAATCACTATTTAAAATCAATTAATAATAATTTTTTCTAGATTATACTCTGAAATACCTTTAAAATGAGCCAAAGTTTATATTTTATGGATTTTCTATAATTAGTTATGAATTTAAGAAGTTTCAGCCTTAAAAATTAATTAAAATAGCCTAATTAAAGCCTTAATCCCGTCGGGCCACGTGGCGGCTAACGTGACGAGCTGATGCGGTGCGCTTTGCACATGGCATGATAGGATTGGCTATTTAAGTTGTCACATTCGAAGGCTTACTCAGATGGCGGCGGACGCGCATTCTCGTGGACCGTCTGATCTAAGTTGAATGGCCATAATTTGATCTGTAGTTTAGGAAAGGAAATAGGGGATCTAATGCGAGATCTAATTAGAGCTGTCCATTCTAATCATGTGGAACAGACGGCTCACGATCTCTCCTGTTCGTGACCAGTGAAAGACAGATGTCATCCATCTTTCCATGTTCGATCCGAGCTCGGATTGCCTCCAAATTCATCCCACACCTTCAGGGAAGGGAGACGCACACATCCAATTGCTTAAAACTTATGGCATTCAAATTTACTTTACAAAAGACTAACACATTTTTCATACAAGGCTCGGTTTACAAAATTACCTCACTGGAGCTATTGTCCAGCGATGGGTCATCAAAGGTAGCTTCCCTTAGTTGAGGTGAGGCCCTATTGAGAAGCTTTGAGCTTAATTTGTGGTAGATTTCTCGGTCAACCAATCCACACACTCAAAGGCATCAACTCTGATCAAAATCCTATCTCTGGTGCTCAAGAAGGCTTAGAGAAGGTTCTGTAGGCTTCGATAGAGTACGAGAATTGTGTGGGTGCAAAGAATTGAAGTTTGATTTTGTAGAGGGGGAGTATTGCTTGAAAAAGTGATGTCCTGTTTCAGCTTTGCTCAGGAATGGGCAATGCCGATCGAGGAGTGCTTGAGGATGCTTGGGAGTGCTCCAAGAGAGTTTAAAATTGCCTTACGAAGTCTCTCAATGCAATTGCTTATTTTTGCCGCTTGGATTGACAAACGGGATTCATCTAGTAATTTATGTTGATTAGCTGCCGTCGGGTCGTCAGAAGGGTCATCGCTAGTGCCATGTGGCTCTCCAGAAGTGGTCAAGGCAGTGGCAAGAGTCTCAAGGCTTGATATAGAGGGATTGTGTGGGATTGATCTCCTTTGCATCCAATGGGTTCAACCATAAGGGGTAATGGCTTGGCTTTATTCATTTGGTCCATGTTAATGCTAGGGTGGGTTAGGTTGGGATAGGAAGTTCTAGGAGTGCTTCATTTAGCCATTTCATGGTTATCATGGGGAGATAAAGTGGACTTTGCCACTTAAGAAAAGGATCTAATGCAAATGAAAGGGTGTCCATTGGTTAATCCCCTTGGATTGGGTCCCACATGGACTTGGGTTGGTTTGGGGCTGACCTAGGGTCCAATTGGGTCGGGTTAGGTCAGCCACCAAGGTTCCATAAAGTAGTTTTGGGTGATTTAGGTTCATATGGTCAAAATGTGTTCATTTGGGCTAGGTTGGGTTGGGTTGACCAATTAGTCAATTTGGGTCAAACCATGATGATTTAGGATGTTTTGGTTCAATTAATTTGGGTTGGTTTGGTCTGGGTTTGGATTTGACTCATTTGAGTTCAAAAGGATCAAATTAGTCAAGTTGACCAATTTGACCAATTTTACCAAATTGGGTTGGGTTAGGTGTTGAGTCAAGTTCAATTGGTCAATTGAAAATGATTATAGGCTTTGGTTTGGTTTAATTTAAATTTAATTTGAATTTTGGCCAATTTGACCATTTAGGTCAATTTGGGCTAGGTTGGGTCAAGTTGACCAATTGGTTAACTTGGGATCACTTATGGATTTGGTCAAGTTCGATAAGTGATTTGGAATGAACTTGAGCCATTTGTTGCAATCAATTTGAATCAAATCATTATTTGACCTATTTTAGCTCTTTAGGCTAATTTGGGTCAACTTAGGTCAAATGACCAACTGGACTTGGTTTGGCTCAAGTGAGGATTTGGTCATGTTCAATCATTGATCATGACTAGGTTTGAGTAAATGATTTCAATCAATTTGGCATATGGTGAATTTTGGCTAGTTTGGGTTTCATTTGGGTTAAATGTTGACTTGGTCAAAAGCTAGGTTTTGCTTAGTTTGAACCAATTTAATGCAATTGATCACCGTATGATGATTGTTGATCATGATTGAAGGTTTAGATGGGCTTAGTTCAATCCAATTTGGGTTAGATTAGAACTTGGCTCAAGAAGATCTTTTAGGTCACTTTGGGTCAAGTGGACCTAAATGAGTTGGTTGGCTTGATCATGGCTTGATTCAAGTTTAGTTGAGTTGATATATGGATTTAAGATGAAAATATAAATCCAATTGTAAGTGGTTTGGAGCCATATGAGTTTTGGTTCATATGATAATTTTCAAGTCAAAAGGGTCGACATGGGCTTGACTTGGGTTGACTCAGGTTTTGTTTGATAATAGTGTTTTATGTTTATATTTGCTTTAATTATTGAAGGAATGATTGAATCATGAAGAAATCCATGAGTTTTAAGTTGATTTGGGTATCATTTAGCCAAGCTCAAAAGTTTGGCTAAAAGAGCTAAAATTGGGGATTTGATCTGATTTAGATTTGGTTTGGACCATTTGAATTTATATTTTATTTATATTTATGAATATAAATAGGTTGTTAGAAAATCACTTGAGTTTGGAGTGATTTGGAAGCAAATTTGACTAAGTTGAGGGATGTAGGTCAAAAAGGGCTTAAGTAGAAAATTGGTTTGGTTTGATTTATTTTTGGTCATTGGAGGGTGTGTTTCATTTATATTTGTGGATATAAATAAAGAAATAATTGATTTATAAAGAAATCAATCAAATTTGATTTGATGTGGATTGAGATTTGGTAAGCTTATGGAGGTAAGTCCATATGGCTTAGGAAAGGCCTTGATTTGGTTTGATTTAGTTTGATTTGATTTAAGTGGTTTGAATTTGGATTTCATTTATATTTGTGAATATAAATGATGGAATGATTGATTTATAAAGAAATCAACCAAATTCAGGTTGGTTTGAAGGAGTTTTGGCTAAGCATATGAAGGTGGTTCTTATGGCTTGGGAAGAGATTTTGGGATTTGGATTTAATCCTAGGTTTCAATCATTTGAAGTTGGATTTGATTTGGGACTTGGATTTGATTTGGAATTTGGATTAGATTTGATTTTTGGTTGAATTTGATAGTTGAGAAAATTAATTGGTTTAGGGTTGATTTGAATTTGGTTGAAGCCAAGTCCATAAGATAAAATCAAAGGGTTTAGAGAGGGATTTGGAGTTTGAATTTAATTTTGGGTTTCAATCATTTGAAGTTGGATTTGATTTTGGAATTTACATTTGAATTTGAGGTTTGGTTTGAAAGAAGGAAGGAAGGATTGGGTTTAGGCTATAGGGTAGGCAAGTCCTCTTAAATCCTTAAGACACAACTCATTCCTATGGCTAACTCTTCTAAGTCTCTAGGGTTAGGTTAAGTGTTCACCTAATCACTAGAAGTGTCTTAAGACTAAAAAACTCTTAGTGTCTATAAGAGCCCTAGATCTATGATGAGAAAGTTGAGAGCTCACTCCAAAAGTGAGGTCAATGACATTTTAGAAAATCAATTGGGAATGTTGAATTGGAAAGACTTATTTTGGAATCCAAAGGAGAATAAGTAGGAAATGCTCATGATACTAGGAAGCCTAGTAAGCACTTCAACCTATCGTATGGTGAGGCTTTATATATTTGAAAGTGAGAGGATTTACTTTGTTTGAGTTAAATTTTATTAGAATGCTAAGGGTTATAATCCAGCAACACAAGATTGTGAAAATGCCTAAGAGGTGAGGATTTATGCTCGTAGTGCAAAGAAAACAGTAACCTCGGATCCTAAATCTAGGGAGCTTTAGCACAAGCTAAAGCACAACCTAAATCTAAGTGAAAGGGGACATAATGGTCTATTCCATAAGAGAAGATAGACTTGTCAGACTCTTATGGAATTACAACTGCCTATAGTGGCTGGCAGCTAACTCCTCATACACTTCAAAATCATGTAAGTCGATCTTATAAAATTTCAAGATGGTTTAAGCTGTTATTTAATTTGGAAAGAGACTAGAGTCCTAAACTCACTCTCTAAGAGACTAGATCATGACTAGTATGAGCATATGGCTTAGTATAAAAATGCAAAATTTTATAATTTTTATATAATTTCGACACATTTATTTGGACAAAGGATTTTGGGCAATTATGCTTATATGCATGATGAAATTGTATTATTGGCTAAATAAACGGGAGGAGGTGTTCTCCACTATAAGGGATTCTCTCACAGGTCATGCATTCCCTATCATGCAAGAATGGAGACCCTCCCTATTTATGAGTAAAGCAATATGTTATGCATGATGTTAGCCATACAATATACAGCTAAGGGGTTGCTAAATTTTTTAATTATCTTGATTACAACCTAGGCTTTAAAAATGAGATTATGAGTTGTTATAAATTTTAGTTATGAGTTATTAGTTGGGTAGAAAGATTAATTTTTTCCTAAGAGCCTACTGCATCCAGGCTACACATTTAAATATCAATCATAAGAAATTATGAAAAAGATGCAATCTTATTGCACAATGTAAACATAACAGCAATCATTTTATATAAACTACCATGAAAGAATAAGAGACCGATGCGGCCAGGTACCGCCATACACCCTGAAAAAGAGAAAATATGGGTAGTCGAGCTTTACCCTTATACAACCCAAAATTTTAAAATAATATTACAATTGAAATTGAATACATGCTATGGGGGTCTTCATTCTTCATTTCTTCTTTCTTCTTTCTTTTGATTTGCTTCAGGGAATCACAGGGCACCCTAGGACTAAGCCTTCTAGCCACTCCTCATCCTAATCCCCATAGCACTAATCCTAATTTCTATTATAAAAATTATAATTTATAAGAAAAGTAAATCTAACTACATCCGTAAAATAAATGTTAGGTAAACATACATGCAATTCTAAACATTTATATTTTCTAATTTGAGCTTAGCACCTTGTACATGGGTAACTAAGCTCATCTATCTTAATTTTAATTATGCTTAGGGGCATAAGCAACCTGCAAATAGAACATTTATATTTATTTTTGAATGGCCCCTTAAGCATAATCCCCTACAGAAAATAAGATTAGGTTATCAATGACCTAACATCCAGTCTATGAGTCATACATCCTAGAATCCAGTCTAAAATATTACATTACAAAATAAAACACAACATCATACATACACCACGCTAACTTAGGACTAGAAGTGGTGGCTTAATTCTAATGTGTGTGCTAAGGCTTTGTGTGGTATGTCTTCACTAAGCATTAGAGTTGTGATATTCTAAATTTGGAATTATTTAACATAAAGGTTGGTTTCATTTCAAGTTGTTCAGATAGTTTGTAAATTTTAATTTATGTTATATTTTGTTTCATTTGATTTACACTTAGCATCTAAGTGTTATGAAGAGATGAAAGAGGCTTACCCTCTTCATCCCTACCTTAAACCACTTTCTAAAGCACATTATTATAATTTTGCTTTCATTAGTGCATGATTTATTAAATTTCTTATTAATCTTAAGTTTGATTTAACCTTAAAGGATCCCATTCAATAAGAAAAGCATCTTAAGATTAATGTAGTTGAATTACAATCACGCAGAACATATCATGACATTCCTTTTCATCACCCATAACATGCATATGACTTAACACTTAGCATACATATACATACAACATATTTTGGCATACTTGAATGATTATGGATGCATACATTTAGAGATCATAATTTAGATTGATTAAATTGTTCATACATGTAAATTAAAGCTTTATCCAAATTTTAATACAAATATATATAGGAATAAAATTAAATAAGTATGTGTCTTTATTAGCCAAGGAAGTGAGATAATCAAACGACCTCCTTAGGGCTACTTAAAGCCTCATATTCCCAGGATGTCCAGATTATATACTTATTATCATTTAAACACATGTAAATTCATATAAAGAACATAGAAATGAAAGTATTATCTTTACATGTAATGCATTTTATATGCTTTAATGGTTGTGGATGCATGTATTTTTAACAGAAAAGAAGATTATCATTCTTTAATTAAATACACACACACATATATAAAAGATGTAAGCAAGTACATATCTTTGTTTAAACTAGGGAAGTGAGATAATCAAATGGCCTCCTTGGGGCAACTTAAAGCCTCGTATTTCTAGGATGTCCAAACTATATACTTTCTATCTTAAGTGCATATGAATGTATAAATAATTACAAGAATAGTAATCATGCAAAGAATTATATTTTATTTGGTTGAGTTATTTATAGATGTAATTTAAAGCTCTATCCAAATTATAATACAAATATACATAAGAATGAAATTAAATAAGTATGTGCCTTTGTTAACTAGAGAAGTGAGATAATCAGATGACCTCCTTGGGGATACCTAAAGCCTCATATTCTTGGGATCTCCAGACTATATACTTATTATCATTTAAACCTATGTAAATCTATATATAAACATAGGAAAGAAGGTTTCACATTCACATGCTTAAGCTATAAACATGCAAATCTTATATATATTAATAATTAATATCACTCTAAATATTATTATCAACTTATACTTTTTAAAAAATAAATTTGGATTTATAAGTAATAATAGCCACACATATGATAAAATTAAGCCAACACATGCAAGCTTACATAAGTAAATTCTATTTGATTCATTTGAATTTGAAAACATGAATGCATGAGATCACATGACATACAACATTTAAAAGTGATTTTAATAGCCAAAAATAACCATATTATTAATTCAACTACACTAATTCCTAAGGACAGTCACAGTAAATAAAATTATGAAAAAAATAACATTTTTTATTAATTTAATTTTTGGATTTTGATTAAGCTTAAAGAAGAGGAATCATTTGATGTTTTAATCTCATTCTCATGTTGATAATCTTAATTTATTTAATAAAAGATAATTAGTTGACTTTTATGATTTAAATAAGTTAAATCATTAAGCAATCCATTTAATCACCCTTTCCTATGCTTCTTTAATTTGATTAATCATTTAATCATGAGCAACAAATGACATGAACATGAGGAAAAATAAAATTGTAATGCTCTTAAAGAACCTAATGCAATTGGCTCATGATTAGAGATTAATTAAGCTAAAGAATCTAATTAAGTACTTTTATGATTTTTCCATATTTATGGGTTAATCATAATTTTCTTAAGGATCTTTATGTTAATAAGCACATAAAGAGGAACCCTTAATATGATTAATAGTTATTTGAAGTGATTAATATTTCAGTTTAATTTGAATTTACCATTAATTGATTAATCTATTAATTAAACCTCATATTAATTAACTCCCTTTAATGAAAAGAATTTGAAAAAGTAATTAGAAAAGAAATCTTAATCACTCTCCCTCATCATCTCATTATTAATTAGTGATTAATGAAGTTGAATTAATTACTTTTTACTATTTAGAACCTTAATTAATTATTAAAATAATTAAGAAAATAATGAGGATTTGAATTTCAAATTTTTCTAATTACCTAGCCAATAAATCCCAAAAAAATCATGGGAAGTAGATGTCATCCCATTAAATCATCATGTTAAGTTTGGGATTAATTATCCAAGTAATTAAGGCTTAATTAAGCTAATTATTAAAGCATTGAAACCCTAATTAAGCCTTAACCACTATTCAGAATCAAATAGAATCATTTTTTATTAAATTCTCCTCTTTTTAACCTTTCCAAAAATGTATTTATTTGTACTTTTTAATTTTTTCTATAATTAGTTATGATTTTTAAAAGTTTCAACCATGTAAATACATTTTTAAGTCTAATTAGTCCTTAATCTCATCAGTGCCATGCAGACGACTGACGTGACAGGGCTTTCCACATGACACCACAGGATTGACCACTTAAACTGTCCAACGTGGAGCTATCGTGGCAACGCCGGATGCGCTTTCATCCCCACCGTGTGATCTAAGATCGGACGGTGGGGATTAATCATGCGGTTCATATAAGATTAAATCAAGATTAGTTAATGGATTAAATCAAGATTATTTAATGGATTAAATCATGGCTGTCCGTTCCAATCATGCGGAATGGATGGTAGATGATCCTTCATCTCCCGAGCGACGGAAGACAGACACCGTCTGCCCTCCCCTGCTAGATCTAAGTTTGCAGAAGCTCATGAGACATCAGAATTGATCCCAAAACATTTAAGGAGGGGATTTAAAGGGATCCTATGATGGGATTCACACACACAATCACACTTTCCTTCACGAAGGCCTAGAAAAATTTGAAAAAATGTCGATTTCCCAGAATTTAGCTTGCCGGAGCTTAGGACCAGTGGTGAATCAACCAAGGTAGATTCATCTTGAAGAGATGAAGCCCTGTTGAGAAGCCTGCGTGTTGCATCCTCACCGGTGGCTCTGTGGATCAAACGTCATTGGAAAACTCATCGAAGTTGGAGTGGTCTCCGGTGCTCGAATAGATTGGGAATCAATACGTTTCACCTCACGGGAGCTTGGAGAAGGTGTGGGTAAAGTTAATTTAAAAATTATGGAGTTTGGAGGAGGTTAGACAGAGGTTGGCCTTATATTATTTTAGGTTTAGCATTTTCGGTGATGGGGAGGCTTTGTGAACTCTAGAACAGCTTCGAGAGTCTCATCTTGGGTTGCTTGTTCTCTGAGAATGTTCAATCTCTAGAATGAGATTGAATGGGGAGGAATATACCTTCTTCTCCATCCAAACCAACAGTTTGGATGTGTTTTGTAAATTGCAGGTGGCCAGCCAGTGCAGGCAGCCCTGGGTGGCAAGGAATTAATGAGGTGGCTCGATTTGAGTGGCCAAGTGAGGGGAGAGTGGCTGCCAAGAGGAGGAGGTAGTTGTCCTAGGTTTCCAAGTGTTCCAATAAGGAGAAGTGGGTTAGCTCACCTCCACTTAGCTCATGACTGACTCAAACAGCTTTGGGTCAGGTGAACTAGTGGTCCTCATATCCATTTGGAGCTTAGGGTGGCTGCCAAGGGGAGGAGAGTGGATTTGATCATCCAAATGTGGGTTTTGTCTCATTTGGAGGGCTTTACCCATTAGGTAATGTGTTAATTTGGGTTTAGTTTGGGTTGGGTTTGATTTGGGCTGACCCATCGTGACCCAAAGATGGGTTATGCCAAGTTTGAATGGGTTTGGGCTTAGTTTGAGTGTGTTTGGCTCAATTTGACTCATGTAGGTCAAATTAGGCTAGGTTGGGTTAGGTTGACCAATTGGTCAAATTGGGTCAAACCAAGGGTTGGGTCAAGTTCAAATGAGTATTTGGGATGTTTTGAATCAGTTGATTTGATTTTGCTTGCATTAGATTTGAATTTGACTCATATGGGTTCATATGGGTCAAATGGGCTAAGTTGACCAATTTGGTCAATTGGCTTGGGTTAGGTATTGGTTTAGGTCAGCTTGATAATTTCAATATGATTGTAGGCTTTGATTTCAATCAATTTGTATTTAAAAATGATTTAGACTAATTTGACCCTTTAGGTCAATTTGGTTCAATTGATAAAAATGGGTTCAACTAAGGGTTTGATCATATTCAATAATCAATTTTAAATAAATTTGAGTCAATGGTTGTAATCAATTTAGATTAGAATTTAATTTAGCCCAATTTTACCTTTTAGGTAAAATTGGGTCAACTTGGGTCAAGAGGCCAATTGGATTTGGTTTGGCTCAATTGATGGCCAAGTAATGTTCAAGGGTTGATTTTAGGTTGGTATGAATCATTGGTTTCAATTGATTTGAATTGGGATGGGATTTGGTTCAATTTGGTTTATGTAGGTTAATTGGGTCAACTTGATCAAATGACCAAATTGACTTGGTTTGACCCAATTGATTGCAATTGATTAATCAAGAATGATCAACAATCATTATAGGAGATTTTTGGTGGTTTGGTTTAATCTGATTTTAGTTAGATTAGAGTTTGGTTCAAATTATTCCGTTAGGTCACTTTGGGTCAAGTGAGCTTAATGGGTCAATTACATTGATTTTGGGTTGAATTGAGTTTAGATGAGTTTGATAATTGATTTATGATAGATTGGTGGCTTTGGTTGCAATTGATTTGGGATTAATTGGATTTTGGCTCATTTAGATATTTTGGGTTCAAATGGGTTAACTTGGGTTAATTAAATTGATTTTGGCCAATGGATTTGATTGTCTTGATTGTATAATTTGGAAAGATGATTGAAGGGTTTGAGAAAATCAATTGAGTTTGGTTTAATTGAAGGAAGTTTGGGGCCAAATCCATAGGATTGAATCATAGGGTTAAGATGGGTTTGATTTTGGCTTGGAGTTTGGATATGAGATTGGATTCAATTGGTATTGGTTTGATTTGAGGTTTGGTCTTGCAATGATTTGAAGTTGGTATTGGACTTAAGGTTAGGCATGAGTCATGGGTTAGGCCACAGGGTAGTTTAGTTTCCTTAGTCCTAAGTCATAACCTAATCTTATGTCAAATTCTTTTAAGTCCTTAGGTTTGGGTTAAGTGTTCACTTAGTCACTAGAAGTGTCCTATGACTAAGAAGAATTTAGTGTCTAGAAGACTTCTAAATCTAGAATGAGAATACTAAAATTCTCACTCCAAAAGTGAGTTCAACAAGGGTTTACCTCTCTTAAGATGTAATTAACTATAGAGGCTTGCTCTTAAGAGAACTGAGAACTCGATATAAAATAAATCATGTTCTATTTCATCTATATAATTTAGGGGAAGAATCTATGGAATATGTAGATCAATTAGTCTTATGAGTCCTTATTAAGTGATTGAATTCATTATAGAATGATATTTTCATCTCTTGAGATGGTATATATATATATATATATATATATATATATATATTGCACATACATTGAAATATGCAAGGATATAAATTTATCTACTTAACTAATACATCTTTTATAATCCCTTTGGATAAGACAAAGATCTATCAGTTAACTAAATGGTCATACTAATGGGATGGACTTCTCCTAATCCTAACTTCTTAAAAATAGATAATGACATTAAATTAATACTAAGCTTTTCCAATAAGAATATCTTCTATAGTGCAAGGTATTGTAAAACTACCAAGATCTTTTAATTTTTGTGGTTTTTTTTTTTTTTAGTTATATCACTACATTACGTAGTTAATGTTATAGTCTCACTTTCTCCTTCTTTTTTTTTAAATAAATAATATCATTAATAAATTGTGCATAAGTTCTAATTTGTTCTAAGAATTTAGTGATTAGAATATTTATTGATAACCTCTTAAACACATCCAAAAATTTTAAAATTTGTTTATCAAAAATCTTCTTTTACTTTTTTTAAGAAAATGGTGAGGCTTTTATATTCTTAAATGCTTCTCTCTTACTCATTTTAATCTTCTCTTCTTTTTTTTCTTTTACTAAATCCTTTAAATTCTCAATATTATCTTTAAGTTTATTCTCATCAATTTTTATTTCTTCTAGCTCTTTTTCACTTCAGTGCTATTAGACAAACTACCCTAAGATTATTGGTTAAGTTGCTAGCCAATTGCCCTAATTGAATTTTCAAATTTCTAATATAAGTAGTTTGACTTTATAATTGAGTCTACCCTAATAAATCTTTAAGTGAAGGTTTCTTATTTGTAGCCTAGTTTTTTTTGGAGAATATCCTAGTGGAACTATTTGTCTATAGTTTTGATTATTAAAGTCCTTATTATTCTAATATCTCATATTTCTATTTTGGTTTAATTCAGACATTATTCCATGAGAAATTAGGGTATTCCTCCAAATGAGGTTGTAAGTGTGTGAGATAGGATCATTTGGTCTTTTGGCTACATAATTAAGAATTTCTACATCTTAATTGTTAAACTCTTTTAACATCAATGCTTCACTACTCTCACTAACAAAATTATTATGACTTAAAACATTGACTAATCCCTAAGATATCAATTTTCTTAGACAACGCTACTACTTATAGAGTTAAAATAGAAATTGCATCAAATTTATGCACACTAGCAACTTTCTTAGGTTTATTAGATGACTGTTAAAAGTTATAGTTGTCATTTCTTCAATCAAATCATATGTCTCCTCAAAAGATTCATATATAAGACAACCTTCTGTTACTACATCTATGATGGTTCGTATTAGATTATTATAGAATGATAGAATAATTAACCAATCAAGCAAAAAAATTGATGTGAAAATTCTCTTAATAAATTTGTGCATCTCTCATATGCCTCATTAATTAATTCATTATCCATTTGAATGAAGGAAGTGATGTCATTCCTAAGCTTAATAGTTTTGGAAGGTGGACAATATTTGGTAAAAAAGATTTAGCTAAATCATTCTAAATACAAATAGACTCTCGGGGAAACAAATTCAACAACAACTTAGCTTTATCTTTAAGCAAAAAATGAAAGCTCCCAAACTATAATGGCATTATCAAAAAAACACATTTTTACTTAAAATTTGCACATATTTTAAAAAAATTTGTTTTATGTATGATAGGATCTTCAATTAGTGAACATTGAAATTGAGAATTTTTAGCCATTTGAATTGTTGAAGGTTTCAGCTTAAATTGTTGGTCTATTAATGGTTTGATGATCTCCATCCACCATGGGAGTGGCATAGTCTCTAAGTGCTTTAAGATGTTTAGCTTCTCCAAGCTAATTAGCCATTTTAAGATTTTGAGTTTGATGTCCTCTTCCTTTCTTAAGTTTTCAACAAGTTATTTCTATCTTAAGATTAAAAGACACAAGTATTGCACTATTATAACTATGCATACAAAACAATTGTACAATTTTTTAAACATGACAAGAGATTACAAAAAGTTAACCAAAGCCAACTTTTAATTACAAAACACAACAAAAAGTCCTAAACACTTCAAACTTACTACAATTAAACAAAATCCACACAAATAAGTTGAATTAAAATAGACTAAAAAGATCAATATTAACTTAAGATCCGCAGCAACAATGTTAAAAACTTGATTGTGCTAAATGGTGTACACAAGTGCATGTGCCATATAATAAATATAATGATGAGTAAAGTATAGTTATAATGAGGATCTAACAGAAAATTTTATTAAATTAAGTACTAATCTAATATCAATCTAAGTTTTTATCCAATATAATAAAATTTTCCTAAATTAAATTAACTAAAATTTATAAAATCTACTTTTGAAAATAGGATTTTTACTTAATTATGAAAAATAAACTATGAATTTATGGCCATTTAATTGTTTCTTTAGAATTTGCAATGCAAAAGTTATTTTATGTAGCTATTAATCATGAGAAATTTTATTTTTTCATCAACAATAAAATTAAAAAGACATAATCACTATAATTAATTAGTTATATTCTTCTCTCTTAATGATTGCAAATCCTCAAATATTATATATCAATGTATATTTGCAAGATTCATTTAATTGTTTCTAATTATTCCACTATGACTCTTTTGGTATCTCTAGATCACACAATATTTTAAATTTGTAATTGACCGGATTATAAGTAAATTAAGGATGGGGATCAACCAAAACAACAAAGAAATTACAACAAATCACTTGATTTCAAACATCACTAAACATTATCCATAGAAAAATAATATAAGATTCCATAAACTCAAAGTTCAACACAACCAATTCTTCATAATAAAAAGAAAGAATATTTGTGTTTCATAAATATAAAATTACATTAAGATAGTACAAGAGTATGGAAAGAAAGAACCTAGATTTTGTTCTCTAATTTTGACTTGCTTCTACCTTTTCCTCCCTACATGCATCTCCATATTTAGGTTTTACACCATTCTTCACACCAAAAGACAAAAATATATCAAAAACATTGCACACAAAGACTGTCACTTGTAGTCACACTTTGTAAGCAACTCTACACTATAAAAGAAAAGAACTAAAAAGGAATCTAAAATGAAACACTCAAAATACAAAAATTTATTCTTTATTTATCACAACACTCTCTTTTATAGTCAAAGGATGCATCCATTCTAAAACTCATTTAAAATTGTCTTCAAAACTTTTCTAACTGGCTTTGAAACTAATTCATAATTGAATATGCTAAGTTGTAGTATCACGATACTAGCCTATAGCCCCAAGGCGTTGCATCTTTTTACTTTTTGGTTTCAAATCATTTATTCTAGTGCCTTAGCGGTATAATGTAGCACTACAACACTGGGTATGGTGCTACAACGCTATAAATCTAGGGTTGTGGTGCTGTCTTCTCTATTTTTACATAATTTTTTTTATGAAACTAATGCCATAGCACTGCACTGAATTTCGATATTTTTTCTTTAATATATTTTTTTAGCATACACACATAAATTTATAAAAATAAATTATAAAATAATATTATTAATTTATAAATATTTACTAATTTTTGATAATTTTTTCACTTATTAAAATGTAATTATGGTAACATAACCTTTCATACTTGAGTTTATTCACATATATTTTTTTTTAATAAGAATAAAATAAATTTATTTCTAAAATCCATCATACACTTATCCAGGATACATTCATAGATAAATAGATACATAAACCATAAGTAAATATATAATTCAAGTGCAAAGTAAAAGTAAACACATTTCAAATAATTATAATAATTTAAAATAGAAAAATAGATGTTAGTGTGGATATGCCCATAAAATATAGTCCCAATAAACATATATGAACAATTGAACATCTACCCTTTACAACTTAGATCAGACTTAGTTCTCTTTACTTTAAAAGGCTACAAAGCTTCACTTTGAGAGGTTTATTTTATTTATTTATTATTCTTTGCTTCTTTATAATCCTATGGGCATACACAAGGACTTCCTAACTTTTTAAAAAAGTATATTTTAAAAATAAAATTTTTTAACATTACCCTTACAAAATAGATGGTAGTAACAACTTTATTTTAAACACATTCAAACATTCATTCATCCCAAAAATGCTTAACATATTCAAGTGCCAAGCCGTCCATCATAGTAGTTATGCTTAAGGGGCTTTGGAATTTTAAGCAATTTAAGCAAACACTTGTAATTAAAATTTTAGTTTTTATTTCATCTTTATCACATGCAAAATATTAGGTTCACTCCTAATAAATTTTATAGACAGTCACAGATCTACCCAATCACAATCATCATTAAAGTGCATCTCATCATAACATAACAACACAATAATGA
Source organism: Cymbidium sinense (assembly GCA_021442155.1). Lineage (NCBI taxonomy): Eukaryota > Viridiplantae > Streptophyta > Magnoliopsida > Asparagales > Orchidaceae > Cymbidium > Cymbidium sinense. Next base: position 67,583,688 of record CM038227.1, on the reverse strand, counting down.
TTGAGATAGGATAATCAATCATAAACTAAGACTTAAAGTACTGTGTATTGTCTAGCATCTAATGTGTGATAGATCATGTGATTATTTGTCTATTAGGTTTTGCTTTATGTTTCATTTTTTAAACTTGTAAAATAATATTTAATTTAATCAATGATAATTTAAATTTAGGTACTTAATGTTTTTTGTAGTTTTATTTGAATTTTATTTTATTTTGGCTTTATTTGATAATGCATGAAAACGGATAAATCTTATCGCGTAGATGAACCTCATTATCAAAGCATCCTATGCATTATAAAATATATCTTATAGTGAAAGAATGAAGATATAATTTATAACACCTTTAACCAATCCTAAATAGATTTTATGGATTTTAATATTACTTAATTAGTATCATTATTATTATTATTATTATTATTATTATTATTATTATTATTATTATTATTATTATTATTATTATTATTATTATTATTATATTTCCTTAAGAAAAATTAAGAAATGATTAAAATAATTTTTAAAGAATTATAAGAAATCTTTAATACGATAAAAAATGTTAAAGGAATGTTTTCATAAAATATAAAATTTATTTTGGCTTAAGTTCTAATTTTTATTAAATTAAAATTTTATATTAAAAATAAATATTTAAATATATGAAAAAAATTTAAGAAAATAATTTTTTACTAGGGATAGCTAAATAAACATTCAAAAAATTTAAAATTTATTATAATTTTATTTATTTATTAAAAATTTATATGTTTTTAATTAATTTTCTTATTTTAAATTTTATTTTATATTAAATTAATTTAAAATTTTATTAAAAATTTTCTAAAGGGTTTAGACATCCTTTGAAAACTTCTATAAAATTCTCAAATTAATTTGATTTAATATGGATTTTTATAATTTATTACTTACTTTGAGTTATTTAGCTATAAAATCTAAACATTATTTATTCAATATTAATTTTATTTTTCTCTAATTTTATTTTTATTCAATTTTTTTGAAAATTTATTTCTTCCCCTTAAGATTTGATTTGATTTTTTTTTATAAATTTTGTAAGATGTAAGTCTATTTTAAATTATTTATATTATTATTATTATTATTATTATTATTATTATTATTATTATTATTATTATTATTATTATTTGATTCATTATTTAATTTTTTATCTATTTTGATTAAAATTAAATGAGGAATAATTCTTTTTTGAAATATAAAGGTGAACATATTGAAGGATATCACTATGAATTTTTTTTATAAACTTTCTTAATTTTATTTAATTTTATATATTATTTCTTTAGGTTTAATTTGAATTTTCACTTTCCTTTCAAAATATTGGCTTAATTAAATTGAGAAAAATTCTTGAAAGTTAGGGAACTTCCCATAAAATTTTGGATTATATTTTTTGTATTAATTTTATTTGTTTAATTTTTCAAAATTTATTTAATTATTTTAAAGTTAACTAATAAAAATTATGAGTTTTAATTTTTCTAAATCATTTTCTATTTATTGATTTCATAGAGCCATTATTTGCATTTTTTGATATATTTTATATTTTTAATAAATTTTTTAAGCTTCAAAACATTTACTAAAATTCTTAACCTAATTTAGCTTATTTACTCACAAAATAGATTATTGGGTTAAGCTTTCCACATGACATGAACTGATTGGATTTTTCTATGTTAAGGTGTAAAAGGTAATTTATAGAGTTAATCCTTACTATTCAACTAAAGATCAAATAATTATGATAAACTCATAGTTATTAGAGGAGGACCAATCCATTAGTGGTTTGATCCTATCAAAACCAGCCATTTTACTCAAAATAAAATGGATAGCCCTCCAACTATCTTCAACCTTTGGCCAAAAAATTAGAATAATTTATATAAATGCCTTCAATTCAAGACATATAATGGTGATCATTAAGGTTTTTCAAACTAAAAAGAATCAGAAGGAAAGCTACACGGTTTCTTAGGTTGGATCTTAGTGAGGTAAAAATTTGTTTCACAAGCATGGAGTTAATGGGTTGGTCAAGAGTTAATGAAGGTTACATTAATTTGAGAAGTTTTTTAGATTGGTTTTCAAACTTTGTTTGTGCTGAAGAAACAACTCACTTGAAGATTATAATACCTATGGATGGAAGGATGAATGGTATGTTCAACACTAAATTGAGCTTGTCAGCTTTTACTTGTAGGGGTTTGGGGAGGCGATGTGGGAGTTGTCTGGGGTGCTTATTTGAGTTTATGGAAGCTTAAGGAAACTAAGGAGTGCACTAATTTAAGAGAATTTTGAATGGAATCCTTAATATTATAACCTTCTTGAGCTTAATTTAGCTGTGTAATGGCTATCCAACCCTTATTCCATGAGAGAAATATTGACCTTAATCATTTTGGATTATCGTCTAAGTGTTTGAAGGGGTTGGAATGGTAAAAGTTAAGTTCTTGCTGGGGAGGTCTCCCATATATTTGATCAACCTTGATTTTAATTTAGGAAAGCTTAAGGTAGTTGAAGGAAAATGAATCAGAGGTCAATTTGGGAAAAACCTTGATGATTCATTTAATTTAGCCTTGGGGTATTTGGTTTAGCTTGCTAGGTGCACTTAGGCTTGTCCAATTATATTGAGTTTGGTTGGAAATTGTGCCAACTATATGTAATGGCCTAGTCTATCTTGGTTTGCTTTGAACATGATTCATTTGGTTCTTACTTTAAATTAACTTTAATGGGTCAAAATGAATCAATGAATCAAAAAGATTTAATTTAATTTAGGCTTCATTTAATGTAGGTGAGTAAATAAAATGATTAAAAGATGATTAAGACACTTTAGTTGTGATTATACTTAATTTGAATGAGTTTAATTTGTTAAAGCCTTATGTGAAACTTAAGAATCAATAGGTCATTTGGATTAATTTGAATCCAATTAGACATGAATTTGGCATGAATATTAAACTTAAGCTTTTATAAAGGCCTTAATTTGAATCCAATTAATTTGATTTGGATGGGTTTCAACCAAAGTGACCTAAAAGGGCCTATTGGATTTTAAATTGATTTGAGTTCAAACGGGCTCAAACTATGTTTAAGAATATTTTTCAGGTTATTAAGGAGTGTCTAGATATACTAATAGATTTTTTTTGTTTTAATAGGGTTAGGCGTTAAAATACTCTAAATGGGTCATTTAGATCAAAGAATTAACCCAAGGATTTGGATGCTTGCTTTTTCTTCAAGAATGGTATTTAAATAATCATTGAGTTCACTAGAATCAAATTCTTGAACAAAACCAATGTTCTAATATGTGGCCCTGCTAGGTCAACTTAGTTTGACTTGGTCAATTCTAGTCAACTAGTAGTCAAAATACTCCTAAATGATTTAAGGATTGTTTTATGTAATTTTAAAAAATCAAATTAGAGTTTAATTTTGAGTTTATATTCATTTTGGCTTAATTAGACCATATGGTCAAAGTAAGTTGATTATGGTCTAACCTTAGCCATATGACTCCAAAATGATCTAGAGTCACATTGGTCTCAAGTGAAGGCCATTTAAATGATTAGTTTCAATTTTTTGGATGTTTTATTTTGTGGGGCATTTTAATAATTTTAGACAATTATTGTTTAATTTGTTTAAAATAGACTTCCTAAGTCTAATAATAGGCTCACTAGGAATATGATAATTTTGTTAAGGCTATATTTACTGCATTATAAAAATGAATCAATAAATAAATTCATCCATATATATTGTATAAAATTAGAACATAAGTAGCTTACTTTTTCATTAATCTCTTTTGGAGGTGTCCTTGAGTGTGATTAAATTAAGAAAATGTATTTTAATTTACAAAACTTAAAAGGAATAATATAAATTTATTCAACAATTTTCACCATATAAGATAAGATTTATTGATCTGACCTCGACAATCCTCTTTTTGATATATATTTTTTGTAAATTTTATATATTAAAAATCAACATATTATCACTTTTTCTCTTCAACACAAGCATCCTCTTTCAAGGCAAGTTTCAATATTTTATTTATTTAAATTATAATGCATTCATCAACTTTTGCAATGCCAAAGACCCTGCTAAGTTGTAAAAGAAAGGAGAAGGAAGGACATGGATTCGATAGTTTTGTTCAAAAATGATATTCAAACACCAGATTATGAAAAGGAACTTCAAATGTTGGTAAGCGATTTGAACTAAAGTTCAAACAATATTTAAATAAAGTTCCAAACTCAAATTATTTTTATAAATTTTATTACTTATAAATTTATGTGCCAAGCATCAACTAGTTGATTGATGTAATTAATTTAATTTTTATATTTTTTTTTGTGATTCTACATAAATGATGTAATTAGTTTGAGTAGTTATAATAAATGCAATAGAATAAGTAGCATACCATAATTTATAGCTATATTAAGCAATTTTATAATGAAATATTGCAGCTTTATAATCATTAATTTTAATATAATGTTGTGCAATTCTTATTATGTAATTTTGCTTAAATATTGTGTAATTCTTTCTTGAAATATTATGTAAAAGTGTGAAGCAATATTATATTGATTATTCTATTGGTTTATATATTTTATTTAGGTGATGATCTATAGTTGAGGATTTTATTATTTACTCTATACTAAAATGTTGTGTAACTATATTAACTTTGAACAATGTTTAATTGCACTTCCATCTTGGTTCAAATAGGTTCAAAATAAGCTCAAACATGGTTGAAAGAACCTTTAGCTTAGATTATAAGATATTCAAACTTGGTTCTAGCTAGTTTGAATATGGCTTAATCAATACTTGAATTGATTTGAACAAGGTTCAATACTTCTTTGAACTTACTTTGATCAAGTTCAAATCTAGCTTGGATAGGTTTGGCAAGTTAACTTTTAGATTAAAATATGTTCAAACATATTCAAATAAGGCTTGAGTTTAGATCAAATTAGTTTAGAGCTTATTTAAATAAGCTTTAGGTTTAAACTAAGTTTGAACTAGTTTAACTAGGTTCAAGTAAGCTTTAAACATAGTTTGAATATCTTTTATTAAGATGATAATAGAGAATTTCTAATTTAGGAGCATTGATGACTACAAAAGATCAACATAATAAAAAAGATGCAATACCATTCATAATGTTAGCAATAGAATAAGCATTACAATAAAAATTATAATGTATAATATCATTTATAATAACATGAACAAAAATAATAAAACATTATGGTATAGTGGTATAACATGAACTGCCACAACAGGATCAAGTTATTTACAACATAAGGATTCAAGTTGTTAAAGTGCATGTAATTTACATCTTTATTATCTAAAAATAGCCACAAAAAAAAGATACAACCTTACTTGTGAGCACTATATTACTCTCTTTGTTTAGCATTTTTTTTTTAAATTTCTCTCCAAAGAATTAAACAAAACTTTTTCTTTACTTTGAAATAGTTTAATAAGGTCAATAATGTAATAAAAATAACAAATCCATTGAAAGTTTATTAGGTTGGGATTTTTTAATCTTCTTTTCTACCTTTAGGAAATTTCCCTCATTATAGATAACCTTCTTTTCTAAACTCTTTATATGTTCTCTCCATAACATCCTTACTCATGAGCATACACAAAATTTAATAAATCATTACTAGCATCTCAATAAACATAACACTATTCTTCCCATGATTGAGAAGCAACACATTAACAATAAAGCAAAGATGTAGCTTTTAAGGCATCTTTTCTAACTACACACTCCATAAAGATTTCTCTAAAATCTACATTCTTAAGTTCTTATTACCATCTTGATAATTCTTGATCAACCTTATGCTTATAATGATCTCCTCAAATATTTCATAAGGAAAAAAAAAATCATTGACCTCCAACCTAATGATCAAAGTAAATTCATAAATTTTAGTGTTAACTTCTCACCTCTAATATTGAATATAATAGAGTAATTATTATTCTTTTTTATCTTATATCTTGTAATTTAGGTAATTCATTAAAGCCAAATTCAAAACTTGTAAAGCGTGAAGAGTTACTTGAATGGACATCATTTGATCATTTCGAAGAGATTCATTTATTTCAAACTAATCAATCATTTTTTCTACCTTGAGCTCTATATATTACTCATATAGTGTAAAGTTGATTAAAAATAATAAGAAATCCTAACATCTATTTACATAAAAAACAAATTAAGTGAATAAATATCATACACGTTAATAAAATAAAATTTAAGTTCAATACAAAGGTTCAAACCTCATTAAAACTCAATTTTGAAATCATATTCTAAAATAATTATTAAACACTCAGTTTTAATTAAGTTTGAGAATATATTTGAATAAAGTTTAAACTTAATTTCTTTATTGGAAGTTACACTCAAAATTTAAGTTCTAATATAGAATTCCACAAATGTTTGAATTAGGTTTTGTTAAGACCAAACCAGCTTAGTGAACTGGAGTGGTTGTTTCAATTAATTTTTTTAACTACTCTCCTATTCTTCCTTGCACTTGTGGTGTTTATTTTTGGATGGTCATGTGGACACTACGCAGATCATAGGGGGTACTTATTGAAGTGATCGGGTACAACATTAATGTATAATATACAATCTCAAAAGATAGAGACATCATTATACAATTGACCTAATCATCTAATAAGGACTCTTACGGCATGATGGGTCTTTGTATATATATATAAACACACACACAAGAGATTCTTCCCCTACTTTACATGAAAAAATAAAGCAGTATTTATTTTATGTTAAGTTTTTAAGTTCCCTACGGAGGCAAGTCTCCATAGTTAATTACATCCTAGGAAATGAGATTTCTTAAGAAAACTCTCGATTAAAGTAATCAGTTATTGTCTCTAAAAATTTCAAGGTTAAACTATCAAAGGGTTGGTTATTTTATAAAGTCAATTACGAATGTTCAATTAAAAAGACTTATTTTAGAATCCAAAGAAAGATAAGTAGAAAATGCTTGCTAGAAGATCTAGTGAACATTCCAATCTATCATATGATGAGGCTTTATATGTTTGAAAGATGAGAGAATTTATTTTGTTTGAGTTGAAATTTTATTAGATTGCTAGGCCATATAATCTACCAACACAAGGTTGTGGAGATGCCTGAAATGTGAGGATTTATGCTCGTGCCCAAAAGAAATAAGCAACCTTGAATCCTAAATCTAGAGAGCTTTAACACAAGTAAAGCATGACCTAAATCTAAGCGAAAAAGGGACCTAAAGGTTCACCTCCATAAGAGAGAATAAATCGTCCGACTCTTCTGAACTTACAACTGCTTGGAGTAGCCGCCAACTAATACCTCCTACGATTCAAAACCATGTAGTCTAGTCTTAAAAAATTACAAGATATTTAGGCTTATTATTTAATTGGAAAGAAACTAAAGTTCTAAACCCACTCTGTAAGAGACTAGAGCATGAGTCATATGAGCATATGACTTAGTCTAAAAATACAACATCTTTTAAAATTCTATGATATTTTGACACATTATTTTGGACAAAGGTTTTAAGATATTTATGCTTAAATGTATGAAGAAAATTAATTATTGGTCAAATCAAGAGAGAAAGAGGGTGAAGCTCCATCATGAGGGGTTGCTCTTATAAGTCATCCCTAAAGTGAAAGAATGGAGGCCTTCATTTAACAAGAGTGATTCAAGATGATATGCATGATGTTAGACATACAACATACAGCTAAAGAGTTGTTAAATCTTTTAATTATCTTGATTATAACCTTAGCTTTATGATGAGATTGTGAATTATTTTAAAATTTGGTTATGAGTTATTAATTAGATAGAAAAATTAATTTTATCTTAAGAGCTTATCATATCTAGGCCACACATACAATCATCAAACATGAAGAAACTATGAAAATGATACAATCCTATTGTGCAGTTTAACTATAACATCAATCATTTTTATAGACTACCACAAAAGAATAAAAGGCCAGTGCGGTCAGGTACCACCGTACACCCCAGAAAAGAGAAAAGATGGATATCTGAGTTCTTCCCTTATACATTCTGGAATTTAAAAGAATAATTACAATTAGAAATGAATACATGCTATGGGAGTCTTCTTTCTCCATTTCTTCTTTCTCCCTTCTTTTTGATTTGATTGTGCTCCAAAGGCATCATAAGGTACCCCCAGGATTAAGCCTTCTGGCCATTGCTTATCATAATCCTCACAACACTAATCCTAGTATCTATTATGAAAAGTTAATCTAACTATACCTGTAAAATAGAGGTTAGCTAAACATACATACAATCATAAGCAGTTATATTTTATAATTTGGACTTAGCACCCTGCACATGGGTAACCAAGCCCACCTGTCCTAACTTGGATCATGCTTAGGGGCATAAGAAACCTATAAAGAGAACATTTGTATTTATTTTTAAGCAGCCCCTTAAGCACAATCCTCTATAGAAAGTAAAATTAGGCTAACAATGACCTAACATCTAGTCTATGAGTCATACAATCTAACACAAGTCTAAAATATTATATCACAAAATAAAACATAACATCACAAATATACTATTCTAATTTAAGTCTAAAAGTGGTGGCTTAGTTTTAATGTATGTGCTTTGGCTTTATGTGGTAAGTCTTAACTAAGCATTAGAGCTATGATTCTTTAAATTTAGAAATTGTTTAAGTTAATATGAAGGTGGGTTTCATTTCAAGTTGTTTAGATGATTTGCAAGTTTTAATTTATATATATATTTATTTTATTTCATTTGATTTACACTTAGCATCTAAGTGTTATAAAGAGAAAAAGAATGTTTACTATTCTTCATCCCTACCTTAAGCCACTTTCTAAATAACATTAATTTGATTTAGTTCTCTTTAGTGAATGACTTGTTAAATATTTTTTTTATTAATCCTAAGTTTATGTTAACTTTAAATAATTCTATCCAATATGAAAGGCGTCATAAGTTTAATATAGTTGAATTACTATCACATGAAGTATATTGAGTTATTCCTTTCCATCACATGCAACATGCACATGATGTAACTCTTAGTATACCTATACATATAACATATTTTGGCACACTTAAATGATTATGGATGCATATATTTGGAAATTATATTTTACTTGATTAAATTATTTATACATGTAAATTATAGCTCTATCCAAATTATAATACAAATATATATAAGAATGAAATTAAATAAGTATGTGCCTTTGTTAACTAGTGAAGTGAGATAATCAAATGACCTCATTGGGGCTACTTAAAGCCTCGTATCCCCAGGATGTTTAGACTATATACTTATTAGCATTAAAACACATGTATATTTATATTTGAATATAAGGAGGAAGGCTTTACATTCACATGCTATGCATTTTGGTGACTTAAGTAATTATGAATCCATGCATTTTTTTTAGTAGAAAGGAGGATTTTCACTCTTTAATCACATATACATATACATGTATGAAAGATGTAAGCAAGTATATATCATTGTTAACCAGATAAGTGAGATAATCAAATGACCTCATTGAGGTGACTTAAAGTCTCGTATTCTTGAAATGTCTATATTATATACTTGCTATCTAAATACACATTAATGTATACATGATTGGAGGAATGAAAATCATACAAAAGATTATTTTTTAATTGAACTATTTATGCATGTGAATTAAAGCTCTATCCAAATTCTAATACAAAAATACATAGGGATGAAGTTAAATAAGTACATGCCTTTGTTAACCATGAAAGTAAGGTAATCAAATGACTTTCTTAGGGCTACTTAAAGTCTCGTATTCCTAGGATGTCCAGACTATATACTTATTGGCATTCAAACATATGTAAATCTATATGTGAGTTATAGGAAAGAGAGATTTTCATTCACATACTTAAGCTATAAGTACATGCAAATCCTATATATTAACTATCATCACTCTGAATGTTATTATCAATTTATAAATGTTGGAACATAATTTTGAATTTATTAGTGATAATAGCCACACATAAATTAAATTAAACCAACACATGCAAGCTTACATAAATAAATTTCATTTAATCTATTTAGATTTAAAAAGATGAATGCATTAGGTCACATGACATACAACATTTAAAGTGATTGGAAAGGAATAGCTAAATATAAACACGTGATTCATCCAACTACACTGATTCCCAAGAACAATCACATCAAATAAAATTATTTAAAGAAAACTAAAGCTTCTTATTAATTTGATTTTTGAATTTGGATTAAAGATTATCATTTGTTGTTTTAATCCCATTTCCAAGTTGGTAATCATAATTGAATTAAGGAAAGGTAATTGAGTAAATTTTATGCATTAATTAAGTTGGATCATTAATCAAATCACTTAATCACCCTTTCCTATACTCTTTAATTTGATTTACCATTTAATCATGAGCCACAAATGATATGAACATATGAGAAAATAAAATTGCAATGCTCTTAAAAAACCTAATTCAATTAGCACATAATGAAGGATCAATTAAAATTAAAGAAACTAATTAAGTGCTTTTATGATTTGTCCATACTTATGGGTTAATCATAATTTTCTTAGGAGTCTTTATGTTGTTGAACACATAAAGAAAAACCCTTAATTTGGTTGTTAATTATTTGATGTGATCAAAATGTCAATAATTTATCCATTAATTTATTAATTAACTCGTTAATTAAATCTCACATTAATTAATTCTCTTTAATGAAATAAATTCGAGAAAGTAAATAGGAAAGTGGTTCTAATCAGTCTCCCTCTTCACCCCACTGTTAATCAGTGGTTAATGAACTTAAATTAATTAATTTTACTATTTGGAATTTTTAATTAATCATGAAACTAATTAAAAGTATAATTAAGGTTTGAATTATCAATTCTCTCAATTACCTAGGAAATAAATTCAAAGAAAATCATGGAAGGCAGAGGCCATCCCATTAAATCAACACATAAAGTTTGGAATCAATTTCCCAAATAATTAAACTTAATTAAGCTAATTAAGTGAACATTTAAACCCTAATTAAGCCTTAATTACTATTCAAAAACCAAATAAAAATATTTTTAATAAGCTCTCCTTAGTTTTACCTTTTCAATGAGTATTTATTTATATTTTTTGGATTTTTTATAATTAGTTATGATTTTTCAAAGTTTCAGCCATTAAACTAGATTATTAACCCTTAATTAAGCCTAATCTCGTCAGCACCACGTAGATTGCTAACGTGGAAGCACTTTCCACGTGGCACCACGGAATTGGTTATTTAAACTAGTCCAACGTGGCGCTGATGTGGTGGTGGTGGACGCGCTTTCATCCCCGTCGTCCGATCTAAGATCAGATAGTGGGAATCAAACTCATGGTTCTTATATAATTAAATCAAGATTAAATCTAACGAATAATCACAGCCATCCATTCCAATCATGCGAAACGAACAGCGAATGATCCTTCGTGTCCTAAGCGATGAAAGACGGACACTGTCTGCCTTCCTTGGCTCAATCTGAGCTCACCGGAGCTCATGGAGGCTTGTGATCAATCCAAAACATTCACAAGATTGATCTAGAAGGATCTAACGGTGGGAATCGCATAACATTACAATTTTCTTCAAAAATGCTAAACAAAAATTAAAAAATCTATGGTTTGCCGAAATTTATTTTACTAGAGCTCAAGACCGGCAGCTGACCAACCGAGGTAACTTCATCTTGAAGAGACGAAGCCTTACTGAGAAGATGGCTCCTTCCCTCCTCATCGGTGGCTCTGTGGATCAACCACCGTGGAAAAACTCGTCAGAGTTAGGCTTGGAGTGGTCTCCGGTGCTCGAATCGCTTAGGAGAAGATTAGTTTCACCTCGTCGAAGCTTGGTGAATGTGTGGGTGAAGTTAATTTGGGATTGGTTGAGATTTGGTGGAGTTGGACGGAGTTAGGCATTGTCCTGTCTCTGGTTGGTGTTTTTTCGGTGAGGGGAAGGCTTGGGAAGCTTGGGAAATCACTCAGGTAGGTCACGTTGGGTGCTTAAGCTTTGAGAATGATCACTTTTCTAATTTGAATCGAAATTAAGGGGGTATACCCCTCTTCCCTTGGATCAAAAGGCTCGGATTGGTTCTACCATTTGCATCCATCCGACCACCGTAGGTGGCTGGAGGTGGCAGGGATGAGCTTAGATGGCTCGATTTAAGTGAGGGAAGGTCTGAGTTGGCTGCCTTGACTTATCTTCATCTCCTTTAGATGAGCCAATGAGGGGATGTGGATTAACCCACCTCCCCTTGACTAATAGCTGACCTAACCCATTTGGGTCAGGTTAGCCACATAGCTAGGGGTCCATTTTGAGCTTTGGGTGGCTGTCAAATGCAAAGGAGGGTTGTTGACCACCTAAATTTGGATTTTGTCTTATATGAGAGGCTTTACCCCTTGGTAATGGGTTAATTCAGGTTCAATTTGGGTTTGGTTGGATTTTGGTTGACCCATGGTGAGTCAAGGATGGGTCATGCCAAGTTTCAATGATTGGGCTTGGTTTGAATGGGCTTGGCTCAATTTGGCCCATGTAGGTCAAATTGGGCTAGATTGAGTCAAGTTGACCAATTGGTCAAATTGGGTCAAACCAAGGGTTGAGTGAGATATTTTAGTTCAATTGGTTTGGTTTAATTTGGCTTGGATTTGAATTTGACCCATTTGAATTCATATGGGTCAAATGGGCTAAGTTGACCGATTTGACTGAATTGGTCAAATTGGCTTGGGTAGGCATTAGTTTATGTTCACTTGATCATTTGAGAATCATTGTAGGTTTGATTTCAATCAATTTGAATTTAGAAATGATTTAGGTCAAATTGATGTGAATTGGGTTTAATTGGTCAAATTGAACTCAATCAAGATTTTGGTCATGTTCAATAATCAATTAAGAATGAACTTGAGTCATTGGTTTGAATCAATTTGAATTAGATTTTGATTTGACCCAATTTGCCTTTTTAGGTCAAATTGGGTCAACTTGGGTCAAGAGGGCCAATTGGATTTGGTTTGGCTCAATTGATAGTCAAGTCATATTCAAGGATTGATTTTAGGCTGATATGAATCATTGATTTCAATTGATTTAGCTTAGGATGAGATTTGGTTCATTTGGCTAATGTAGGTTTATTGGGTTAATTTGGTCAAATGACCAAATTGACTTGGTTTGACCCAATTGATGACAATTGATCAATCAAGAGTGATCAACAATCATCATAGGAGATTTTGATTGGTTTGGTTCAATCTAATTTGGGTTGGATTTAGATTTGATTCAAATAGATCATTTAGGTCACTTTGGTGAGCCTAATGGGTTGAATTGATTTTGGATTGAATTGAGTTAAGTTGAGTTTATATATTGATTTGGGATTGGTTTATGGCTTTGGTTGCAATTGATTTTGGGTTTAATTAGATTTTGGCTCAAATGGATTAGGTTAGGTTAATTGAATTGGTTTTGGCTTGGTTGACTTGATTGTAGTTTTTGGTAGAGCTTGGGATGATGATTGAAGGATTGAATTGATTTTGAGAAAATCAATTGAATTTGGTTTGGATTGAAGGGAATTTTGGCTAAGTTCATATGATTAAACCATAGACTTGGATTTAGGTTATGATGGATTTGATTTTGGTTTGAGGATTTGAATATGAATTGGGATTCAATTGGATTTTATTGTATTGATTTGAGGTTGGATTTTGGCTAAGGATGTAAACATGGGTTTGGTTAGGCTATAGGCTAGGTAGGTTTCCCTAAGTCCTAAGGCATAGCCTAATCCTATGACTAATCCTTCTAAGTATCTAGGTTTAGGTTAAGTATTCGCTTAGTCACTCGAAGTGTTTTATGAACAAGGAGCTCATTGTGTCTAGAACATCCCTAAATCTATGATGGGAAGATTGAATCCTCACTTCAAAAGTGAGGTCAACAATAGTCACATAAACAAACTGAGATGCTCCCTTTTCCTTTCGCCACCTATCTTGACTTCTCCTCTCAAATCAAACCTGTGTTGTCCCTCTCCTCCTTCGACAGCAAAAACCACGTAGCATTTCCCCACTCTTCAATGTCGCCTTATGAGAATTAAGGAAATTGAAGGCTAGGGCATCATATTTCCTCCTTTCCTTTCCAGATGTTGACCTCTAGTTTGCCTTTCTGCCTCTCTTCTCTCGATACTCCTTTCTTCTTTCCTTCTACCAAACCCCTAACAATAAGACCTTCCTTTTCTTTTTCTCTCTACATGTTTAATGATTTATCATTGATTCTTCTTCATTTGCAATGTTGTAAAACATGTTATTTCTTACTCTATATTACAAATATATAGTTATTTGATATATTTAATATTGTTAATGATATATTAAAACATTTCACTCATTTATTTGATCTTATTAACTGTTATCAATTTCTTTTAGGTTTTAAAATATTTAAAATTTAGATAAAATACCTTATTAATTTAAGGTTGGGTTAATCCCTTGAAATGCTTATAGTCATTTGATTGTCATTTGGTTTTCAATTATCTCTAATTAAGAATATATATATATTTTTGAGTAGGTTATGTCTTATGTCATTTATGTGTACTCATATTATAGTGTATGTATTTAATTTAAATTACTTTTGTGTATGTATTCCTTGTTGACTTTCACTTAGTTTAATTGTGCATGATCTTAGATTGGAGTTTTTGGTCGCATGACTTGAGGTATGTAACTATTATTTATTAAGAGATAAGCATACTCTTCATTGTTTGGGGCATATTCCTTGTTATTTGCATTAAAGATTTTACTTATTGTGAAGGTTTGTAGTCCTACAATTGAGATTTTATTATTTGCCGTATAAATGATAATTAATATTTATTTTTCATAATCATAATAAATTTTTATTATTAGTTATCATTGCTTTATAGTTGCATAGCATTTTATATATTCAATTGCCTCTTATACTTGTAGCATTTATTGTCTTTGCATTTTATATTTATTTTTGATTCATTTTTTGTAGCTCATATTTATATGCAATTAATGTTTGTCATATTATTAATAATATATTTGATAATTAATTACTATTGATGTGTGGCATAAGCATTCTATTAATACAAATTTATGTTGGCATTAAGACTCTTTTGTTATGGCATACATTTCGTTGGATTAGTGCACACCTTTCCTAATTTAAGGTGTCGTAAGAAATAAACTATATATACATAATACTTATATTTATACATATACACTTATATGGTATCCGAAAATAATAAGTGAAGGATGACCCATCAAAAAGACATAGTTGAGCATACATGATATGATAACATTTATTCTGGCATAAGACTGTATAGCTATATATAGTTCACGCACATGACCATTAGTACATAAGTAGCATATGCTACATAAGTATATGCCATTTTTTTTACGGATTTATTGCTACTTTAATAATAATAACTTGAGGATATCAACTTTTTCATGAGCTGTTATCATTAAATCTTTTCATTTATTCATTCTGCATGCCTGAGCCCTTTGCCATTTATGTTTATATAAATATCAGTCAGTTACTGAGTTTGATTCATCAAACTCATTGTTGTCAATTTTTCTCATAATAAATTTTATCGGTCTAGTCGGAGGATCTTCATCACAAGAGCCAATCTTCTATTAGAATTAATATCTTTGCTATTTATAGTTTATGTGGTAGTTCTTTTTTATGTTTTTTTGGTTTGGTATAATTATCTTTTGTTATTGTTTCTTTCACTTTACAATTTAGATATTAGTTTTGCTATTGTTTGATATTGTTTTGTTTATTATTGAATGTTATTCTCCTTTCTTGTTGAACTATTTTATGAGCTATATCAATAAAAGTAAATGTTCTTTATTTCTATTATTATTACCAATTTAACATTACTATTTTTGTATATATGAATTCTCTCTTGTGAGTATAAAATAGGTCTTCATATTGCTTCATCATATCTTATGTGGCTAGGTTGTATCGCCTTCCGAACATAGGGTTTGACAAGTTCAAATTAGAATATACTTTATTTAAGCAATATTCAAATCTTTATTTTGAATTTGATAATCAAAATCTAGGTTTTAACCTTATTTAAATCAAAATTTTAAGTTCAAACATAGCAAGAATTACAACAAGTTTGATTCAAATGATGTTCAAACCTATTTTTTAAAGCTAAATTTGAATATAATGGTCAAGTCTCAGGTTCAAATCTCAGTTAAACCTAAATTTTAAGTCTGAAACTTATTCAAATTAGGATTGACTAATACTCAATCAAGATTCAAACAAATAATATAGGTTAATCTTGTAAGAGCTTCATTTTAACACATACAATCACTCTAACTTTGTTTTAAGGTTTTAACTTACTGTTTGAATCTCTTATTCAAACTTAGTTATTGAATTTGTATAAAAAAATTTTTTTCTTACAATTTGAGAAGTTTGCAAGCATTATAAGGGGTGATGAATGGATTCTAATTGAAGTGAAAAAAAAAAAAATACTATGAAGAGTAGATGGTTACAAAAGATTTTATTAGAAGTTTACTATATGGTAATGAGGGAGGGAAAATATGTTTACATAAAAGAGTTTTAGTAATACAAAAAATTGATGATTTATGTATATATAAAAGATTGTCTCTTATGGTATATAAATAGGCATGTTTTTATAAAAATGATTTTAAAAAATAATTTTAAACAAAAATAAATACTTTTTATCCAAATATCATATAAAATACAGTTTCCTCTTTTATATTAAAAAAAAATTTAATATATACAATTTCCTTTCTTACATTAAAAAAATTTAATATTGTATTTTTTTTTTCATGTATAAATTCACTCCGGCGGAAACCCCTATTTGTCCGGCTGACAACGTGCGATCTCCACCGCTCCCCTCATCGTTTTCCATCCCCGTTCGTTCTGGCTACCACGCACCCGATGCAACGAATAGGTCCTCTCCATCGCGTGGGCTTCCCGTGAAAAGAAATCGATCCGGTTATTTCCATTATACCGTCCTAGAAACCTCGCTCTAGCTTTCCACCCGAATCTGTTCAGGCGGCATTGCTCGTTTTCTGAGGAAGCGGAAGAAGAAACCGTTCGTCCCTGAGGATCTTCGTCTCGTCTGGTTTTTCTTCTACGGACTTGCACCTGCCAGGGACACTATCTTTTGATGCGATCAGTAATCCCGTTGATGGGGGCTCTGATGGCTGCCCAAGGACTCCTCTGTTTCCTGGTCGATCGCCTTGGTTCCATTTCGTTGCGAAATTTGCAATAAACACATGTACGCTCCAATCCAACAATTCAGAGGTCCGTTTTTAATAGCGAAAACTTAAGGATTTACTGCAGAGAAATATAGCGACTACTAATTCCAACGCTTCAAATTTTAATTATTACTGTTTATTTTTCTGTTTAAAAATTTTTCATCCTGTAGCTTTAGTAGGGGATGCCGTCATGGAAATAGTCGAATAGTTATGGTTATTCACAATTCGCACTTCTTTGCTTGCTGTTAGGAATGATTTCATGTGGGTGCTTTGCTTTTTTGTTACAGTTCCTTACCGTTGATTCTGTACGTGACGGGATAATTTGTCTGGCAGCTGAGTCGGGTCTTTCAGAGAATTAGGATGTTAAGGTTAGCTTCATATTCCTCACCGACTTGGATCCTCACGCCTATTTCATCTATTTTCAGTTGGATGGTTAAAACAGACGACAAGGGAGGTTTGCTGTTTGTAGAAGATGTTCAATTAACTGTCAATTTTCGTGGTCTAAATTGCTTTTTTTTTTTTTCGTATTTTCTGGGTAGCCTACAAGATGGAATAAACATAAAAATTTCTTAAATGCAGGTTTTTGGCTTTCAGAAGGGCAGTTAAACTAGAGAATTCGTCTGTAGCAAGCAATAGATGCACATATTTTACAGGACAGATCAATGGATCAGCCATTTCTGTTGGTTTACCGTTATCTTACAGAGCCTTTTATCAAGGAGCTTTCATCATAGGGAAGACTCCATGTGCAATGAGTTTAGTTAAAGCAAATGTACCTAAGGTAGTTGGTTTGCCCTTGCCATGCAGAGTTTTCCAATGGCATAGGATTTCTAATAGGAGTAACACATCATTTGCTAGGAATATATTTCAGGAAAATCGTGCTCATCACAACTGCGTCCAGAAACACTTCACCTTGTCAGTCTGCAGTGTTCTAAAACATTATGTCCAAATAGTGTGGAGAAGGCATTTTGTAATGAGCTCTTACGAAGGTCTTACCTCTACTCTAGCCAATAGGTTTGCATTTTCTATAAGCTTGCTCTCTACTAGATTTCATGTGGCTCGAAGTGCTATTGCTTTTTGCGCTGGAGAATTAGCTTGGACGAATACAGCATGGGCTGATAGGGATTATTTTCCAGACAGCAAGTCCTTATACATGCAAGCTCAAGATAGCCGTATTTACATCACCAGTTTACTCTTTTCTGTATTAGAATGCTTTATTTTGTTACTAAGAGCGGCTTATTTGGCAATTTTGTTCTCACCGATCATAATAATGGCACCATTTGCAGATAGGTTAGGAATTCAGTATAGGAAAACATGGCTCTACCTTGTCCACCGTACTATGGAGAAAGCAGGGCCTGCATTTATAAAATGGGGTCAGTGGGCTGCTACACGCCCTGATCTGTTTCCTGGAGATCTCTGTAATGAACTAACAAAACTTCATAGCAAAGCACCTGCACATAGTTTTGCCTACACAAAAAAGACAATTGAGAGAGCATTCAATCGAAAGCTTTCTGATATTTTTGAAGATTTTGAAGAGCAGCCTGTAGCATCTGGAAGTGTAGCCCAAGTGCATCGGGCATCTTTAAGAGTTAGACATCCTGGACAAAAGTCTAAGCGAACTGTTGTTGCTGTAAAAGTCAGGCATCCTGGTGTTGGAGAATCAATTAGAAGGGATTTTGCTTTAATAAATATGGTGGCTAAAGTCTCAAATTTCATGCCTGGCTTAAAATGGCTTCGGCTTGATGAAAGTGTGCAGCAGTTTGCTGTTTTTATGATGTCTCAAGTTGATCTTGCCAGAGAAGCAGCTCATTTGAGTCGTTTTATATACAATTTTCGTAGCTGGAAAGATGTTTCTTTTCCAAAGCCTCTCTACCCACTTGTGCATCCTGCTGTGTTGGTGGAGACTTATGAGCCTGGAGAAAGTGTTTCTCATTATGTGGATGAGCTTGAAGGACATGATCGGTTAAAAAGTGCTCTTGCACATATAGGGACTCATGCACTCCTCAAGATGCTCCTGGTTTGTTTTCCTTCTTCACTTGTGTAGTTTAATATTTTTATTGGCCTTGTATTGTTTCTTTTCTTTATTCTTATTCATATTCTTTTCTAAATTATCACTACTTGCATTCTTTTCTAACTTGCACTGTTGCATGTTTTGATTCTGGTTTTCCAGCATAATGTTGGCAAAACTTAAGGTTAACCAGGGTAGCTTTTTTTATTTAGATTCTATTTTTTAAAGTTCAATGACAAACTTTGGTTATATGTTTTTGATATTGAATTTTGCAAGATAAGAGGATGCTAAATTATTTGAAAAGAAATATTTTGATTGAAAATAAATATTTCGATTCTAATATTCAAGAATAAAGGAGATCTTCATGATTTGAGAAATTAAATTTAAAGTCATGGAATTAAGATGCGGGAGAGGGTTGTGGAAAACATACTATTATGTTGATATTAGAGAATCATTTGGTTTTATGTTAAGAAGATTCACTATGAATATGATTTTTGTGCTAATATACTTAGTTGAAAACACACATGCTTTTTATTTTTCTTGGGAACGCATATAATCGAGCACAAAGAATTGACTTGATGCACATTAAGGAAAAAATATGTTAATGGTTTGTTGGACTTGTTAAATATATGTATTATGGATCATTGACTAGTATTGGAAGTAGTTTTGGAGTGACCAAGGAGTTCATTTTTTTCACAGTAAGTTGCTTGAATAATATACCTTATATTCATATTGTTTTGTATTGATGATAAACATGTTTATTAAGGATATTCAAAGTGATGTAAGGTGGTAGATGATATAGTTACAATCTTTGACGTATATTTTGAAATATGTAGAAAGTTAGAATAATATTATGCCCACTAAAATGACATATCATATAATATTATAAGTTTAATAATATTGTATATTTTGAGTTTAAAATTAATTTCATTTAATATTTTAATTAATCATTGATCACAAACTTATAATTTAATTAATTATAAGAATTCTTATATAATCAAATTAAATTACAAATAATATTAGTTTGATTTACTTAAAATCCTTTCATTGGTAATTAGGAACCCTCCCCTCCATCTTTAGTCTTTAGCCACCCAAAACTTTTTGAGTAAATAGGAAGCGAACTATTGTGACAGGAGCTCTCTAGTGAAGGGTTGACAAAATTTTGGTGTACCCCATCCACTTCGGCATGGCGAACATAGCTTGTCTTTCCTCTCATCGCCTTTGCATGCTTCAGTTTGTGTAAATCCTATAAATCCACCTATCAACAGGATTTACTAAATATGGGTTTTAAGACAAAACAGTGGATAAATGAAATTTAATATTTTGCAGGATTTAAAATTGTCATTTTTTTTGGTTTTTGGTCGGATTTAAGTTAAATCTTGTTCAAATCTTGCTACCAAACAGCCTTTTAGATTCAAGATTGTATAATGAAAATAGGAAAGTGTCTCAAAGGTACTATGTAATAAAAAAAATGTTATGGAGATTTTTAGATTAAATAAAATTACATTTAGTCCAACTATGTCATATAAATATTAGTGTTAGACAATAAAGAAGTTATTAATAAGTAAGGTTAGTGCATTCAAAATGTAGATATTAAGATCGGTGTGTGGCAATGGATTGACTAATAATTGATTTTATTAGATAAATGATGAGGGTGGAATTTATTGAATATAATAAAAAATAGAGTTAAGTGGTTTGGGCATGTAAACAAAGGGTGTTTACATAAAACTAAGGTTAAAATGATTAGGAAGCAAAATGGAAGGTTGAAGATATCTTAGATTCAAGTTGTGAGAAATAGGTTTAATAACTCATGCCTTCCTAAGTAAGGTTAAATGGAGAATGAGGATTCATAAAATCACTTTAATTTGTTGTTGTTATAAAGGAGACAATTAAAAATAACTATATCCTTATTGAATTATCTTCGTACCACAACCATATTCAATTAAGATTAGAGAGCAATAAAAAATAAGTAATTCAGTTGAATATATTTAATATACCAATAAGAAATAATATAGATTTATATTATAAATAGTTTGCACGTGATAATTTAGATATGGTAATATTTACCCCCAACTTGAGTTTGAAAACAATAGAGAACAAATATGAAATAGTTGATGGTTTTGTTGCTCAAGAGTTTTGAGTGATATAAGAGGAGCGTGATCGATCCATGAAAGAGACGTTACTATGAATCGAATGCAATCGATAATGAGATCCATGATAGGAAAGAATTGATAAGATTTTTAATGCAATGATATTGATAGAGAACATCAATAAAGATATTAATATATATGTCAATGGAGAGTTTTGATAGGAAACCATACATGATGTCTACCTCAAGACACACCTTACCATGAGGTACTTAGTAAGCATCTTAATGCTTACAATTTTTTGACATGGGCAAGTCTTACACCTTGTTTATTCGAAGCATACGCTTGAAGCTATATACATCAAGGTGCATGAGAAGAATGCCACAAATTAATAACTTTAAAACAATACACTTTTAAATTATATATAAAAGTGTTTAAACTTTTATGTTTAGGGTTTAAATTGATTTAGAGATATGTGTTTAAGTTTTATTGTTTTTTAATATTTAAAATATATTTTTATCTATTTAATTGCTTTGCTCTTTTTATTTATTTTTATTTCATTCAAACTCTTTTGACTTTTCTACCAAGTAATTTTTCTTTTTAATAGATTCATTTTCATTTTTCTCAATTATTTTGTTATTTTTTTAAAATATTTTTTCATTTTCTTTGTTAACTATTTTTAATTATCTTTTAAACTAATTTCTCTTTTCGATTTATTTTTATTCATTTGTTTTGTTTTCTTTTATGGTTTAAGTTTTTAACATTCTTCTTAACCATTTATTGATTATTTATGGCATATTTATGAATTATCTTTAATTTTAAGAGTTTTTTTTTTTTTTAAAATTTGAAACTTATGTCTTGATTTACTTTAAGGTTTGCATCTCGCTTTAATAAAGCAAAACATCTCATTCACGATTTTACCTTTTTAAATCTTGGACTACATGTAGAGCCTCAAGACTTTATGGTCATGATAGGATAGACTGTGAGACACATATATCATTGTGCTTGAGAGGATATTTCCATGATAATGCTTTGACCAAGCACGATGAGAACCCACGAGATGTGGGTGAGGCAAGGTGTAGTACAATAGTTGATAAGTGTTGGCAATGATGTGCAACATTGTCCTCGTTTTGTCCTTATTTGTTGGCCAACTAAATCTTGAAGTGGAAGTAGAGCATATATAGAAGGAGAAGTTGAGGCCAAGGCTATTGGGCTCACAATGGAACACAGCTTGGAGAAATCAGGGCTTAGGTTGAGGTGATTTTGCACAAGGAAGAGATCATCAACAGTAAGCACGTCGTTGCCTCATAGTAGTGATGTTGAGTGAACTAAGCTTGAAGAAATATATAACATTTTTCATGTTGGAGGATACGTTAAAGCCAAAGTCCTGAAACCGACACAATGGTCTAGAGTAGTAGTCGTGGTGAGCACAAGCATTGTTGTGAAGGAGAGAAAATCTAGAATTTACACATGAAGATCATTGCATGTTTAAAGCTTGAGCAGATGGAAGAGATGAAGATAATCAAAACAAGCAAAATATGTTCTTTACTTCTTTAAGTGGTTACTGCACATTCATGAACAAAAGATATTTATGATCTAGAGATGATAACAAGAAGTAATCCCACTTTAATGCCATGTTTGAAGGGAGATATTGTGATAGAACTACATCTTTAATAAATTTTTTGTTTAGCATAAGCATATATGCGCCATATATAAGCAAAAGAAGAGAATAACAAAGAAGAATATTTTAAATAATAAATATATATAATAATAAGAAATATGTAGCACATGTAATAATTTATATATAGTAATTGTTTGATAAGGAGGAGGATGAAATGATAATGATGCATTCATGCATGCTTTATGTTTTGACAGAGATACACAAATTTATTGATTGATGTATATTATAATGTATGTAAGAATGGATGAATGGATTGATGTGTGAATTGGCATATGTATGGATAAATGTATTAATGTCAATGTATGGATTTATTTATCTATATAGGTATATGTGCATGCATGTTTGTTGGTTTACTAGTATAAATGGATGTGTTGATCAATGCATATATGTATGTATGAGAGGGCATGTGCGTGTGGGGGTGTATTCATATGCACATCCACATATATATATATATATATATATATATATATATATACATACATATATGTACATATATTTGCATGTTAGGTTGTGTGCCTGCATGTGTGTATGTGCATATGCATGTCTATGTGAATGTGTCTATATGTGTGTGTATGTGCATGTGCATCCGTTTAAATTTCTATGTATGTTCATGTGTGTGTAAATGCATATGTGTGTGCGTATTTGCTCATGTGTATGTGCACTCATTTGTGATGCCTATGTGTTGTTTGTTTGTGTTTATGTAGTCTATGTCAAATGTCAATGCATGCTTGCATGTGCATGTTTATTTGGCTATCAGCATATGTGTGTGCACATGCACATATGCCTGTGGTATACTTAGATGCATGAATTTATGTAAGAATGCATCGATAAAAACATTTGGCATGCACCATCTACAAGTATATGCTTTTTATGTCTATTTGTAGGCATTTATGCTTACATCGTTGATGTTTGTATTTGTGTGTTTTTGTGTATGTATATTCATGCATCATGTATGTCCGTTTGTATATTGGCTTCTGCGTTTATGTATGTATATGCATATGTTGTACAAGTCCGTTCAAATTATTTTGAGTATCTACCAATAATGATTGGGTGACTCTAAATTAGCTGATGGGAGGAACTTTTAAGCATTATGTAGCTTTTGAGGTTTGAACGTTGCTGTTGGCAATAACCTAGTATTCTTTTGAGATGAGAAAGGCAGATGAATTATTCATTCTTATCGGTTCTTTGTTCTAATGTATTTGCTCTGTTTACTGTATGCACTCACACGTCCCATTTTAAGAAGTATTTTTTGATAGTCTTAAACTTTTTTGTTTGCTTCATTTCACAAACATTTCACTGATGGATTATCACACACTTTAATATGATATTTTTTTACTTACAGCATAATTGCTCCTTTAATTTTTTAATTAGATTTTGCAAATGAATTGAGCATATGTGATTTACCTTTCTGCAATGCTGTTTCTTTCAGGTGGATAATTTTATCCATGCTGATATGCATCCTGGAAATATTCTTGTCCGAGTGTCTCAATCCAGACGTCCAAGTAAAGGGTTCTTCAAGTCAAGGCCTCATGTTGTTTTTCTTGATGTAGGCATGACAGCTGAACTTTCTAGTGGTGATCGTGTAAATTTGCTCGAGTTCTTCAAGGCTGTTGCCCTTAGAGATGGCCGCACTGCTGCAGAATGCACATTACGGCTATCTAAGCAACAAAACTGTCCAAATCCAGAGGCTTTTATTGAGGTACAAGCATACTTACAATAGGGTGTGCCTGCAGCAAAATTTCTTTCTCCTGCATGACTATATAGATAATTTTTGAACTAATTTCTTAGAGTTGGACACAGAGAAACATTCTTGTTTATTGATATACCCAGCCATGCATAAAAAAAGCCTCAACGATTTTAGTTATGCCTGCTATATCTATATGAGAATGGAAGCAAAGACATGCTTAATATGAACACTATGCATCATGAGTGAGATTTCTCATATTGCAATGAACACTTGATACTTGAACCAAAATTATAGAATTTTAGTTGGTCATCTTTAGTTTTTAAGCATTGCAGGACACCTTGTCATGAACTGGAGTGCCAATTTTCACTAAATATGTTATTAATGACCATTGAAATTAGTTTATATATATATATATATATATATATATATATATATAAAAGTTTATGATACAATTGTCAATTATTTTAAGAAATAGGTGATGCATGACTTTCTATCTTAAAACAGCAAGGCAGTTAACATGCTTCCATAATGCCAAGTTTGCCATCAATTCACATCAATGTCTGGTGATGTGGTGTGGTTTATATTACTGAAATCAGTCCCTGCAGGAACTAACCTAATTGTACCTCAAGGGGTGAATCTTTGGCTAAGGCCTTGGATAGTTTTTTTAACTCTTTGCCATTGTTATTAAAATTTGCTTTGTACTTGAAACAATTGACTGAAAGTTTTGTACAACACGTTCACCTAGTCTATGATTTGATAACCTTGTGGACACAAACTTATAGAATAGTTTATTCATTTCTATGATTGTAGCAGTGACTTAATTTCATTAAGCACTTCACAACAACTGAACAAGATTACCAATTGAGGTCTATATCAGTACTACGGCATGTGCATTAGTGAACCTCCCGTGGTGAAAGTCTAATAGTTGTTCACTTGTGAGCCATCAATAGTTAAACTCTAATTAATTCTTTGCTGATATTAGGTTTCAAGTTTTTTTCTTCAGCTCACTAATTGTAATGAAGGCCTTCCTATGCCCTTTTTACAAAAATGCTGCCATTAGTGAATTTGCGTACCCACTCTATACAACCTGTTTTTTTTGTTGGTTTAGCTACAGTCAACTTCTGCTTCTGTTATGAGCGCTATGTGGATACTCATCTAGATATTTAACTTCTCAAGCACGTGTAGTTTTTTTTTTGCATTACTAGCAAGTCAAACTGAAGTTTATTATTTTATTTTAAATCAGACTCTTTTTACTGTCCTCATTCTTAATTTCTTATATTCATCAGTTCTGGTGGAATTGTTTTATTATTTCTTGCATTAGCATAAAGATTCCTTAATGACCACTTTGATTGTCTTCTTACTCGAATCCTGTACCGAGCATTATCATTTTGCTTCTCATCTCGTGCTATAGTTGCATTCCAATAAACCATTTATGGTATGTTCAGCTAGGTGTATTTCCCTTATATTCTGCTTGAATATTTTTTTTGGTTGTCCACTAGAAGATCATTGAAAATTTCTTGTGAAAATCAATTGCATAAGGCAACAAAACATTTATATTTGAGGTTGCTTGCTTTACCTTTTAACGTACATTGTAAGAGGCAATTTGTTGAGACAGTATTTATCTGCATTATAGTTTTACCTGATGAGGAGTTGCTTCTCTTTTTCATATTTGTTAACGTGAAGCGAACCTTTTTTTTTCACCAAAATAATGAACTTGCAATGAATTTTTTTTTTTTTTTTTGTTTCACTGCCTTTGGTTTCTCTTGGGTTGATATCTATTCTAAGTTTGAGCAAATTTGATTCAACTCGAAATAAATTTTTTTGATTTTAGCTAGGCTCAAACTCAATTTAAAATCAAAATTATTTCAAGCCAATCCGAGTAGAATCAAAATTATTCAATCTTGACTTGACTCAAAATTATTTAATTTCTTACATGCTTTATTGGCCTTTGTTATTTTGCTCTATTGAATGAGCAAGTCATCATGGCATCTAAACTTGTACTTGTAGATCTTAAACCCTTTATTTTATCATTTTGAGGCTCTAATGTTATTGCAAGGAAGTTTATACTTTTATTTGATTCTTTACAATTGGTTTTAGGTCTACCTACTCGTTAAAACTAAATTTCCGCATAACACATGCATTCTTGACATTCAAAATATATTTAATTCATTTTGTCAATGAACAGGTTCTTGATTCAGTAGTATAACATGAATGATATTGATGCAGGACATGTTAGGGTATAGGTTTTTCTTAATTCAAATCTATGAGAGGATGCATAAAACAAACACACAAAAGTTACAATTCATAGTTTACTAGTTAGGCAATCATTTTGTCACTTTAGATGAAAATCAGAAAACAAGTAAAATTTATGCTAAACGCTAAGTAAAAATTGTCTAAAATTGGATTTTTGCAAGAAATCTAAGATCAAATTAAGGCTGCACAACAACTGAACTACTCACCACACGAAGGAAAACTAGACTATGCATATTTGGCCAATGCCAGTAATAACTACAAACACTAATTACAAGGTTGATGACAAGAACGAGGATAATAATCACCAACAAGAAGATCAAGGCCATGAGCTGCTATTAGGTGAATGCTTCTCCTCAGAAGTTGTTTTCAGTGCTTTACATCACATTTGATGAATTCACATCCTACAGCACACAAATTTGAGAGAAAATTTGAATTTTAAAATAATGATTTACATGGTCCAGAAGTCTATTTATAATTAAAGAGAGATCCAAATTTGGTAGCTTTTTAAAATCCAGTAATAGTGCAGGAATCAGCATGTTCTGATTTAGCAATGATGCATTATGTCTTTAGCTATATTACTGAATTAATGTAAATCCCTAGCTTGAACTTGGAACCTTCCTGGTTCCTGATTTCAGTAATGTTTCGAAGTTGCTAGTGCCAAATCACAAAATTCGATTTTCAAGTTCAAGTGGAGACATCGAGCAACCGTAAATAACATTCCTCTATAGGACATACAAGCAAATACAGCATCCTTAACAGCCTCAAATTTGTCTCCAAGGGGATCAACGGGAAAAGGAATAATGCTTCATTAATGACTCCTTGAAAGTTCATTAATGACTCCTAGAACAATAAATAGATGCATGTAGTGTTTGAATTTCACATATTTTTTGTTCATATAACAATAAATTTATAGTTGCCATAATTAACAGTTAATATTTTTTTACAAATCATACATATGCTCTACAAATGATTGTGCAAACTCACTAGACATAGAGTAGAAAGGAAGCTTAACGTTAAATAAAGATTGTTTGGTTGAAATGCAAATCATGCACATGTTGTGCAGTTGATTGTTTAAACTCACTTTGGATAGATATTTAGTTTTAGACTATTCTATTGCTAGTGTTAGAGCAAAATTGAGCATGGGGATAATTGTATAATCAATTTCATAGTTGCAAACAAAAAAAATTCTAGCATGTTTTGAATATTATACAAGATTGATACATTTATAACTACACATTTTTGCCTTTAAACTATTTTGTTACTATTACTTGCTTTATTAAAGGTCTTTGGTGAGAAATTATGAATGAACTAAGCTACAATTCATAAAGAAACTATTTGGGTTTTGTCTAGATCTATATATTGAGGCATGCTATGAGCATTCTATTAGGGTTGTTCAACCTGTGCTGATTCTTAAAGAAAATTTAATAGCATCTCATTTAAAGCAATCCAAATACTTTACATTAATGATTGACACATCCACATTTAAGCTATGGCCAAACTTACATTTCAAGACTTAAGCAATGTTATCTTTTGGACTCCATCTTTATTTGTATCAACTCATCTCATATGTTAGTTTCACTTATTGGACTATTCCACAAGTTCAATCAAGTTCCACTGGTTTGCACTTATTTTAGGCAACTTGAATTGAATAAATTTGTGCATTTCTCAAAGCAAGCATTAGTACTCACCACACAAGTTTGTTTTCATAAAAATTGAAGTTATTCACCTAGTGGGCTTATGGGGTTTGCAATCTTCTCTTGTTAATATTTATATATCCTTTGTTCTAAGAATCAACTCCCAAATATCATTTCTAGTTAATTGGTTTAATTTATCTTGTATTTCTATGATCTGAAACTCATCTGTAGTGCCTCATCTATATCTCAAAGTTCTACGTTAGGTATGAAAGTTGAATGGTCAATCTCATTTTTATGGTGGCTTATGGTCTTAATACCATGAAATTATTCTTTAATAATCAAATTTTTAGAATGACCATAAGCATATTTCTATTGAATGTGTTACAATCATCCTTAAAATCTTCCAAGTTAATCTTTTGAAAACTTTTAATCATCATCTATTGGTCACTCATAATTGATTTTCACGACATTCACCAAAAAAATATGAGTTATTTTTTTAACAATCAATTCTTAAAAGCCTTAATATATGTAGAATATTCAGCAAAACTCCATCATACTTTTGATCAAATTTATCTAGTCTACTCTTCCCATAATTTAAGATAAACCACTTATAGACAAAAATATGAAAATGAGATTTATTTGATTTCTTTCATTTCCAAAGTTTATATGGTGTTTTTTAAGATATGATGTTTACACTATTAGTTTCAAAATAGGTAATATTAATCTCCTCTTACCAAAATTAATTAGGAATATTTTACTTACTAAGCATAGATTCAGTTATTTCTATAAGGATTATATTCTTGTATTTTACTACTCCATTTTATTGAGAGTTTCTAAGTACGGAGAAACTATCTAGTTTCTCTCAAACATGTTATTCTAAAACTCATTCATGATCACTTATTCAATGAAATTCAATATCCTTCGTCTCTTTAAATATTTCTAACAATAAAAATAAGTCAATAGTAAGGAGCATAACCCAAGTGTACATAGTCAATAATAATAAAATCATATTTCTTACCAATTAAACTACTAGTACTAATAGGGCTAAAAAAATATTTGTAAATAGTTATAGTGTTCTAGTAGTAGAAATTATGTTTTTAGCATGAAAATAAAGTTTTAAATGCTTTCATAATTGACATGATGTAATCACACAAGCGATCCATAGTATGATAATTTTTGGTAAACCAATTTTAGAATCAATGCTAGAAATGTTTTTACTGCACACATGCGTGTATAATAGCCTTTCATATAGCTACAATCATTTATGGAAGTTCTAAGGCATTTAAGACCATTTGTTTCAATGTTGTCAATGTCTAACAAATCAATATTATTGTGCTTAAAACAAGCATAGCAATGCCATTCAATCTAATAAGACAATGAAGCAGAAAAATAACATCATTTGTCACTCGATTGGTTGATACTTGATACTAAGTAGTTTTAACACAATCTATTAATTTGTATGACTTTTTTGATGTCATAATATTACTTATCGATTGTGCCAATACCAATGATTTTCATCCTCGAGTTATCACCAAATATGACAAGTTTTACATCTTTTGGTTCTAACATTGCAAAATTTGATCAGTCTTTTATCATGACTCAACAATCATTATCTTAGTGCCATATGTCGACAATAATATTGCTATTGTGAAGGCTTGCCTTCAAAAATAATTTTAGCTATCCTAAAAAATTTAGATTAATATGTGCAGAACAAAGAATCTAACTTTTGACACAAATAAAACTTGAATAAGCATACTTTTTTTAGCTGTCAATTGTTGAAATATATCTCAGAATAATGAAATAATTGTTTCTTACATTTGCATTAGTAGAAGTTTGATCTATATGAGTGAAAGCGATGTGGATGTGACCTAATATTCCTCATATTTTGTATTATGTTGGTATTTAATCTTCTAGAAAACTTACTATTTTTTCTTTTAATATGATATTTTTATGAAGTAGTATAATACAAAAAAAAAAAAGAAGAAGCTATCATTCAATTTCTTATTTTATGTCCTAATCAAACATTCAAATTTTAACTCATTGAAATGTCTAAGTTGACATGCTCTTTTTTAAGTGTATAATATTTTTTCTTTAACATAATAAAGAAATATCTTGCCCTTTCAATTACTCACGCATTTCATCCAAGATGTATTCAATTTTCATGAGTTAGATGTTTGCCTCCTCAAATTTGCTTAAAGATTATTGTTCCCGTTCATAATTTACCCATTTAACTTTTAGACACTTATTTGCTTTCTTTGTATTCTTTATATCCTTCTTTTTTTACTTTTGAAGGGACATCCTTACTAGATGTGTTGGTTTATTTTTTTTGTTTTTGTTTTTTTAGATGTGTTGGTTTCTTATAATTATAGCAAATTACTACTTTCTCCTTAACCTTCTCACTTACAATAGAGGATTTTGGTTTTTCTTTTGAAAAACTATTGTTGGATTTCTTACCTAGATGTATGCTTTGATATCAATTATTGAGTTTTTTTATAAAAGATTTAATACAGAAAAAGTTGAATCTTTAATCTTAGTTAATGAAAAATATTTTCTGCTTTGGAAGATATGAAAGAAATCAGATTGTAGAATATTTGGTTGGATGAATGTAAAGTAAATATTTGTATTAATACCTTATTATATGTAAAAATTAAATATTCAATTATTCAATAAATATTATCAAATAAAATATAGATAAATCATAAATAAAATTTTTTTTCTTGACTAAAAAAATAAATAAAATCAAATACAAATAAAATTTATTTTGAATATTTAATTTTTTACAAATTTTCTAAAAATATTAAAATAAAATTAAATACAAATAAAATTTATTTCTAATATTTAATTATTAGTAATTAATTTACAAATTTTCTAAGATATTAATTATTAGTGTTATAAATAAATAAAATTTGAATATTATCATTTTATATTAACACCCAAATTTATATATATATATATATATATATATATATATATATATATATATAATTTTATTACTATATTAAATATTAATTAATTAATAAGAATTTTTATTAAATAAATTAATCGTCAAGATTTAATATTTATTTATTAAATAATTTTTCTTTAATAAATAATTTATGCTTTAATTATTTTTTTACTAAATAAATAAAAATTTAATTATTATTTTATTTTATTTTATTAATCGTGAATTATTTATCTTTAATTTGAATAAATATAATTATATTTATTAAATCTTAATTAAGTTATAATAATATTTATTTTAATTAAAGTTAAAATTAATATTACCAAAGGATTCAAAAAAAAATTAAAAAATAAAAAAAAATTTTCCGCCCCTCCCAAAATGAAAAAAAAAAAATTTCCGCTCACAGATTTTCCGCTTTCCGCGTAAAATAGTTGCTGATGATTTCGCTATTAAAAGAGACCAAAAGGAAACGAAATACTTAAATTTTACACGGAATTACATTATCAAACAAAAAAAGTAGAAAGATTTTAGATTACTTTACACCGAAAGTACTCGGAACCAAACAGCCCCTAAGAGAAATCATGTTCATCACTTAGGTTGTCACTATCTCCACTTTCATTTGTGTTTTCTGCTTTTAGTCTTGTAGATTTTTGTATTATGGTCTATCTTTTTGCGTGTGCTTTCATCTTCATTTCTTATAGCTAATTTAGTTTCACCTGCTATAAGAGAATCAATCAACTAATAAAATGAATAATTTGTCAAATCTTTTGCTTCAATGATAGCAAATACCTTTGAATAATTTGGACTCCACTTCATTGATACTTTCATAGGTAACATTGAGCTCGTGCCAATTTTTTTTTTAAGAATAGAGATGTATATATAAACTTCAAGTTTTAAGGAACAATATAAACATGTAATTACACTTGCCTTTGAGTTGCCCTTGATCCAACTTAATTGAAGCACACTCAATAAATGGTTTTGTAACTTCAATCCTATCAACCGTCTTTTGTAGGATCTTATAGCTAATACTAATCAATTGTCCCATATGAATGCTACATACATTTTTTATCCAATATTCAAATGGTGAAATTTTAAAATGGAGTACGCTCTCAATTTAGTCGAAGGAACATTGCTTTAAAAAATTTAGGAGTAAGTTTCCTCATGATTGGGTGACTAAAAGTGCCATGCAGGCGGTTTGATTGATTGCATGGCATTCTTAAGTTGTTGATGTTCAGGAAACTTTGACCATTGTAGCACTCATCTCACCATCCTCTCTAATTTCTCTCTTCCTACCTCTTCATATTTTTCTAAACTCTCCAAATAATTTTGAATATAAATACTTCATTTTCATAAACAAAATCTAATAAAAAGTTTTAAATATATTTGTAATTAGGTTTTAATTTTTTGTAATAAGCTTTAATTATATACTATGTATATTGATTCTATAATATATGCATATAATTTTAATTACATTTAAGTTATGTAATATACATTAAAATTTTTGATATATTATTAATGCGATCATAGTACATGTATAACACTTTATTAAATTAATAATATATATATATATATATATATATATATATATATAACCTTTACTATATTTATTGATTATTGTAACATATCATAATATATTTTATCTCATAAATTATTTATTTAATAATTATGCATGGAATAATATAATGCATATTACTATGGTACATTACTTTTCATATTATTATGTGAAAATTTATTAATTTATAATTAAATATAATTATTGATATGACACTTAAAATATCACTAGTCGACGTACGAATCTTGATGTCAAAAGCAAGTTGATCCTAAGTTGAAACTGATCGAGATCAAACACTTAAAATATCATTGGAAACTTTGCGATATCAATTAAATCCCTAAATAACTCTTAAACAAACATGAAATAAATCGAAGGCCTCGACGATCTAACAAGCCCAAGATGTCATAATTCTGACTTCATTTGAGCATTCAAATGCTTAAAATACATCAAATGATTAAAAGAATCATTTTTGCTCATGGAGAGGAGTGGTTCTGATTTTGCGTGCAGACGCCACTCTAAATATCTCATTCTTCATATATGAGCCCAAAGAGAGAGAGAGCTCTAAAGCTTGAAAATCTTCCAAGATAATCGCCGCTGTCACCACCCCTGCTGACCATTGTTAACCATCCGGCCGTCACCATCCGATCCTCGCTCAATCTTCCTCCTTTGCCGAATTTGTCGCCGCCGCCGCCTTCTTCATCGTAACCATCGCCGGCCATCGCCCAACCATCGCCGTATCATCGCTGACCATCGGGTCTCATGACCATTCTTATCGCGCCACACGCCGTAATACCCACGCCACTTTGGTTATCATCACGACAACCTTCATCGCCGTCGGTCTCGCTGTCACCATCATTTACTAACCATCATTTGAACGCGAATTATATATGTTGTTGTTCCGATTCTGTATTCCATTGTCGCTCTTCTCATATAATTTTGTAATCCCGTTATCTGGAAGATTTTGTACTTTGAAAATATATAGAAGATTTTCTTGGTCCGTTTATTTCCTCTTTCGAGATTTTTTCAGAAGTTCTTATTAATTCTTGAACATCTGTGTCTTGAACCACAAAGCGCGTAACTTTTATTCTATTTAATTGGTTTGATGCCCGCAACAAAACTCTCAATCACAATTTCGAACACCTCTGTTGAAAGTGAATACCAGAGCCTCCCGCCCAACTCCGCCACTCAAACCAATTTCAACCAAGACGCCAAGCTTCGCTCACTTCCTCCGATAGCGTGATCCCACGCAAGAATCTCTTTAAGATCATGCCGAATGGAAGAGTCTCAAAATGAAATGATCGACTTTTACGAACACGACACTTATCACGACAAACACATCTCCCCCAAGATCGATCGTTAGCCGTGGGAGGTCAAAATGCTAATATCCTTGACACTTATGTTCCCCGCTTCCCATCGATGATCTCTGACACTCTACTCCATCCATAATCCACTAATTATCATTTAGCGACATGTTTCGCCCTGTTGACTCCACCCACGAATTATAACGCTTAATGCAGATGAATTTCACCTTAAAGACAAAAATCATCTTCTCCTCACCGCTGCGAGAGTCTTCACCTTTAAGCTTCTTCAACATCCCATTCCGTAGGTTCAAGCTTCCGGGCACTCATGATGATCGATCGAACACATCATCATTCGACCATCGCATATCCAATCCTCATATTGCTTTGTCGTCTTTCCAGAGCATGTGCTCGTTTGATTCTACCCTTTCCAAGGGGATCCATCCGCACTTCAATTCGCCAAGATTTTTGTGCCTTCATTGCAACCGAAGGATCATTAAAGATTTCTCCCATCTCTGATTCAAAAATGAGTTAAATCACTTTAGATTAAGCTCGCCAAATACCCTGACCGAGAATTTTAATCTTCAAGATAAAGAAGTACGTCAGAGGATTTTCCCTATAAAAAACTTGCTC
This sequence comes from Cymbidium sinense, assembly GCA_021442155.1. Taxonomy (NCBI): domain Eukaryota; kingdom Viridiplantae; phylum Streptophyta; class Magnoliopsida; order Asparagales; family Orchidaceae; genus Cymbidium; species Cymbidium sinense. The sequence continues at coordinate 67,548,783 of CM038227.1, read as the reverse complement.
CCCACTTCGTTATCAGATGATCAACTGTCAAGTTATGACCAAAGATCCAGAGGAAAAAATCTTCCATAAAACTTAGAACATGAAGAGTCTCTAAAAAGTGTTATATGTAATCCTTGGTGCATAAATATTGCAACCTTTAATTTACTCCGTTTGTCTTTTTCTCTCCACCTCTTGTCTTTTGTTAACTTTCTCTAAAAATGTATCTCGTCCCTTTTATTAAGTTATCTTATAACAATATTGTATCACCGATATTATCAAAGTAATGAGTTTATGGCTTTTTCTTACAAGCTTATTTCTTCTTCATTTAATCCTCCCATTTGAGAAATACACAACTCACGCGTATCTGACTGGCATGATCAATCCTGGGACTTGATCGGACCTCTTCCATAGAAGTCAAGTAACGGTTGATACCTAAGATAGGTCGCCTGGTGACATCCAACGCTTCCACGCGTTACACTCTAAAGCCTCGGTCAACCTCAGGATTAATTCCTTTTTCGGTTAATGTTGATAAACACTTTGACAACTTAATGGCCAAAAAATCTTCACGATTTGATTCCCCATCACGTGCAGGTTAATGTCATAATACTTTAATAACAACTTGGTCAAAATCCTCGCAGATTTGATTCTACCCATCACATAAAGTTAATCGCATCAAGTAACATCATAGAATGATATCAAATTATCTATCGACATTTTGAGTGGGATGGTTCTGCCATCTCTAAGCGAATGTTTCAAGAATCAATTTCTTACAAGAAGAAGTGGACCGTCGTTTCATTACCGGTCGCCATCACGTTCAACCCCCGCTGCTATCGCTGATCCGTGCCGCCTGCTGCCGCCGCATGCTGCCGCCGCTGCTAATTCCCCTTCGTCAATCATTTATCGCCATCGCTGGCCGCTTATCGCCGCCATTACTGCTGCCGGCCAGCTGCCGGGCCATACTGCTGCCGCCACTGCTGCCGGCCATTATTATCAGGTATCAGCTGGTTGTCATCGCTGATCATGCCGGCTTACCCATCATTGCGGGCCATCCCCGCTATTAATTAGCAAGATTGCGCCGCTTTACGGCCCATATGCCGCTGGCCGCCGTGCCACCGCCATCGCGCCGGTTATTCTGCCGCCGCTGCCGGCCAAGACTGGCCGTCATCGCTGGACATCGCCACAACCATCGCCGCCGATCGCTCAACCCGGCTTGGCCGATTGACGAGGGGAAAACCGCGACACGATGACCGTGGAGTTTGATCGCTTCCCGGCCGGTCCGACGAGGTCGGCTGATGTCTTTCGAGGGAAAACTGAACGACGACGATGTCAGCGATCGCCCAAACCCGGCATCCGACGAGCTTGCTCTTTCTTCGAGAAACTATGTACCGGCGCCTGATCGCCCCAAACGGGTCCGACGGGTTCGAGGAAAATCGAGCACGACGTATTGCGTCTTGATCGCAAACTCCGGTCCGACGAGGCGGCTGACTTCTTCGAGGGAAAACTGAACCACGACGATGTACCGCAGCGACGCTTCCAAACCCGACGGTGTAATTGACGCCTCTTCGAGGGAAACCAAACCACGACGTATGTACCGCGGTCGATCGCCTCGACCTCTCAAGAAGAAGAGGAACACTAGAGCATATGAGGAGTGTCTCCTCCCTGCCTGGTGATTTTATAGACTCCTTCGGTGAAAAAAAGCTAAAAAACCAGACGAGCGCGGAGTGCGCATGGTTCACGCGCTTCGCCCACGCGACCCGCACGCTTCCAACCTGACCCGCCACCTGAACGCGCAGCTTACCGCAAGGCTATGCATGATATCCACGCCGCTGGCGCCTGTGAGCCCGGGATGGGTCCATAACCCCAAAATCTTGCCGCATGCACACATTCGATCCGCTTTCGTGATCATCTTGTGCACTTATGAAGACTGTTCAAAATGTAATAACCGAAATTTCATCAAGAATTTCTATTTTTCAAGATATATATATTTTGGACGAGAGATAATGTTCCAAAAAATAAAAATAGAACTGATACGACACTTAAAATACCACAAGACGGTCTTGACAGCAGTTGATCCTAAGTCGAAACCGGTCGAGATCAAGCACTTAAAATATCATTGGAAATTTTGGGATATCAATTAAATCTCTTAAATAACTAAACGAGGAATACGGCTCGACGCGATCTAAATGTCATAATTCTGACTTCATTTGAGCATTCAAATGCTTAAAATACATCAAATGATTAAATGAATCATTTTGAGCCGTCTGATGGAGAGGAGTGGTTCGATTTTAGAATATAGCCACCTTCAATCTATACTCATTCTTCATGCATATGAGCCCAAGAAGAGAGAGCAAAGTCTTACATAATCGTGTTACCACACCACCGTTGATTGCCAACCATCCGGCCGCCGCTGCCATCACGATCCTCGCCAATCTCTTCGCTTCGCCACACCGCGATCCGCCGGCCATCCGTCAACCATCGCCGTTAATCATCGCGCCGGCCATCATCGCCATCAACGCATTACCGCCACTGCCGCATCATCATCCTCATCGGCTTAGCAAGAAGAATCATAACTAATACTGACATATATAATTGTTGTTGAGATTCCCATCATAGCCCTTCTCATATAATTGTTCCGAATAAAGATTTTTTAAATGAAGCAAAAGATTTTTTCTCTGAGGTTTTCCACATAAAATTCAGCTTCTTATTAATTATTCAACATCTACGCGCTTAACCCAACAAAGTTTGCCAGCTTTATTCTACCGCAATTAATTTTCTATCACACAACAATTATGATATTTTATAATAATAAATATCCCTAGTCACACTCTATCATAGGGCGACGTACTCATATTTTATTGACCGTGCTTCTTCAAATAAAATTGAAAGAGGATGTGCACTACTGTAAAATTTTCTTTTGTCATTAGGGTGTTGTCAAAAAACTATGACCTAATGATTGATTGCCCTTTCAACAACAATCCATTATGAAAATGATGTGTCGTGTGTGGATCAACTCAATGATGTTATGCATTTAATTTGAGACATTACTTTGATAGTAATTGATAATTATATGGGGTGTCTACTTAAAATTTCTGATTTTTGAACACTAGAAAAACTAATCCACAAACTTGCTATTTTCTTATAAAATCACAGCAATATTAAAGATATCACACAATAACTTAAATGATTAAAAGTGTAACTATAGCATGCGTATATTTTACACAAACAAATAACGACGAATAGAAATCACAACACCCAAATGGTTTATGTCCATGCCTTAATTTCCCTTGCATAGGATTATGCTATCAATCCATCCTTGACTTGTCCAAAAACTGGTGGAAAAATCACAAAATAACACAAATTCTCCTTAAGGGTTAACAGTAGTTAACATGCCTTGGAAGAGCTGGCACTCTCTCCAACTCTAACAATGGCAACCTTTCCAAGTCTAGCAACCAAAATTTGGATAAACACTGAATAATGAAAATAGTAATAGAATGTTATAAAAATAGTCGCAATACCATTTATAAATTATTTGGCACACAGTAAAAGCATTTGGAGATTGTTTTGTAAAAATAGGAATCAAAGCTTCATGGGTAATCTCACTATCTGAACAACAAAAAGAGACATTGCATCAATTTAAATGTAGAATGATGTATCACGTTTTGTAGCCTTGAACAACTTAAATCCATTTGTATTAGTAGAGAATGATTTGTATTCAGCATATTCTAACTTTCCTCATCCTGTATGTTAACTTACTAAAATATAAAATTAAGTTATTGCAGTAACTAGCCATTGCATGCCTAATGCCTACAATAAACGAACCAGAAACCCATTGGGGCTTGTGGGATCCAATGGGGGCCTGTTGATTTCATGAATTTTCTAGTAAGGGGCAACTGCTTACATATTATTTAAAATCCAATTCTCTTATATGTAATGAGTTATGAAACATATTTTATATAAATATGTTTAAATTTAAAATTAGTGGTGTTCAAGCCCCTTGAATTTATGATTCGAGTTTTAGTAATCCAAATCCCTTACATGAAGGATTGATGCTTGCACATATATGCTAGGACTATACTTTTCAAGCAATGTTGTCACTTGGATTGTGCTATCTTCAATTGCATCAATTCCGTAAGTTCAATCATGCTCAATTTGACTGCAATTTCTTTCCATGACTTGACTAAACATGCACCTTGTCAGACCAAGGTTTACAACTCGCCACACAAATTTGTTATTTTCAAAAATTAAGCTTATTTACAGATGTAAATTAAGCTTATTTACAGATGTGCTCATGAGGTTAACATTATATTTAAAAAAACCAAATTTTTTTAATGATTATCTTATGCTAAATGATATCATGCATATAATGGACATGAAATTCATTCCTGACCATTGCTTTTGTTCTCTCTATATGAACTCCTCTATCAGGTTCGCTACATCCAAGTGCTGAACTTAGTAGCAATTTTAATTTTGTTAACTTGCATAATATTGTATGTGATATGTATAGAGACCTATAGAGACTAGTTTCTAATCATTAATTATGATTTATATTTATGTTTAGGTGGGTTGTGGATGAGATCCTAAATCTTCTGTTCCTGATTTTAATGTGTGTGCAAATATAACAATTTGGATAGTACACCGATTAAATTTATTTGGTTGATATTAAATACATTTAAAAAAAAATTAAGAGCATCACGTTCTATTTTACACACAGTTATAATGCATTGACAATAACTCAAAGAAATAGTTGGTCTTTTGATAAAAAAGTTTGCAGAGCTCAACATTGAGTCGTATACCGTTCCTCATTACTCTTTTATATTGAAAATCTAATTCTTCAGCATTTACTGTAATATTTTTCTAGTAAATTAGTGTAACATCTCACCTTAGTCTCTCCTTGACTGACAGGAAGTTGAGAAGTCATTTTCCTTTTGGGGTACCCGGAAAGGTGACCTTGTCCATCCAGCCGAGTGCATGCATCAGCTGCTTGATCAAGTTCGGCGTCATAAAGTCAATATTGATGGAAATGTTTGTACTGTCATGGTGACCACTTTGGTTCTTGAGGTAACCACCTTTGCTAATCCAATTTGAGTTAAAAAAATTTAATGTTTTCATTCGTGTTGCTACTTTGTTTCACATGAAAAAGTTGGATTTTTTTCAATCAAAACATGAGAAAGTCAACAACAAAATGTTACTTTGCACTGCATCCACGACAATGATTTCAATACAATTTGGCTATACAGTTCCTACAACAAAGAGCACTTCTGTTTGTTGATTGAATAATCTGGAGAATAGCTCCGAAGATAATTGGGCTTAGATGCTGAGTTTATGTTGAACATGTTGAATATGGATATGACTAGATATTTCAAACAACTATACATGCATGCACAAATGTACTTGCATATCTATAAATTTAGACACACTAAATCATATATTTTATTTTACATTGATGAAGTTACACCAATTATGTACGCTTGCAAATAACAAGATAAGAAGAGTGATAGTTGCACACTATGTTCATGAATAGTTGCAAAAGCATTTGTGGAAGACAAGAAATAACAACTATTAAGTGGTGCATCAAAATTTTCAGTATCTTATTTTATTAGATTGTACTTAGGTCAAGGTTGATGTATTGTGGTTTAAGAATACTTAAATTTAATTATAAGATATCAAGAAAAAATAAAGCACTATTTTGTGAAATTATTAATTGAATATTTTAAGGAAGAAATAACTTTTAGATGAACAAACAAAATCTTGAAGTATGTTAGAGATTTATTAGAAATTTATAAAATTAGCATAACAGTTAAATCCTTATATGTAAAAGAAATATTTCAATTCCTTTAGAGATTTATCAAGAAATTGGATTAGTTTGGCTTATAAATCTTTTTTACTGAAATGCTAAGACCAAGAAGATGCTAAATGATTGGAGAAGCAACAATTTATTTCAGTTTTAGATATCGAAGAGATGCTCAATATTGTTGTAATTATAGCAGAAACTAACTTATATGTGTCGAATTAGATATATAAAAGGGTAATGAAATATAGGTTTTGAAAATTCATGTTATTATGGGAGTAATAAATCAATAATATGCTCAAAAGATCTTTGAAGGTTATTTTTTGCCGAGGTAATTATTCGAGCAACAAGGAAGCAAGAAAAGTACTTTCATATGATTTTTAATTAATCTTAATTAAAGCAACATATTTAATGACATAAGAATTAATTTTGTGAGCATATAAGAGAATAAACATAAAAAAATATATTGAAGTTTTTATAGATATGTATGATTAGTGATAGAGTTACAATTTTTTTTTTTAGTGGAGACACATTTGATGATTTTAAATGTTAGTAAAAATTATAGAAAAAACTAAAGCTATAAATTTCATTATTAAAAAAAAAATGAATCAAAACTATAAAAAAAAATCTAGTAAAAATTTATAGAAAAAAAAATGCTATGCTTATTGTAGAATGTTAAAATATCATTAATTGCAAATTGCAATATCTTAGGGTCTACTTAGGATCATTTTTATTTTGTGTTTTTTTTATGTTATTTTTTAAAACATATTTGGTTAGTGTGTTTTTCTATGTATTTTTATTTATTTTTAAATACAAATAATATTATTTTAAAAACACTCAAAATAATTTTTAGATATTTTGAGTGTTTTTAAAAACAATTATCACCACCAATATGTAAACAAAATAAATAAAAACATATAACAAAATATAAAATTGATTCCAAAAGGCCCTTGTTGACCTCCATGCATGCACCATAAGTCAAGTCAAGCTCACAAGGTGAATTCGACGAGCTTCAGCGTGCAAATCGGAGTTGAAATGCACTCGATGGCATCGAAAATCAGTCGAAATGACCTCCGATCGACCAACGAACTCCGCCCATCGCGTGAACGCCGAAATTGATCGCAATACGATATGCATAATTCGACGTCAATCATCAAGAATGTAAACGCATATCGCATATTGAGTCGAAACGTGATGTTGCTCAAATGATCTCGCCAAATTGATTGCGAAGCAAACGCGTCATCAAATGAAATTATTCACACTCAATTGATGAATATCGAATATCGCAATCGATACAACGAAAATCGAAGCTAAAATACACTCGACGACACCGAAAATCAGTCGAAACGACCTCTGATCGACGAACGGACTCTGCAATCGCGTTCAGAACGTCAAAATTGATTCAAATATGCACTTGCATAATTCGACGATTGATCGATCGAGGAACCCGCTACCGACACACATATCGGCGCCGGGCGATTGCCCAAACGAATTTCTTTTGCGAAGTTGATTACGCCGTTAGTGTCGAAACGTCGAAACCTATTAAATGAGATTATTCACGCTCGATTCGGACGAGTCTGCTTGAATATCGAGCGATCGTAAGCGACGACGCGTAAATTTGAACTGAAATTGACCCCGATTCGACGCCAACATAAACCCGACGACGGTCGCGTGCCGATCCCTGCGCATGTTCACGCCCAAACGTGTTGACTATAAGACTGCACACGCCTTTCGGGCGATGAGAAATCGATTTGTTGATTATAAGTACTGCATAACGCCTTTCTTGGCGTATGGAAAATCCATGTATAAGATTTATACACGCCTTTTCTTAAGATGAGAAATCTTTCCAGATACCTGAGCCTCATACACGTTTTTTCGGCAGTGGAAAGGCGCGATTCGACGTGGTTTATACCACACCCATATCGCCTTTTCTTGGCGTAAGGCCCAAAGATACTAAGACACTGCCGATGACGTTGGGATCTTGAAATCACAAACTTCACACCGACAGGGGACCTACCTGACATAAAGCCACGCAATATAAAATTGTTATTTAAACTAACATTGGAGATAAGACCGCCTTTCTTTGGCGGGAAAATCTGTTCAGTACTTTAAGCCTCATACGTCTTTCGCGAAATGACGATTTAGTGGTTTATATCACCCATACACTTTCTGGCATAATGCGACCAACATACCAAGTTTATATGGGATGATCGTAAATCAACTTTACACCGATAGAGACATAAACCGCTTTAATAAAATTCAACTATTTTAAAGTTTTAACTTGATATCGAAAGTTTATAAGACTGTACATGCCTTTCTTGGCGTGACGGGAAAATCTGTATATGTAGTTTCAGAGACCCATACATGCCTTTCGGCATGGTGGACGATTCTGGTGCCACCCATACATACTTTTTTGGCATTATGGGTAGGCTCGGCCCCTCCTATCAGATAATAGTGGGGACGATGCCGTGAGGCTGTCGAAATGTTATCAAAATTTTATCTAAAGTTATAAACTGAATACAACTCAATTAAAGCAAAGATTATTTAAATCTCTAAAGTTAAATCAATTGAAATTAAACGGCAAGATACTACACTATGTTGAATGCTTAAACTTAGTTCGGAGGACGCCGCAGGCCGATTGGGGTCTTAGATCCCATCCTAACAAAATCTAAAAATTTAATGATGCTATTATAATATATTTGCAACCTAATAAAACATCTGAGAAGTTAATTTATATGACAGTAGATATGATCTTCTATTATTAAATTAATAGAGTCGACAGGATTTAAAACAAAAAACACCTCGATGTTGGCTGCACCGGAGGGGATATTTTCATCAAAATGTGATTGCAATTTCAAATCAAATTAACTCAAATTAAGTATCAATCTAAATGAAAATTTAACATGTCATTAAGTATTAAATCCTTAAATGAAATTCAATCTTTGAAGAACTTACAATTAAAACTCAATCCACCTTTCGCAATTGTTTGTTGAAGGCGATAAATTAAGAAAACTCTAGTTCACAAAGAAGCCAAAGTCAAATAAAGTACACAATTATGTTTACTCTCAAATAATCTCATGCTAGCAGCGACGCGGTCGTATCCTCTAATGCTTGGCCAAGAGTTCATATGATAGAGGTATTGTCGGTTTTCGGTTTGGGTTTTGATCCAACCAATAAACCAAACCGTTATTTTGAAAAAACCCAACCGAAATTCCAAAAACTATAAACCAAATAAACCGAATTATAGTTCGCTTTTTAAAACTAGTTACTTTGTGATTGAAGATATTACTTACCGATTGAATCACCGGATAATCATGTAAATGTAGTAAACCAGACAACTAGCGGTAAATCCATACGAGCCTCGATAATGAGGTTAACCACATGGAAATCATCGTAACAAAAGGCCGGGCATGAATCCAATTATCCAAACACAATATCCTACCACTGGACATATTAATCCAAAAAACTCATTCAACATATAAGTAAAAAATCCCTACCCAAATGAAACCTTTTGGCCGGAAAATAGCAGAAAAGAGGAGAGCCATTCAGGCAATCTGACATGTTAACAATTACCTTGATAATAGCATGATCACAACAATAATTGCACAAGTCTAAAAGATCCAAGAGGGAAATGAAAACTCGAAAGTTGCCATCAAACATTGCTCACCCAGGCTGAATCAAACATTCAAACCATGAACAAAATTTCAACAAAGGAAGGAGTACAGAACCTGTAGGCTGTAGATGTAGGCTATCGGCTATCCGGCATCCGCTAGGGCAAAAAAATAAAAAAGGAAGGAGAAGTCGGCGTCGCAAATAGGAAAGTGACGAAAGCGGAAAGCCCAAAAGATCAGAGATTCGGAATCGCCGGAAGGCCCGGAACCAGCCTGGAATGCCGCCGAATGCCTTATGCCCTAGTCGAGACTCGAGACTCTCCATCCTCGAAGAAGTGTATGGCATCGCGATCGGCCATCAAGAGTCGAGGAATGAACACTGAACTCGGCCTCTAAGTAAATCGAGACGAGACGAGAGGCAACGAAATAAAGTCAAGGGGCGCCCCCCGACCCAATCTATAATCGAAATAAATCGGTTTAATAACTTAAAACCGAACCAAAAATCATAAAACCGTATTAACCCAATTTTTCAACCAAAAACCAAATAATGAATAAAATAACCAAACCCAATTAACATCGGTTCGGTTCGGTTCAGTTTGAACCGCCTAATGACACCCTACCATATGATGCGATTTGACCGTGAGTCACGGGTGGTCACCAAATGACCCCACTATATCCGTAGATGCTCAATTCTTACCTGCCCTTTGAGTTGTAAACATGGGTATACTTGATAGGCAAAAGTATCCGTTAGCTAAGGTAGACTGCTCCTGACAAACACCATCCCAAGTCTACAAGAATTTCTTGACGACGAACTCATGGCCGATAATGATCCTTCTTAGGTTAGACTACCATCCGACTAAGTAGACTTGAGCTACGACCGAATGACTAATCAGAGATCTAGAAAGGCGTTATCGTTCCCCCAACCATCCGGTTAAAGTCAAAATGATGAATTTCATAAATTTTAAATCCTAAATTTTAAACTCCACATCTCTACTATATCTTACTGATCTAAATCAAATTTTAATCGAAAGTTCTTTCTCAAGATTGAGAATAACTATACTTATATAGGAAACCTGAAACCGGATCTAAAGTCCTCATAAAATGAGCGTGAAATCTCTGGGTAGTGTCTTATCTACTATTCCATATGCCTTCTGAAAATTTCACCGATGCATAAATCATATTCTCATCATTGAGAGGTCGGTGGCGAATTTTCGGAGCCCACAACCCTTTACATAATTTTAATAATATGCAGAGAGCTATAGATATTTTGTTGAAAGAAATTCATGGGTTGGATTTGAATGTGTAATCTTTATCTAAAAATCAAGGTGCATATCACCTTGGAAATGTTTTTTGATATTTGTATAAAAATTTAGCATTTCTCACTAATTTTTTTTACACTATCCGAAATTATTTTAGAGAACTTTACAATATTTTTTTATCTAAGAATTGAAATTTTTGTACTTTATTACTTTAGTAATTTCTTTATAATATTTTTGCTGTCAATCTTAAAAATTTTTGTTTAATTAATTTTGAACACCTTGAAATCATAATAATATATGTATTTATAGTGCCACCATAGTGGTGATAGTAGCCGCTATGTTTCTCAAGCCAATGCTAATATGGCATTTATAAATGTCTAAGTTGCCAACATTCATAAGAGACATCGGGCTTAAGAAGGAGCCTCACTTTCATCTTCGATGAAGAGTTTCAGTTCATCTATGCTTCCTTTGTTTGAGGTGGTTTCAGTCGTTTTACTCTAATTAGTTATTGCTTGAGCTAGTGGGGGAATGGGCCTCTACGATCCCCACTATGGATTTGCCCATGTGAATGTAGTTACTAGCATTATAAGTAATCGTTGGGTGATCGAATTATAATTATAAATTCTTTATTGATCATCCTTAAGTTATTATCTTTTGATTGGTTTCTTTAGCTAAAGTTGGGATTAGTCTTGATTGGTTGTCCATCAGGCTAATTGAGCTTGCTTATTTAGTCAGGAAATAATTGGCAGCGTTAAGACCCCTAATTCATAGGGTTGTGTTTGGGACTCTTTAGATCATTCAGAAAGAGAGTAATAGCTTTACGGGATCAAATACAAACCATATATTATCTATTTCTTCCTAAAAATGCATCACCTAAATATCCTTAGTTGATGTAGCGATACAGTCCTCTTATCTCCTCACTCACAATCTCCAATCGCACACATTTTCCATTTTTGCTTGATTTTGTGTGCAAAAATGGTTTGCTTTCTGCTCGATCGCTCTATTCTCTGAACCCCAATGCACCTATCTCACTCCTTCACAACTCAAATTCATGCCTTTGCCCTTTTCCTTCTCTCTCTCTCTTTCTCTGGCCCTCTTTCACACAAGGAATATATTCCCATTCTCTTATTTCCCTGCAATGCAATCCGATATATTTTTTTCCTCAGACTCCATGTAAGTCTTGCACGCTATCACCTTAAATGTAGCAACCCCTGTGTGCAATCCTAGCTCTCGCTAACTCATGCGTCCCGAGAGCATCATCATGTCCTTGTCTCCCAATCTTGAGCCCTGACTTTTGCAGTCGCACCCACTCTTCATCAAATTGATGCCCCAGTTTCTCGAGTCTGCGTCCTCATCTGAACCTCAATTAGCCAAGTCCTCCATCTATTTGGCAAATGTTAATTATGAATTAAAATTCTATCTTGGAACGATATCAATGAGAGTTTAATTTTAAATTTAAATTACTTTTCATATCGTACATAGAGCAAATGGATGCTACAAAGTGTGGATCTTTCTGAAGTGAACCATCTGTAATTATTATTTGTGATTGTTTTTGTAGTCTGTTAATTGCCTATTCTTTTCTGGCACTCTTTCATTTTCTCTTCCCTGTGTTTTTATTGATGCAGGGTTGGCAGCGCAAGCTTGATCCAGATTACAATGTTATGCACACGCTTCAGACATTGCTATTCAAAGCTGACTGGGCTAAGTCTCTGTTGTACACCATTGAAGGTCTATTGGGCTGAGTTTTATTTCTGTTCCCATCAACCAAAAAAAAAAAATTTTTTTTTTTTTGATAGTTGTAAAAGATGATATAGAAGAAGCAGATAGGGTTATTCATCTCAAAGTATGCTATTTTTTATTTTTTTATTTTTTTTATTATTTTTACAATGCTCGTTTTAGCTGTCCACAGACTCATCTTTTTCCAATGTACCAAAATCTGGAAATTTTGAAGCAAAGAAACCATGAAAATAGTACAGTGAACTCTACCAATATGAGACGTACACCTGGTGTAGAAAAAGATGTCTAAAAAGTTACAATGCTTATTATTAATTTTTATTATTTTAAAAGATCATATTATAATTTTCAGACATCCATCACATTCAATTAGATCAAATTAAAAATTAAATTTTTTCAGTATAATTTTTTTTTGAAATATAGATTTTTAAATGTCATATGTGGTGCAATTTGAACTCGTATAGCAGGCAAAAAGTTGCTCTAAATATAACCTTTGACATTGCAGAATTCTGACATTGAGACCCAAGTCCAACACATAAACGTGAGTGCTCAAGCCCCAATACAGAGCACATGTTAAACAATTTTTTAATGTTCAAACAAATAAATAGATAAAACAAAATAATGTTATCAGTTAAGTGTTGAGGCATTAATACTAAATCAACAGAGTGGATCAAAATAGAAAGAGGGAACATTTTTTTTTTTTTCATAATATTATATATAAGATTCTAAACTATCTACTAAAATAATATTATATTTCAAAAGATAAAAAAGTATCATTTACACCAATATTCAAGAGTTAATATTTCATTATTAATTTTACATGATTTGTTAAGGTGAAATAAAAGTTAATTCGCACATCCTAAAACATTTTTGATTAACACCTTGATAGAAATAATAGATTGGATATTAAAAAAGATAAAATATGTATATATAAGTTAGCCAAGTAAAAAGATAGAATAGGTAAAGATCTAGTTTAAGTGAGATGCATTAATGATTAAAATCATAAAATATTTTTCTTAGAAGAGGATATTGAATATGGGCAGATGAGATATTTTGATAAATTTTTTCAATAAATGATGTATAAATATGATTGATTTTAGTAACTTTAGTATCCTAAATAAAAATAGAGAATTTTATTTTTATCATTGTATTAGTAGAATTGAAGTTGGAGTGGCTTTAAAGAAAATGAAATGTGAAAAATAGTAGGGTCTGATGATATTCCAATAGAAATGTGGAAATGCTTGGGAGATCAAGGAATTTTTTTTGCAAATTAATCTTTTTAATATTATTTTAAAGATTAAAAAGATGCTAGATGATTGGTGAAAGAGTTGGTTGGTTCTCATTTTTAAGAATAAAGGTGATGCACAAGAGTTTATAAATTATAAAGGAATTAAGTTAATGTGTCATAAATTAAAATTATGTGGGAGTATTTGAGCATAGGTTAGTATGTAATACAAAAGTTTCTCAAAATCAGTTTGGTTTTATGCTAGGTAGATCTACTATGAAAGTTATACATTTATTGAAAGGTTTGATGGAGAAGTACAGAGAAAGTAAGGAGGATCTACATATGATGTTTGTTAACTTTGAGAAAGCATATGATAAAGTTTTAAGAGAAATGCTTTGGAGAGTTCTAGAAAAGAAAGAAATTAATATTGGTTACATTTAAGTCATTAAGGATATCTATACTAGAGCTGTTACTTGGGTCTAAACACAAGGAGTATTGACAAAATATTTTCCTAATTTAGTTTGATTACATCAAGGATCGACTTTAAGCTAATATCTTTTTTCTTTAGTTATGGATGTTCTTACTAGGCATTTATAAGAGGATGTATCTTGGTGTATGCTTTTTGCTAATGACATTCTTCTTCTTGATAACACTAGAGAGGTAGTCTAAGAGAAACTTGAATTATGGAGATTAACCATAGAGTTTAAAGGTTTTCAGTTAAGTGTATCGAAAAATGAATATGCGAAGTGTAATTTTAGGTGTAGAAGTTCTAGTGATGGGGTTATGACGTTGGGTGATCAGGTCATTAAAAAGATTGAACGTTTAAGATATCCTGGGTCTATTGTTCAAAAAAATGGTGAAATAGATGGGGATGTTATTAGTAGAATTCAAGTTTGATGGTTGAAGTGGAGGAATGCATCTAGCCTGTTTTGATATAGAAAAATACTGCTTAGACTTAAGGAAAAATTTTATAAGATTATGGTAAAACCTATAGTGATTTACGACATAGAATGTTGGCTAGTAAAACTGAAGCATAAAATTAATTTAAGTGTTGTAGAGATAAGGATGCTCAGGTGGATGAGTGGCTTTACTCTTAGAGATAAAATGCGAAATGAATATATCTTAAAAATGTTGGAGTAAGTTTAGTGGCAGATAAGATTAGAGAGAGTCACCTTAGATGATTTGGTCACATAAAGCGTTAGACATCCGATGACCCATTTAGGAGAGTAGATATATTCGATTCACTTTATGTTAAGAAAGATAGAGATAGACCTAAAAAGAGTTGGTTATGATACATAAAAAATGATCTTAGTTTTTTAAAATTAAATGAGAATTTGACACTTAATAGGACACAATGGAGAAGAAAGATTCATGTAGTCGACCCCACAAGTAGGATAAAGGTTTGATGTTTTTGTTGTATCTTGGCAGAAATAATAGTTAGAATATGATAATTTGATTTTAATAATACAATGTAGCAAAATAAAATAAAATATAAATATATTAAATTGTCAATCCTACATAAATTATTGAACCTAAAAAATTTGCAATAAGGCATCCAATTTAAAACAAGTTTGAATACCTTCTTGAAAAAAAGAAAATCTCAAATCAAAACTCTTATGAATAATGAAGAAATGTCACTTAATGCTCAAAACTTTGTGTTACTCCAACTTGGGAAAGTTAAAAAAAAAACAGCAATTAACTTATAAAAAAGAAAATTGATCTTATATACCTCATAATATTCATCATTGGACATATTAAATGATTGTCAATATCCCTTTTAAAATATATCTTGCTAGAAATACTAAGCAATGCCTTTTTTTAGCTTCTCCATACACCAATCATTCTCCATTCTTCATTTAATCATTTCATTTGAGATGTTTTTTCTTACACAGATAAAAAGAGGTTGCATCAAATGAACTAGTTGAATCCTGATTTTTGCATCCATAGATAAGTTTTTAAATGTTTGAATAATGTTATAGTGTAGTGAATAATATATTTTATTTTGAATTTGAGCAATAGAATTAAGTTCACTATAATATACACTTAACATAGAAGAAAAAGAAGCATCGAAAATATAGATTCAAACAAGATTTTATTAATTTAAAAACTTATTCAAATATGATTTAAACTAGGCTCAAACTTAGCTCAAATTATTTAGATCTTGTTCAAATTCTTAAAATATGGTCCAAACTATGCACTACTATTATTTGAGCCAAGATTAACATTATTCAAACTTGTCCAAACTATGTTTGAACCAATTTTAATCATATATCATATATTGTTTATATAATAGTCTTGTTTGTGCATATATTCAAAGCAAATTTTTTTGAAGGAGGAGAATAAAAAGAAGACCACCAATTTCCTTGGACTTTTAGTGGGAAATGGAGCAAAAGTTAAATAATTTAAAGATTAGAAATCAGCCTCAAAGATCTAATAGTTTTTGTATATGCAATCACTAAGATAATAATCAATTTAGTTGTAGGTGATGCATTGTTTTAGTGGAGCACAATCTATGATATCAACTCCTCTAATATAAATAGTAACAAATATGTTTTGCATAGCCTTTGCCTCCTTCTAGGATCTTAGTGAAGGAATTCTCCTAAGTAGCCTTAGAAAAATGAAATTAAAACAAGTTTATGTTGGGTCGGTTTAAGAGGCTTAATCTTTAATTGTCAGGTATGCATGAAGAGGAAGATGGTTCATGGATTGTTGGCTTCATTTAAATTAGATATATTTCTCTAGATTAATCCATTAAAGATTTTTAGATAATTTTTGAGATATTATTATTATTATTATTATTATTGTTTTTTGTGATTACACATTGCAATCAAATCCCATAAAATTTTAATTAGATGTATATTTGAAAGTGAAGAGTTTAGCAAAAATACTTATATCATGATTTAATATCATTTTATAATTTTAAAAATTAATCTAGTCTCTATTTTACACAATTTAATAAGCAAATATTTAAACAAAAGACTACTAAACTTTAGAGGTTGTCTAAGTGCATCAATATAAGCCTACCAAAAAATTTTCATGGCATTGTGAAATATGAATTGCATATGGTGACTTTTTAAAGCCCAATTTTACTATTCAAAAATCATGTTTACTCATGTAATAAGATAAAAATTTTAGAAAAAAAAAAGATGATCATTAGCATGATTATTCTTAGCCTTGATTTAATTTAACCTTTTTAGAGTTCATTTGATATGTCTAGATAATTAAAAATAATAATTTTTACTATTTTAAATTTTAACTTATTTAAATAATTTCAAATATCACAATAAAATTTAGGATGCACTTTAATATGATCTTAACCTTCAATTTGGTCAAGGATTAGTGTGACCATTTGCATATCTTTTTCAATTTTTCTAAGTAAAAATTGTCCTTAAGATAAATTATCATTTTACCCATGGTTGAGCCTAAGTCGTTAGCAAGCTTTCCATAGATCTAAGTTGCTATTTAGAGCATATACTAATCTTTTTAAAATTATTTAATTTTATCTACTAATTTTCATAATCATAATATTCAATATTTTAATTATTTAATTAATGAAAATATCATAAATCCCTTTGGAAAGTTTAGGATTGCCTAAACACACTCATATGATTATATTAATTTAATAAGCATAATTTCAAAATTTTAAATTCATGAATCCAATTTTTTTAATTTTAGAAAATAGGTTAATTTAAGAAAAATCAAAATTCATGCATTTTGATATATCACACGCATGATTTCAAGTTAAAATATTATCTTAAATGCATATGAACACCATCCAATTTGTTTGATTTTTTTTTCTAATTATTTAGCAATTTTTATAATTTTTACAATTTAGCAATAATTATGAAAAATACCAAATAATTCTATATAAAAAAAAATTTGGGATGATCTCCTCACATGCAAGACCATGTAAAAAGAATTTATAAGCATTGGATATGTACATTCCATAAAATAGATTTATTATTATTAAAAGTTTTTATTTTATAAAGAGAAAATGTTTAATTTAAATAAAATAATTAATCAAGGCTTAGTTTGTGCCTTCTAATGTCAAATATCAAACATTGATTACCTCCAAGTATTCTAAAAAATATTTAATATTTTCAAGACTTTTCACTCATAAAGTGATAATTTTGAAAACTGTAAGTAAATTTTGAAAAACATTCTTAATATTTAGGAGTAAACATTAACTTGACATATTTGAAAGACTACTCAACACAATTTAACTTCAATCCAATTAACATTTTGAACATTTTTAATCTTTTCTTATTTTTTAAAATAGTCATTTCAATTTAAAATTTAAAATAACAAATTTAAAATTTAATTTTTAAATATAATTTAAAAATTTTAGGATCTCTAAGGTCTTTTAATATCTCGAACAAAAAAAAAAAAAGATTATAAAACACTAAATATGCTTGTATGATGCCTTGATCAAATTATGTTGAGCTTTGATAAACTAGGGTTAATTTGTTTTTGGCATCCATTATTGATGATTTTATGCATTTAGCAATTAGCATTTTCATTAAACATTAGTTTAGGGTCTTATGATCATTGCAATTTATTTTAAATACTTGATTTGATTTCACTTGAATGGCTTGAAAATAGCTTTATCTAATGTGTCAAGCTTACATTTTACTTTTAAAGCATATTAATTGGTTTATAATTTTTGGTAAGCACAATTATTATGGGACCATACTTTCTAAGGCGACTTAACTTTCTAGGATCACCCTAATTTTCTCTAGGTCAAAGTTATTCCATATGCCACTACACCTATAAAAATGTTTCCAAAGACTATTAAAATCTACTTCGATTTGCATCATCATCATATATTTTATCAACTTGATTGATATTTTAACTTAATTTGATAAGTCTAATTATGCACCTTTAACTAGATTATCTACGAGCTTAGCCAACCCAATTTGACTAAGTTATTGTTCAATATAGTCATACTCTTTTGATTATGCTTTTCATTCCACTTAATTATACTCTCTTGATAAAATTGCCTTGAACCGGTCATATTTTCCGACTTTATATATATGCTTAGTATGTTCCTTTTAACTATACTACTTTGTTTTATAGTCATGATCTTTTGGCAATAAAATACCTTGGATTCGCCATGCTTTTTATGACTTGATCCATTTTCGGTGTAGGCATGCTTCTTGACTAAACCAACTAATTTTGGCTATACTCTATTAGTTGAATCAATATCTAGTAGTAGGATCATGCCCTTTTGACTAATATCTTTTATTTAATGACTAATGAACTTCACGACGCTAGACAGCGTGAGATTAGTCAGATATATCACATGAAGATGGGTTGAGTGGATACCCATTCCAAAAAAAATAATCACTTCATGATTGACTAAGTTTTATTTTGACTTGATCATACACTTTTGACTAAAAGAGGATATACATAGATAACACTCCAAACATGATAATTTACATATATAACAATCTAAAGTTGTTATTTACACGACTAGCACCCAAAATCTTAAATACCATTCCCTGTCATGGCATGTCACATCCATTTAGACCATAACTTCACTAAACACATAAAAAAAAAAAAACACAAAAAATACACTAAATAAATATATTTTTAAAAATGACAAAAACAAAAACAAACACAAAAAACACAAAATAAAATTAATACCAACCAGGCTCTAACTAGTGATATTATACTGTTTATGTTTTTTTTTTTCCTTCTATTTTATTTTTCTATTCACTTAAAACAAAAACATGATTATATGGAAATAATAATAATAATAATAAAGAAAGTAATATATACAATAAGAAATTTTACATAAACAAAATGTAGGGATTTTATTTTAACATAAGAGAACTTTAACCGAGGTCACGGTTCTTCAGACTTTTCAGCGCTCAGTTGCCAACCAAGTAACAAAAGACCAACCGAAGTAAACCCAGACAAAAGAGTAGAGGAATAACCAATCGCAAGAAGAAATCCTCTGAGTGACTACAAGAAAGTCACAGGTGAAACAATTAAACAAAATATATTATATTTGCACTGAAAAAACATGAAACAAAATTTTCTAAACGACACTTCAAAAATATTTAATTTGCTAAAGCACACCTTTGCCAGCATGAGCGCATTGTCATTTGCATACTGAAACGAGCTTTCTGGAATGTTTTGTATACCCTGGCTTAGCTCCCATGAAAGAAATCTATAGTAAAAATTCATGGATGGAAGTTAAAAAGCAGTCATTAAAATGCTTTTTTCTGGAATTTATCAAATGTTGGGGCGATTTAAATGATCTTAGTTACATAAGCATCGGATTTAGCGCAGTAGGTAAAGAAGCTTTACCCAAAAGCAAAGGCAATAGCAGCTCCTATGTTAGCTTTCTCTGTAGTCAATGCGACCTGAAGCTCCCCAAACTAGAGAGGGAAAAACGGTCGAAACTGCAGAGCTTCAGCAAGACAGAAAAAAAGGCGATTCAGGTGAATTATGAAGTAGCAGACCTGATTACCTTAAAAGTTCTTGTTTCTTTCTTTGGCGTTTTATCGGTTTGAAGTGCTGGACCTGTAGAAAGCAGCTTCCCAGTTTTGATCATTGCTCTAGCAATCTGCAATGTACGAATGGTTCAAATTATAAATCCATGTCAACTTCATCTTAGCGAATAGTATCTGTAATTAATCAAAATTATCAAAACTAAACTAATTGACCTCCACACATACAGACACACGCATGCACACGCGCACACACAAATATAGACAATGTCTTATACTGCATAAACAACTGGAAAGGTTGGAAAACCTCCTGTGGCTCCAAGAGATCTTGCAGATTTTTAATGGTAATAATGGAGGGGCATGTCTAGAACAGTGGTTTGTGAATAATCATTCTCCATTTTTTTCCATTACTGCTAACTACTGTTTTAAAAGTACTCTGGTTACTTTTTTTTTCACAATATATATCCATTTTAGTTTTCATCTACCCATTTTTCTTGCGAATCCTTCTAGATTAAATTCATTTTCCCATTATGTCGGAATATTATTTAACAACTTTTCGCCCAAACCACTGAGATGCTACTCCCATCATCCCTCCAATATAATATATTATTTCTACTTTCATAATAACTCCATCTTAATATTCTTATTTTTTACTATTCTTAATATAAAATTACGACCCAATACTTAAATTTATATAATAAATCTAAAATATTTGCAGTTTTATGAAACTTAACTTTATGTTTACATAATATTTCTAGTCACACATAATATTCTTGATGCTACTCCAATATAAATAGTGCTCAATTTATCATTTTCTAATTGCATTGCATATCTATCTTAACATTATAATTTCAACCATAATTATTTGACTATCTAAAACTTCTTTATCACACAACAGTAGCATCCAAAAAATATGATCATAACCTTGGCAAACTCATGTCTATAGCTCAAGTCATTGTTTGATAAGAAATCTTAATCATGACCAAAGCATATCCATCTAAGAGACTCCCGCCATTGTAGCGGGGTCTTTGCAGAGGTTAAGGTTAGCAAACCTCCACATGTATTGAAATTGAAGCTGGTGACTTTAAGTTACAGTGGGAATCAAGTCATTCCACCTTGAAAAATGAGCCATGAAGTGCAGTCCAATATAATATATTTTTCGCAATTTTGACAGGCATGAAATACAGACAAAAGCATGTGGGGTAATAATTTCCTTTCAAAGTAAGATTTCCTCTTAAGTCTCCAGTTAAGTAACTTAAATAGGGTAAAGATTAGGTTATTTAAATGAAGCACCTAGAAGTATGGTATTACAGCCTTACAAATATTAGATATAAAAAAAACAACTATAATATGACCTACATTTAAATTAATTAGCTGGTGTAAATTCTTTCTGTTAAAGGCAATCTTTAAAACTTGGAATTCTCAACATAAGACTTTTAATCAAGAAATATGCAATTTAGAGTCAATAAGAGTCGGTTTATCAATAGCTTTTCTAATAGGAAGATTTACACACATACCACACAATTCTTATGCATTTACATATCAAACAACTGAAGTTAGATATTTATTTATCTAACATTTTCCTATGCTTAAAAATGTGCATTTCACTTTTAAAAAATGAGTGATAATAATATTTTTGATGTGACATTGAAGATTGAGGCGTTATGTATATAAAAATTGAAGTTTAGATGTTAGATATATAAATACATAAGAATTGTCTGGTATGTATGTAAATCACCCTTCCAAATAGTATGAAATCTATCAAGCGTCAATTGTTTGGTCTTAATCATATTTACTAAAGGAGTCTTACATGGACTTTTAAGCATTAAATAGATGCGTAGCCTACCTTGAAACTTATCAATAATTGCTCGTACTCTATTCAGCAACCTTAAATAAAGCATATCTTAGTCAATACCGTATTAATTGAAAAGGTTATGCCACACCAAGAAGAGAGCCAGGGAGTTAATTGGTATGCTAAAAATTTGGTAATAAATTAAAATTAAAAAGTAAATAAATTTGCAAGTAAGATAAATAACAAAATGATTAGTTGTGGTTCAACTTCAATCGGGGCTATGTCTTACGCCTAATCTCAACTAGATTAGGATTTCACACTTTTGCTTCTCGAGCTGATGGAGAAATCATCAAAACCTCACACGCATTTTGCAAGGATGTGCTACCCAAAACAATAATTATAACAAAAATTAGAAATTCAAGACCTCCAAGGCTTGGCAAATCCTAAGTATCAAAACAAAGTTTAGAAATGAAACAAAAACTTTATTGCAACACCTTGGTCATTGAAAAAAAATTGAAGCCTTCGTTAACAACTTGCACAAATAATCAAAAGATTTGATCGCCCTTGCTCTTACTCTAAGGATGTAGTTTGAAAAGTTAAGAGCTTATGAAATGAAATTTTGAATGAGAAAAATAAATGAATATAGTTAAAATAATCTCCAACACCTCAATGATCCAATAGAGGGGGTATTTATAAGGCCTCTCAATCTCAAGGTTCTCAACAACCATAATCAAATTCTAAGATAAATTTAACAAATCTAAACTTGCAAATTTGAATTTTGGATTATAATGTGAATGATCACAGATCATATGCATGATCAATGCAAATTTAAAGTATCTTTATCATTAGTATGGGTATGATATAAAATCATATGTGTATATCCAAATATACGAGCAAACCTGACGAATAACAGCTGCGAGTAACCACCAAGCGAGATCGAACCCATGCATACTGTGCTGCCCGCTGGCAAAAGTTTGCCACACATATGACGAGTAAGAAGGAGAGTCTTAGAACCAAGAAAAGACAGAAACCGAACGCAAGGATGAAGATTCGCATTTGGATAGACGATGAACAAAAAAGTTGACCAGGCTATGCAATCGAAATTGTACAACTCGCCCCCAGCATGGCAACTCATTCGTATGATCAAGCATCCAAAATACATATCAAATAATTTGCCTCGACACTTCAGAGAACTTCAACCAAAGGACTCGCCGCTCACCACTAGGTGTTTGCCTCATGCCTGTAAGTCCTTTCTCTTGTGTAATTGACTTGCTATAAATGTACTTACCATATGTAATGACCCTCTTACCTTACAAAAAGAAGGATTTTCAAAAGGAAGAGATCTTTTTTCATTTTTCTAGGGTCCTAAAAACTCTTAAGAGGCTCTATGGATCCCTCTCGAGAAAACCATATTTTGTATTGAGATATTTTGAGATATTAAAATTTTGAATTTTTCTTGTGCTTCTCTTATTTTCTACTGTTCCACTTCTTTTAATCCTATTTCTCAAGTACCTAAGAAGCTTATACTTCATTCCACCAACAAACTCGAATTCAACATCCTTGCTTGTCTGACCTGAGAAATGGTTGTGACTTCTACTGATTTCTTAGTCTTCTTCATCTTCTTTGAAAGACCCGCTCAAAGCTCAGAAGGATCAATATTGCAGCGAGAGATCTTAAGTCCATGACGAGTAATTATGATTCTCTTGCAAAAGGAAACTCAATAAAGAAGAGTGATATCAATTTTGTGACAAGCAAGATAAGGAAAAGAGAGCCTCAAGTTGAGGTTCCTTTTATAGCCAATGATGATAGAAAAATGCCAAAAAAAGAGAATCAACTCAAAGGTGATGTGACATTAATAACAAGAAAACTCCTACTAAATATTGACAACTAATTGTCTTTTTCATTCTTCTATCCTTTTCGTGAGTCGCTTTACAAAGGTAGAAGAATCAAGAAGCTAGATGTATATCCAAATATACGAGCAAACCCAGCTAGTAACCACCAAGCAAGATCGAAACCACGCAAAGTGTGTTGCTCGCTGGCAAAGATTCCCCACACATATGGCGAGTGGGGAGAAGTATTAGAACCAAGGTAAGACATGAAAACCAACCACAAGGATAAAGATTTGTCTATGGATAGATGAATGAATAAAAAAACTAACCAGGCTATACAATCGAAGTAGTGCAACTCACCCCCAACATGGCAACTCATTCGCATGATCACGTATCAAGAATATGCATCGGATAACTCGCCTTGATACTTCAAAGAACTTCAACCAGAGGACTCATCATTAATCGCCAGGTGTTCGCCTCATTCCAATGAGTTCTTTCTCTAGTATAATCAACTTGCTATATATATACTTAACATATATAATGACATACCCACTTCTCTTAATCTTATTTCTCAAGTACCTAGTAAGTTTTTGCTTCATTCCACGAACAAACTTGAATTCAACATCCTTTTAAGTGCTTATTTCGATCAGAGAAATGGTCGTGACTTCTATTGATTTCTTAGTCTTCTTCATCTTCTTCGGAAGACTCACCCAAAGCTTAGAAGGAACAATATTGCCATGAGGCCTCTTAAAGTCCATGACGAGTAATTATGATTCTCTTGCAAAAGGAAACTCAGCAAAGAAGCGTGATATCAATTCAATGACAAGGCAGATAAGGAATATAGAACCTCGAGTTGAGATTCCTTTTATAGTCAGGGATGACAGAAAAACGCCAAAGAAGAGAATTAAGTCAAAGGTGACGTGACATGAATGACAAGAAACTCCTTTTATTAAATATTCACAACTAATTGTCTTTTTCATTCTTCTATCCTTTTAGCGAGTGGGCCTACAAGTAGCAGAAGAATCAGGAAGCTAGATGTATATCCAAATATACGAGCAGACTTGGCCAATAACCACCAAGCGAGATTGAACCCACGCAAAGTGTGTTGCCCACTGCAACGACTCGACACACATATGGTGAGTGGGGAGGAGAGTATTCGAACCAAGGTAAGATATGGAAACCAACTGCAAGGATGAAGATTCGTCTTTGGATAGATGAATGAATAAAAAAACTGACCAGGCTATGCAATCAAAGTTGTGCAACTCATCTGCATCATCACGTATCTAGAATGCACATTAGATAACTCGCCTCGACACTTCAGAGAACTTCAACCAAAGGACTCGCCACTCATCGTCGGGTGTTCACCTCATGCCAGCGAGTTCCTTCTCTAGTTAACTTGCTATATATATACTGAAGAAATGGTCGTGACTTCTACTGATTTCTTAGTCTTCTTTAGTTTCTTTAGAAGACCCGCCCAAAGCTCAGAAGAATCAATATTGCCACGAGGCCTCTTAAAATCTATGACGAGTAATTATGATTCTCTTGCAAAGGGAAACTCGACAAAGAAGAGTGATATCAATTCAATGACAAGCAAGATAAGGAATAGAGAACTTGAAGTTGAGATTCCTTTTATAGCCAGGGATGACAGAAAAACATCAAAGAAGAGAATTAAATCAAAGATGACGTGACATGAATGACAAGAAAACTCCTATTAAATATTCACAACTAATTGTCTTTTCCATTCTTCTGTCTTTTTCACGAGTGGCTCTACAAGGAGCAGAAGAATCAGGAAGCTAGATATATATCCACATATACGAGCAGACTTGGCCAGTAACCACCAAGCGAGATCGAACCCACGCAAAGTGTGCTGCCCACTGGCAAAGACTCATCACACATATGGTGAGTGGGGAGGAGAGTATTCGAACCAAGGTAAGACATTGAAACCAACCGCAAGGAAAAAGATTTGTCTCTGGATAGACGAATGAATAAAAAAACTGACCAGGCTATGCAATTGAAGTTGTGCAACTTGTCCGCATGATCACGTATCTAGAATACGAATCAGATAACTCACCTCCACACTTCAAAGAACTTCAATCGGAGGACTCACCACTCATCGCTAGGTGTTCGCCTCATGCTAGCGAATTCCTTCTCCAGTTAACAAAAAGGATTTTCAAAGGGAGGGGGATCTTTTTTTTTTTTTTTTTCTTCTTGGGGTCCTAAAATCTCTTAGGAGGCTCTATGGATTTCCTCTGGGGAAAACTCTATTTTGTACTAAGACCTTTTGAGATATTGAAATTTTCTTGTGCTTCTCCTATTTTTAATTGATCTACTTCTCTTAACCTTATTTCTTAGGTGCCTAAAAAGCCTCTGCTTCGTTCCGCGGATGAACACGAATTCAACAGTATGTACAATCAACATTGAGTTATCTAGCAAAATTTGCATCAAATTTGCTATGACAACAGCAATCACGCCTAAAAATTAATCGTGACCTTACAACAAGTACTCTCTCCAATGATTAATCCACATCTTTCTTAATAGTATGTATGATTTACAAATCATGCATATGATCATGATCATATGTATGATTCCCCAAAATTCTATAAGCTCAAGGAAATTGGGTTCTATATCTACCTACTACTCATGCCTATGTGACTACCAAAAGGTTTTAAGTTGGTTTTATATGTTTCCTAAGAGTAAGTATCATATAAAGCCATGAAATTAAACATTTTGCAATAACATATTCTTAAAAATAAATTTATAATAAAAATACAAAATAACAAGATTTAATGTAGATCTTAAATTTTGAACTTTGAGTCTTCCTTCACGCCTTTTTAACTTGTGTGATCATTGGATCATATCCTGAATTATAACAATCTCATCATTTTAATCATTGCATCTTATCAATCTAATGCTCAATTAAAACTTTAATGCCACTAAATATATGTCTTTTTCATGTCTATGACTATTAAAGGTTTTTAAATTGTTTTCGTGATTTCCTAAAAGAAATTATCATATAGAGTCTTCATGTTAGACATTTTGCAATTACAATTCTTAAAAATAAAATTACAAGACAACAAGAGTCAGCATAAATCTTCACTTATGATCTTAAGTCCTTCATGTCATCTTAACTCTATGCAGACATTGATTTAGATATCTGATTTTAATAATTTCATCATATCAATCATTGCACTATATCACTCATATAAACACTTAATTAAAATATTCATACTGCTTATCATATATTTGTTGTCTTCAACATAACCTTATTATTATTATGGGCTCCTAGGGTTAACAATCCTCTATACTATAAATCACCATAATCAGTGCCCTAACAGATTTTCAATACTATCATAATTATCAAAGTCAGCTAAAAGAGTTCATGTGTTTTTTATTTTTCTAAAAAAATGAAAGTTTGTAAGAAAGCTATTCATGCCAACCTTGCTCATTGTAAAAGAGATGTTAACAAAAGTTCAAGAAAACCTATGATTTACTCTTATAAACAGCCATTTAAATACAAAAGATGTAGTACATGTTGCATTACATATGCTAGAGTAAATGCTAAAAGATTTGATTAACAAATGTTACCATGTAACGTCATATTATTTGAAGATGCTAATACTTAAATCTATTGATAAATTTAAATAATACTCATTTTTATATGTCATTTATGTCCTAAACCAGTTTCATTTAGATGGCAATTGAAATTAAACATTTTCTAAAGGAAAAATAGTGTTGATATTTAAAACTATCAATGTATTAATAGTAGCGACATTTAATCAAACTGAATCAAACTACCTCTTCATTTGAAGGAAAATTATAAAAGAAAAAAAAAATGCAAAAGTTACATCAAATATCTTACTTCCCAACCTCCAACTTCTTGAAAAATAAAAAGCCTCAGGAGATACATGAAAGAAACTCAGTAGATTAGGATAAACAGTTTTAGAAATTAAAAAAAAGGGTATATATTAAGATGTCAGTCCTTAGGTATGTTGATAAATTTAAATAATATTCATTTATATGACATTGATTTCCTAAACTAGTGACATAGATGCTAATTAAAATTAAACATCTTCTAAAGTTTCATAGTGTAGTGGATAACACTGAATTAAACATACAATACTTGAATATCATCACAATAAACCAGACATACAGTATTTGAAAAATGGTGTTGACATTTAAAAATATTGATGTATTAATAATAGCAACATCTAATCAAATTGAACCAAACTTCCCCTTCATTTGAAGGAAAATTAAAAAAAAAAAACTGCAAAAGTTACATCAAATATCTTATACCTTCCCAACCTCCAACTTCTTGAAAAAATAAAAAGCCGCAGGAGATATATGAAAGAAACTAAGTAGATTAGGATAAATAGTTTTAGAAATTAAAAAAGAGGGACATGTATTTTTAGATGTCAGTACTTAGGTATATTGATAAATTTAAAGTTAGTTAAAAGAGTTCATGTGTGATGTCATATTATTTGAAGATGTTAGTCCTTAGGTATGTTGATAAATTTAAATAATACTCATTAATATGACATTTATGTCCTAAACTAGTGCCATTTAGATGCTAATTAAAATTAAACATCTTCTAAAGTTTCATAGTGTACTAGATAACAATAAATTAAACATACAATATTTGATACCATGACAATAAACAAAACATACAGTATTTGAAAAATAGTGCTAATATTTTTTTTAAAAAAATGACGTATTAATAAAAGTGACAATTAATCAAACTGAGCCAAACTACCCCTTAATCTGAAGGAAAATTAAAAAAGAAAAAACATAGAAGTTACATCAAATATCTTATAGCTTCCCAACATCCAACTTCTTGAAAAATTAAAGGCCTCGGGAGATAAATAAAAGAAACTTAGTAGATTAGCATAAACAGTTTTAGAAATAGAAAAAAAGGGGTATATAGTAAGATGTCAATCCTTAGGTAAGTTGATAAATTTAAAGTCAGTTAAAAAAAGTTCAGGTGATGTCCTATTATTTGAATATGATAGTCCTTAGGTGTGTTGATAAATTAAAATAATACTCATTTATATGACATTTATGTTCTAAACTAACAACATTTAGATGCCAATTGAAATTAAACATCTTCTAAAGCTTCATAGTGTATTAGATAACAATGAATCAAACACACAATATTTGAAAACCATGATAATAAATCAAATATATAGTAATTGAAATATAGCATTGATATTTTAAAATTTTGATGTATTAATAATAGTGACATCTAATCAAACTTAACCAAACAACCTTAATCTGAAGGAAAATTAAAAAAGAAAAAAAACACAGAAGTCACATCAAATATCTTATACATTCCAAACATCCAACTTCTTGAAAAATAAAGGGCCTTAGGAAATAAATGAAAGAAACTCGGTAAATTAAATTAAATAGTTTTAAAACTAGAAAAAAGGGTATATATATTAAGATGTCAGTCCTTTGGTATGTTGATAAACTTAAAGTCAATTAATAGAGTTTATGTGATGTCATATTATTTGAAGATGATAGTCCTTAGGTATGTTGATAAATTTAAATAATACTCATTTATATGACATTTGTGTCCTAAAAATTAGTAACATTTAGATGCCAATTGAAATCAAACATTTTCTACAGCTTCATAGTGTACTAGATAACACTGAATCAAACATAAAGTATTTGAAAATACAACTAATATTTAAAAGTATTGATGTATTAATAAGGGATTATTTTTAAAAAAAGAATAGTTAATCTTAATTAAAGAATGAAAAATTTTATTTATGAAAATAGTCGTCGCATAATCTGACCTACTAAGAAGAAAACCGCTTGACTCGTATGGAGGATTATTTTTTTATTTTTATTTTTTTTGCTTTAGAGAGAGAGAGAGAGAGAGAGAGAGAGAGAGAGAGAGAGAGAGGTGGCATGTTTTTTTTTTTTTTTTGTTTTGCTTTCTGGGAGAGAGAGAGAGAGAGATTATTAATTTTTTTAATTAATATAATTATTTAAAATATTTAAAATATATAATTTAAAAATATTTTTTATAAAATATTTAATAACTAAATATTTATATATTTAGTTATTAATTAATTAATTTATATATATAATTAAATATATAATTTAAAAATATTTTTAATTATATATATAAATTTAGAAATTTATTTAATAGTTTTGTTAATTAATAAAAATTATTTAAAATATATAATTTTTTATTAATTTTGTTAATATATAATTTAAAATAATTAAAATATATAAATAAATAATTTTTAATAAATAAATAAAGAAATAAATAAATTAAATAAATATTTTTAAGTTATATAAATAATTTTAAAATATTTAAAATATATAAATAAATAATTAGTTATTTATATATATATTTATACATATATATATTTATTTAATTAGTTATTTATTTATTTAAAAATATTTATTTATTTAAAATATATAATTAGTTAAATAAATTAATAAAAATTTAAATTATATAAATACTTAGATATTTATATATTTATAAAATATTTAGTTATTTATATATTTATTTATTTATTATATAAAGCCAATAAATTATATAATATTTTATAAATTTTATAAATAAAGTAATTATATATATATTTATAAATTTATTTAGTTATTTATATATTTAAATTATATAAATATTTTTAAGTTATATAAATAATTTAAAATATTTAAAATATTTAAAATATATAATTTAAAAATAATTTTTATAAAATATTTTAATTATATATATATATATATATATTTATTTATTTATTTATTTACTTATATAAGTCTATAATAATA
This sequence comes from Cymbidium sinense, assembly GCA_021442155.1. NCBI lineage: Eukaryota > Viridiplantae > Streptophyta > Magnoliopsida > Asparagales > Orchidaceae > Cymbidium > Cymbidium sinense. Next base: position 67,518,328 of record CM038227.1, on the reverse strand, counting down.
ATAATAACAAAAAATATAAAAAATATAAAAATAAAAAATATAAAAATATAAATAAATAAATAAATAAATAATTTTTAATAAATAAATAAAGAAAGGAATAAATATATATATAATAAATAAATATATATATATAAATAACTAAATATTTTATAAATATATTAAATAAGTAAATATTTATATAATTTAAATATATAAATAACTAAATAAATTTATAAATATAATTACTTTATTGAAATAATTTATAAAATATTTATATAATTTAAATAACTAAATATTTATATAATTTAAATAACTAAATATTTATAAAATATTTATAAAATATTTAGTTATTTATATATATATTTAATATATATATTTATTTTAAATATATAAATAACTAAATAAATAATTTTAATAAATAAATAAAGAAAAAAATGAATTATATAAATATTTTATAAATTATATAAATAAAGTAATTATATTTATAAATTTATTTAGTTATTTATATATTTAAATTATATAAATATTTAGTTATTTAATATATTTATAAAATATTTAGTTATTTATATATATATATATATATATTTATTCCTTTCTTTATTTATTTATTAAAAATTATTTATTTATTTATTTATTTTATATTTTTGTTATTATTATTATTATAGACTTATATAAATAAATAAATAAATAAATATATATATATATATATATAATTAAAATATTTTGTAAAAATTATTTTAAAATTATATATTTTAAATATTTTAAATATTTTAAATTATTTATATAACTTAAAAATATTTATATAATTTAAATATATAAATAACTAAATAAATTTATAAATATATATAATTACTTTATTTATAAAATTTATAAAATATTTATATAATTGATGTAGATTTTATTCCTAGACGCGAGATCTTGTCAGAATTTCAAAAATTATCCAACACAGGATATGAATACGCGGGGACGTAAAACCCGCGGAAAAATCACGGCGTCAGACTTTCACTATGTCAAAAGATACTGGCTCGTTACCGTAAAGATAGGAAACAATATTAGGTAGAATAAATATCGGTCAACTCCAACCCAAGGAGAAGTTTAAAAGCGGCGAATCGATCTTCTAGAACCTCGATCTTGGGAGAAAGAGCACATGGTCTTTCTCCCTCTGGCTATCTCCAAGGAACTCGATCTTGAGACTACCTTCATATGATAGATCGGGCCGTCGGCTCGTGATTCTCCTTCTTCAAATCGATTCAGTCCCCTAAGGTGAGAATTTAGATTTTGGAGTGGCTCAGAATGTGGAAAACTCCAACCACTCCCATCTGGACTCCAGCATGATCCGATCGACTGTATTTTGATGATCCTGCCTTAATGATAATTGGGTGATCTTGGATTCGTTGGATTCGTGACGGCCGCCGACCGACTATAAATATTTTGACATTTGGCGGATCGTGATCCATTTTCAAATACGATCCGAGTCGATTTGTTCTGATCAAACTACGCTGATGTTCTTATGTCTCATAGATTGTATGAATGTAGTTAAATGGTGATTAGATCAAACATTTCAAAACGCCAGATTCGGCTTGATCGATTAATTTTAGAATATATCAATTTAAGGCTTTATATAATAAATAAATAAATATATAAATAACTAAATATTTTATAAATATATAAATATCTAAGTATTTATATAATTTAAATTTATTTATTTATTTATTTAACTAATTATATATTTTAAATAAATAAATATTTTTAAATAAATAAATAAATATATATATATATATAACTAATTATTTATTTATATATTTTAAATATTTTTAAATTATTTATATAACTTAAAAATATTTATATAATTTAAATACATAAATAACTAAATAAATTTATATATATATATATATATATAAATATAATTAATTTATTTATATAATTTATAAAATATTTATATAATTTATTTCTTTCTTTATTTATTTATTAAAAATTATTTATTTATATATTTTAATTATTTTTAAATTATATATTAACAAAAATTAATAAAAATTATATATCTTAAATAATTATATTAATTAATAAAAATTATTAAATAAATTTCTAAATATATATATATATAATTAAAAATATTTTTAAATTATATATTTAATTATATATATAAAAATAAATTAATTAATAACTAAATATATAAATATTTAATTATTAAATATTTTATAAAAAATATTTTTAAATTATATATTTTAAATATTTTAAATAATTATATTAATTAAAAAATTAATAAAACCCTCTCTCTCTCTCTCTCTCTCTCTACCGAAAGCAAAAAACAAAAAAAAAAAAAAACCGCGCCACCCCTCTCTCTCTCTCTCTCGCCTACCGAAAGGAAAAAAAAAAAAAACAAAATCCTCCGCGCCAGTCGTCCGTTTCGATGCTTCCTCGTTCAGCCGTCATTAGACGGACGACTAGATTTTCATAAATAAAATTTTTTATTTAAACTAATTAAGATTAATTACTGCTTTATTTTAAAATAATCCCTATTAATAACAGTGACATCTAAGCAAATTGAACCAAACTACCCCCTTAATCTGATGGAAAATTAAATAAATAAAAAAATAAAAAAATAAAAAAACACAAAAGCCACATCAAATATCTTATATCTTCCCAACAACCAACTACTGGAAAAATTAAAAGCCTCAAGAAATAAATGAAAGAAACTCAGTAGATTAGAATAAACAGTTTTAGAAATAGAAAAAAAAAAGGGCATATATTAAGTCCAAGTCATACCCGTTGTAGCTCTCCTTGCCCATACTGTCCCATAGCCTCAAATCTTCTTCCAGCGGATAGCATTCGCTTCCCAATTGCTACACAGAAGCAAAAGTATTTCCTTAAAAATAAACAATGTCAATAGAAGCAGATGCATAAACACTGGCTATTCCATGCTCCTTGCCTGGTTTGACATCACTAGTCAAATAGTCATGCAAAGACGGAAGTTTGCTTGCTATGATGTTTGATGTCATTGTGTCGGCTAGCTCCCACGCTCGAGACAAATTTAAAAACAATTCCCCAATTTCTTTGCCACACTACAACATTGTAACGATCAGGAGCTTCAGTTTTCTGCATACAGCCTCACCAGCTAATATAAAGATAATCCGAGCAAACAACAGACTCCAGTTCTAACCCTAACACTAAAAACACAGCAAAAAGTAAAATCAAATGTGAGCAAAGACGGCCAACCTCATCCAAGACGGGGCCATTAGCGAGATCAAACGCCGCATCATTTAGCTTCAATGATAACGCCAACAGCAAAAGACGCGAAAGAGTCAATGAGAAATCCCAAATTGGCGAATTCAAACATCCAGAGGGGCCTCTAGGTGAATAACCTTACATCGAGCCGGAGATCGCCAGGGAGCTTCGAGAGGTAATCTGGAGGAAGATCGAGGCATCCCTGAGAGAATGGACCCGGGACCCCACTCTCGTGTATGAGTGTCGATCCTGAAACAACGAGAGAATAGGATAAGGAGAAGAAGAGGATCTTACGGAGAGTTCTTGGAGGAGGGGGAGGATAGGTTCTTCTTCATCGAGAGAGTTAGAGGCATTCGGATCTGCGACGGCGAAGGTGATGGCGCGAAAGCGAGCGCCGCTGACGGCGGCTCGGCCAGAGGATATGAAGAGAAAAGAGGGGACGCGGAGACGATTTGGGGTAAGGGTGGAGATGAGAGGGAAAGGAAGAGAGGGGAAGAGGAGGAGCGACGCCATTACTCATTAGCAACATTGCCGCGGAGCCGTGGACGCTAAATGGAGAAAGGTGCGGCGAAACTTCGGATAAACATGGGCCCATGTTAACAATTAATTATTAAAAAATAAGAAAATTTACATACATTTACATATTTCACACCCAAATTTGAATATTTACAAAACTAGCACTTTCCCTATGTAGAAAAAAGTGTATTTCACTTGAAAAAAATAACCAGGATGGTATTTTTGATGTAATAATAAAGATTTAAGTGCTATTTAAGTAAAAATTAAAGTTTAGGTATAAAAAATAAATCATATTAATATATTATATATATATATATATATATATATATATATATATATATATATGCAAGGATTCATAATTTTTTTTTAAATAATATATTTACTTAAGTTATAAAGTTGAGATATAAAAGTATTATTATTATTATTATTATTTATATACTCAATGATACTTTAAATAAGTTCTTTAATTTTATAAATTACATGTACTCACAAAAATAAATTTAATAAATTTTTTCTTTAATTTATAGATTATTTATACACAAAAATATAATATTTTTAATTAAGTTCTTCTTTCTTGAAAATATAAACATTTTAATCAAATAAATAATAAAAGCTAGTTCTTTTTTTTTGTGTAATCTTCATTATTCATATTCTCTTCTTAAATATACTGAAATGATAAACTTATCATACTCATTTAAAAATTATATATGTATAAAAAAAATCAGAAAATAATATTTTTGATCTAATCTTATCTTTAAAATATCTATAATAATATCATATTAGAATTAATCACAACTAAATTAATTTGAAAAAGAGAATTACACATAATAAGATAAACATCATAAGTAGAAAAATTGAAAGCATATCAATTAAGCTAACTTATGAAAAATGAATAAACTTAACAACATTTACCTACCAAAATTTTGATGATTGTAAAAAAAATCCTCAATTAGTGCAAGATTATGAGAACAACTTATAAAAGCTTCCTCTTTTTACTTATTCTTTTTTTTTTCTTCATTTTTCCCTCCCAATAATATTAATTTCTCTTCTCTCCTTACTTCACCACTAGATTTATCTCTCAAAATATTTCTTACATGAAGGAGTCATGTTTCCTTTCATATTTATAGGTGAAAATGAGTATGTGCATGATAAACACTTGGTTTAGATGATGGAGAAGTGGCAATGAAAATTAGCAAGTGTATAATCTTTTCATGATTCAAAATTTTGAAATGTTTGCATGTATTACATGCATGAAGATACATATTTGCATGATATATGAAGACTTGCATGCATGGAGACATATTTTAGAGATATTTATGAAGATTTACATGCATGGTGACACATATTTTGAAAAAGATTTATAAATTTTAAAATATTTATATGAATTTATATGCATAGAGACACATATTTTTTGGAGGGAATTTGGGTATTTTAAAAATATTTACATCATTCATGACAATCATATTAAATTTTGTAAATTTTTATATTATAGATTTATGGCATTTAAATGACAAAATAAAAAATAATAATTTTCTCATTTGCTCACAAATTGTGTTAGTTTAAAGAAATTAAAATTCTTTCATATTCAAATAATTTTTAATTTGATTTATATTTCTTGTTTAATAATTATAACTTAATATTAATATTTCATACATTTTTTTTTTCATCTAATAATAAATATATACTCTTTAAGATAAAATTATAAAGTTTGTATCTTGATTCTTAATAAATAAATTCACTTTATATTTTAATTTATATATTCAAGAAAAAGAAAAAAAAAATAACTATTACATAATTAACTAAATGATAACCAATGATAATTATGTCAAGGCTTATTTGATGGTAGAAGGATTTGAGAACATAAGATTAGTTTAGAAAAGATTCATTTTAGAAGTGATATTTGAAAATATGTTCTTTCTAGAAAGATGGAGCTACAATGTGCATTAAATATACGATCTATTATTATTACTAATGAATATAAAATGATTTACTTTAATAAAATTTAGTATTAAAGTTTCATTTATGAAAGAAGGATGCAGAGCAAGAGGTGATCAAGTCCCACATTTAGAAGTCGGGTGGAGACATATCATTCTTTATGGGAGATATTGTCTGTTATGAAAGATTAAGTATATAAGATTTCAGCTAATAACACAGATCTTTTTCAATACCTTTATTGAGTTTTTGGACTATCAATAATAAGATAGAATTTTTATAGATTGAATATGTTTGATGTTGTAAATTTACCTTATAAGTATTTATTCATTGACCATTATTCTCTATCTAGTTGTACCTAATTCTATCATAAAAAATTCATCTTTTTCACTAAGGTCTCTATATTATCAACCTTTTATATGTAACTTATTTTTTATTAGCAACTTTAACTTATGTTAGTATTCTATAGATATTTTGCTATTTGTGGGCAAGAACTTGATCTTCCCATCTTTACTTCTCCATTTGTAGCTTGTATTATGTAGTTTCTCATAAAAATGTGTGGTGTTAAGGTTGCTTCTTCTTGAAGTATCATTTTGTTTAGGAGTAGATAACCCTTTCTTAGCAAAATATAAAAAATATACAAAAAATTTTACAAGTCATCCTAAGAAAATAGTAAGGTGAGAAATAAATATAATATTTGAATTTTAAGATTGAAGAAAGTTATGTGGTACTTTATATATGGTAATACAAGCAAATTTTTAGAACAATGTAATGTCACTTCAACGAGATGGTTGAAGCAATCAATAAAAACTATCAATAAAGTAATTTGATTGGACTTAAAGCTAAAAATATTTGTCTCTAAAATGAGAAGTAAAAGGTGTGTTTTAAAATATTGTTACAAAATATTTCTATTCCACATTCTCATTTTACCAATTACAAGGTTATGCTGAAACATATGGCTTGTTAGTAATTTTTTCAACTGAAATGAGGGCCACACCCAACTTTTCATTGATGTTCAAGAGTATTATAAAAGGAGTCCAATGTAAAACAAAACATCAATAAAAATGTTACAAATCCAAGATAACAAAAATAAATGTAAAACTAACGTAGAGAGCTCGAGTATCCACATGGTATGTTAGGTTTGACAAACTTCATCCTAAGCTATCTGGATAAAGGATATGCCAAATATGGTAAAGATGGCAAGTGTCCTAAACACTATTCTAGAAAAAAAAAAGTGAAAGCCATCATAAAATATATATACTATTTTAATAGCCAGGATACTAACATCCAATAATAAAAAGAGTAGTGATTGAACTAGCTATGCATTTAGTAGGAGTATTAGAGCATTAGAAGAAGTAACTCAGAATAACAACCAATTTCATGAAGAGTAAATACATTCTACAACAAAATCTAGGATAGTGAAGTGCAAAGATATCTAGATTGTTAATTGAGTCATCCAAAAGATTGGATATCATCATTACTCTCATAATCAATAAAATATTACTCTTAGTAAAAAGGTGCATATATATCCAATAGTATCACCAAAAAAGTATCAGTATAGCTCAGAGTTTTAGTAAAGCATTGTAGAATAAATTTTTAAGCATCCAATAGCAGACCACCAAAATAAAATGTAATTAGAGATAAATAACTAAAGGAAGACCAATCCAGAAGCAATAAAGAATAATATATTCTAGCATTGAATCAAGCCCATAACATATACTAGTCTATATTATCCATAAAGAATCAACAAGAACAAAAAAAAGCACACTAAAATTATAGAGAATTATTGTATTGAGTGACATAATAGTAATATTATATGAAACTTCTAAGAATATAGAGCAACCAAAAGTGTATGATTGTAGATTATCATCTAAAGTCCAAAGCAATACTAACAATTGAAAGCAAAAAAATGATAATTATAATCCAACATATCTTATTTAAAATAAATATCTTGAATATTGTCATGAAGGTGGGATTTGAGTTTTCAAGCTCTACATTTACATTTGATGGAAAAGTAGATTGTTTGAACTAAAACATCCAATGAAGTGCTTGTATTTTTCAAGATTATGTAGCTTCTTTTAGTCCACAAATAATATGTTATTATTTAAGTGGCTAGAAGAAAAATTCATTTTTGTAATCTTATTTGAAATATTTTTTGTATAAGCAGATACATTTAATTTGAAAGAAGTCCATTTAAGAATACATTTTTTTAAAACATAAAAAGATTGAGGACAGTCAAAGAATAAGTCATAAGAGGTCTCACTCTAGATGTTACGAACGACACAACAAATTTATAATCATACCTCTGGAATTAAGAACATCTATAGTTTTAATCCAGTCAATGCAAATCTTTGATGCAAACATAGCATATTTGATGGCACAACCCTTAAACCAAACCAACTTTGTCTATGTAATATTAGGAATGTGAGTGTGGTGTTTAAGTTTGAATGTGTATATGGGGGATACCACGTAGATCTAAGGTGTTCTTATTGAAGTGATCATGTACGACATTAAGAAATGATACACTATCTCGAAAGATAAAAGTCATCACCCTATAATGGACCTAATCACCTAATAAGGACTTCTAAGACATGATGGTTCTTCGAATATACTAGAGATTTTTTTCCTACTTTACATGGATGAATAAAGTAGGGTTTATATTAAACCGGGTTCTTTCCTATGGGGGCAAGCCTCCATAATTAATTACATCCTAAGAAAGGTGAGTTCCTTAGGAATATTCTCGATTAAAGTAGCTAATTATTGTCTCCAAAGATTTCAAGGGTAATACTATCAATAAATTGGTTAATTGGAAAATTAAATAGGAAAGATCAAAAGGAGAGTCTTATTTTGAAAGCCAAAGGGAATAAGTAGGAAATGCTCATAATACTAGGAAACCTAATGAGCACTCCAATCTATCATATGGTTGGGCTTTATAAATTTGAAAGTGAGGAGAATTATTTCATTTGAGTTAAAATTTTATTAGATTATTAGGGCTTACAATCCACTAACATAAGGTTGTAGAATGCCTAAGAGGTGAGGATTTAGTCCAAAGGAAACAACAATCTCAGATCCTAAATCTAGGGAGCTTTAGCAAGATTTAAAGCACGACCTAAATCTAAGTAAAAATGGACATATATATTACCTCCATAAGAGAGAGTAAACCACCCGACTGCTGGACTTATAACCGCTTAGACTGGAAGCCAGCTAACTCCTCCTACGCTTTAAAACCATGTAGATAAGTCATATGATTTTGTAAGATAGTTATGTTATTATTATTTAGAAATAGACTAAAGTCCTTAAACTCACTCCCTAAGAGAACATGAGTTGTATGAGTAATGACTTAGTCTAATGCAAATCTTTTCAATTTTTATTTGATTTTTGACACTTCATTTTGACAAAGGCCATAGGATTTTCACATGTCTAAATGCATGGTGAAATGAGGTTATGGGCTAAATTAGAGAGAAAGAGGTATTTTCTACCACAGAAGAGACCCTCAAAGGTCAAGTCTTCCTCTATCGTGCAAGGATAGAAACCCTCTCTTAACAAGAGTGAAGCAATATGAATGCATGATATTAAGCATACAACATTCAGCTAAGGAGTTGCTAAATATTTTAATTATCTTGACTTAATGCCTAAGCTTTATGTGAGGTCATGAGTTATTTAAATTTTTAGTTATGAGTTGTAGTTGGGGTAGAAAATTTATTTTTTCCTAAGAGCCTAATCGGATCCAGGCCACACATTAAATCATCATTAAAAAGAACTATAAAAGGCATGCCATTTTTGTTGCTCAATTTAAACATGACATCAAACACTTTATAAAATCTAGCGTAAAAGAATAAAAAAGGTCGGTGCCATCGAAAATGCCGTACAACCCAAAATAAAAAATAAAAATATGCTACCCTTATACAACCCAGAATATGAAAGAATAATTACAATTTATAAATGAATAAGTGTTATGGGGGTCTTCTTATCTTTTTATCTTCTTATCTCCTTCATTTATTCATTTAATTTGATTTGCTTCGAAGGCATCACAGGGCCTCCCAGGACAAAGCCTTCTAGTCACCGCTCATCCTAATCTCCTATAACACTAATATTAATTTCTAATATAAAATTACATTAAAAATAAGAAAAATAAATCTAACCACACCTATAAAATAAGTGCTAGCTAAACACATCATACAACCCAAGCAGTTAAATATATAATTTAGACTTAGCACCCTACAAATGGGTAACCAAGCCCACCTGTCCTAATTTAGATTATACTTAGAGATTAAGTAACCTGTAAAAGAGAGCATTTATATTTATTTTTAAGCAGCCCATTAAGCATAATCCCCTACAGAAAATATGATTAGGCTAATCACAGCCTACCATCCAGTCTACGAAGCATACATCCAATCATCTAGTCTAAAATAATACATCATACTAAACACCGCCCTAACATAAAGCTAGAAATGGTGACTTAATCTAAAGTGTGTGTATTAAGGTTTGTGTGGTATGCCTTAACTAGGCTTTGTTATGATTCTCTAAGTATGAAAGGATGTTCAATCAGAAGAGGTTGATTTCACTTTAAGTGATTTAAATGACTTGAGAATTTTACTTAATATTTTTTTTAGTTTTATTTAATTAACACTTAACAACTAAGTGTTATAAAGAGAAGAAAAAGAGAGGATTACTCTCTTTCATCCCTACCTTAAGTCACTTCTAAAGGATGTTGATTAATTAATTCTCTTTAGTGAATGACTTATTATATGTTTTAAATTAATCTTAAGTTTAGGTCCACTTTAAAAAATCATATTCAATAAGAAAGGCATCCCAAGATTAATTGGAATGAATTACTATCTCATGACATATGTGCATTCATTTCTTTCCATCATATGTAGCATGCATATAATATTAAATCCTAAGTATACCTACACAAATAATATGTCTTAGCACACTTAAACGATGGATGTAAGCATGTACATTTGGAATTTAGATGTTTCATTTGATTGAATTATTTTATCATATTGGTTTAAAGCTCTATATAAATTCTTATATAAAAATACATAGGGATAAAATTAAATAGATACATGCCATTATTAACCAGGGAAGTGAGATAATTAAATGACCTCCTTGGGGCTAACTAAAGCCTCGTGTTCCTGGGATGTTCAAACTATATACCTATTATATTCAAACATATGTAAGTTTATACATGTGAACATAAGGAAGAAGACTTTAAACCATGTGATCAATCAATTAAATCACTTGGATGAATATGAATGCATGACTTTCTTAATATAAAAGGGGATTTTCATTCATAAGCTAAGTGCACAAATAAGTGTATAAAAGTTTTAAGCGGATACTTTGCCATTATTAAACTAAGGGTGTGAGTTAAATACCTCCTTGGGGCTACTTAAAGCCTTGCATCCCCGGAATGTCTATACTAGATATACCCACTACTCTTAAATACACATGAATATTCAAACAACTATAAGAATGGAAATCATGCAAACATTGTATTTGATTTAACTGAAAGGAGATTTTCATTCATTAACTAAATGCACATAAAAGGGTATAAAAGTTCTAAGTAAGTACTTTGCCATTGTTAATCAGGGGAGTGAGTTAAATACTTCCTTGGGGCTACATAACTCCGTGCATCTCCAGAATGTCCATACTAGATATACTCGCTATTCTTAGATACACATGAATGTACAAATAATTATAAGAATGGAAATCATGCAAGAGTTGTATCTCGATTTATTTGAATTATTTATACATGTGAGCTAAAGTTCTATATAAATTCTAACATGGATGTGCATACGAATAAATATAAACAAGTGTTGTGTCCTTTTCAAATGAACTATATACTTGATAATATTCACAATCTTATGTAAATCCATGAAGATTAAAGAAAAGAGAACTCCATATCACATGTTCTAAGCTATAGGCACATGCAAGCTTATGAATATTTATAATTATCATCACTCTATATGTTATAATTGGTTTATATGCTTTTGAAAAATAATTTTGAATTTAATAGTGATAATAGCCACACATATTTTAATTTAAATCAATACATGCAAGCTTGACATAAAGAAAATTATTTTATTTAATTGATTTTTGAAAAAGATGTGTGCAAGATTACAAGTGACATACAACATTTAATATGATTGGAAAGAAATAAAGAGATATAAGCATATAATTTCATTCAATCCAATTAATTTCTAAGGATAATCATACCAAATAAGCTTATTTAAAATACACCAAAAGTTTTTAATGTCACTTACAATTTAATGTTTGATTTATCTTAAGAAGTATGAGTGGAGGTTTGCTAATCCAAATCCCATTCCCCATGTATAAGTTAATTTGATTTAATGAAAAGGAATTAGATTGATTTTATGGATTAATTAGGTTAAGGTAGGAATTAAATCAATTAATTATCCCTTACCTATGTTACCTTATGATAATTAATTAAATGATTACAAGCCAATAAAATATGCAAATGAATTGAAAAATAAATAGCAATGATTCTATGGAATGAAAGGGGCCTAATGCATGTGGGATCCGAAAATTCGCCACTGATCTCTTTTGGAATGAAAAGAGTTATTTTAGTGTTGGTGAAAATTTCAAAAGGTAGATGAATAGTAGATAAGACACGACCCAAAGGTTTCATCCTCATTTGGTGAGGACTTTTTAAATCTAGTTCCAGGTTTCCTATAGGTGCAAGCCCCTATAGTTAATTACCCCTCCTAATACTGAGAGAGCATTTTCGATTAAGGCTAGTCAATGAATTGTTAAATAACGAGTATATAATAACAATGAGTGGAGTTTAGAATTTATGAAATTTATCATTTTAATTTAAAACTTTTGGTGGGGGGAACGATGATGCGCCCGATCTAGATCCCATGGTTCCATCATCTCGGGTTATCGCGGTCCCTGGTCCGCTTAGTCATAGGAGGTAGTCGCCCCAACCTGACCGAAAGATCTTTGTCAGTAACACATGGGTTACGTCGTCCAAGGTGTCCTTATAGACCTAGGGTGGAGTTTGTCAAATGGGACAAATATAATTCAACCTTAGCTAACATAGGGCTTTTTGCCCAACCAAATATATTCTATATTTTATAGCTCAAAGAGCAAAGCAGTTGGGGAACATACAGGCTGTGGCCATGACCGTAATTTAGTGGTGTCATATCGCGGCGAACCACCCGGTCAGAGGGCTCTAGTCGTAATCATCATTTATGTGGTGCCATTTTGTGGCAAAATCACGTGGACAGAGGACATGGGCTGTGTCCTTACGGGCTTAAGATTATTTGAGTGTAAAGATAGTTATGCATTTGATTTGACATTGGCTCTTTGTGAGCAAAAATTTTTTTAATTTGTCACCCCAAAATAAATAGTTGCAGAGAGGTGGACTGATTTTTAGTTTTAATTTAAATAATTAATTTCATTTCATTTATATTTTATTATTTTATTTGAATTTTGATCATTTTTAAGATTGATTTAGATTTGAATATATGATCATTGATTATTTAAATTTTAATAATAATCACCCTTCTAGATCATAGGACTAATATAGATTAATAGACCTTGTCTACTCTGCCTATTTTTTTTATAGAGGATCAGGTCTAAATTCATTGTCTCAAGAAGTATAATCCTTCAAACCATGTCAACTCTAGCTTGAACATAGAGGATCGGGTTTGTGATTTTTGTTCTTGAGGATTTGAACTTCAGAAGCTATGTCAATTGATTCATATCTTGTAATTATATGACAGAATTAACTTCTCAGATATTATTAGCTTGAAATTCTTATAATATCATAATCAAATTTTTTAAGTTTTATTAACCTAGACCCGATCCTAAGACCAAACTGAGAAATGTAGTATCTATTCTTTTTGCTTTATATATAACTTGCATATATTTATAAATGTCTGAACATTTCAATGCACATACGAGCATCTGTTCTTTTTTAAAATATTCTATGGACATATGAATATCTAAGTTGAAATGTAGGTATCAATTTACAAGTTTGATTTTTTTTATATGACATTTTTAGATTTTGTTAACCCGGACTTGATCCTAAGACCAAACTGGGAAATGTAGAATCTGTTCTTTCATTTTTCATTTGGGAAGCATATTTCCTCTAAATGTTTGATCTAATAGACATTTCAACATACATACGGGCATCTGTTCTTTTAAAATATTATATGGACATGTGAATGTCTAAGTTGAAATAACGATGTTTAATATGACATGTCACCTTTAGTACATGTTATAAAATAAGTAGCAATCTATTTTTGATCAAATATGTATCTGCCCTTTTTTGGTATTTAACATTCCCAAATGCAGATCGAACAAACGTTTGTTCTAGATGGTTAAGCCTACATCTACTCAAAAGAGATAGGAAAACTTTAACCTTTTAAAGCATTCACTAAGCATCAAGTGCAATATCTGCTTTAAGAGAAATTGGAGGATTAAGGATGCTGTATATATTTGCACATCACGATCAAATCCCATTATGTGTATTAAGATTTGGATAGTTGAAGTTAGTTTCAAACATTTATATTTATAGGTTTCTATTCGTGCTCTTCAATTTGAAAGAGAGCTTTATATTTAATAACACCTTTCATATACTCATAGAAAGGAGAGAATGATACTTAGAAAGAGTGATACTTATGTTAATGAAGCTACCCACTTACTTCCCATTTTTATCCTCTCATTCTTTTACATGAAAATCGACTAGAACTGAAGCTTCATATACAACAAGTAATTTTGGAGGATCAAGTCCTACTTTCATATTAATGCAAGCTATAAATTTAGCACTTGCTTAAGGATGTAATATGAATGTTTATTAGGTAGAACATAATTTGAATGCTACCAATTAGCCAACTTAAAAGGGATTTAAAATTGCATTCAAGGTGACATTTTAAAAGGCCCATTGACTCAAGTATAAGGTCATTCATTTAAGTTATAAGTTTGACACTTATTTAAGGGCGTAACATGAAAGGATGCCATTTTTATATGACCAATCAACAAACAAAAGAGGGCTGTAATTTATTTAAAGTGGAATTTTAGAAACTCATTTGTGTAATTATAAAGCCACTCATACAAGATAGAAGTTTGGCATTTATCTATGGGTGTGACATGAATATTTCTTAGGTAAAATGCCCTTTTTATGTGACCAATCAACAAACAAAAGAGGACTGTAATTTATTTAGAGTGGCATTTTAGAAGCCCATTTGTATAAGTATAAAGCCCAATGGGTCTTTCATATAAAGAGGAAGTTCATCAATTCTAGATGAGCCATTTTTTTTTGTAAAGGCTTAAGTGAGAAAAATAAAGTAGCCTATGATATTATGATTCAATTCTATTTAAGATAGCCCATGTTCCTCTTTTGGCATAATATGTACTCATTAATGAGGGAAGAGGAAATGATAAAAGGAGTAAAGATTTCCACCTTTGACCCATGTTCATGTCATGAGACTTTAAGAGAAAATGACAAAGGGGGTAAAAGTTTTCCCTTAAATCCATGTTTATGTCATGGGAGCATTACGAAAAAAATGGCAACAAGAGTTAAGATCTCCCCTTAGATCCATGTTTGTCATGTAACATTAAAAGAAAGTGGCAAAGATATAAGTGTATGTCATATGTCATTAAGAGATAAATGGCAAAAATAGGAATGCATGTTATATGTCCTTAGGAGACAAGTTGGTCAACTAAAGTTAACCTCCCTTACATACAGACTCATGACAAAGGCACAAGTACACATCAAATGTCATTAAGGAAAAATGATAAAAAAGAAAGTTAATCTCCCCTTAAATCCACATTTTTGTCATATGACATTAAAGGAAAATGACAAAGATATAAGTGCGTGTCATGTGTTATTATGGGATAAATGACAAAAATAGAAATGCATGTTATATGTCATTAGGAGGAAAGTGGGTCAAATAAAGTTAACCTCCTTTACATGCAAACTCATGACAAAGCCACAAGTATACATCAAATGTCATTAAGGAAAAATGACAAAAAAAGAAAGTTAATCTCCCCTTAAATCCATATTTTTGCATGTGACATTAAAGGAAAGTGAGAAAATGACAAAACAAGTTAAAGATCTTCTTACATGCATGTACATGTGGTATGACATTGAGAGAAATTGACAAAAAAGGAGTTAATCTTTCCTTAAACTTATGTTCCTATCATCTAACATTAAAGATAAATGACAAAGAGAGGTTAAAAATTTTCTCACATGCATGTGCATGTGGTATGACATTGAGAGGAAATGACAAGAGGAAAGTTAATCTTCCCTTAAACTCATGTTCTTATCATTCAACATTAAAGATAGATGACAAACCAAGTTAAAGATCCCCTACATGCATGTGCATGTGGTATGACATTGAAAGGGTAATGACAAAAAGGAAGTTAATCTTCCCTTAAACTCATATTTTTTTCATATAACATTAAAGGGAAAATGATAAAGGCATAGGTGTATGTCATATACCATTAGGAGACAAGTGGCAAACTAATCTCCTTACATGCAAACTTATGAAAAAACATAAGTATGTGTAAAATGTCATTAAAAAAATAATAAAAATGAAGTTAAAGGGGCCTATAAATAAGAGAGGATCCCCCTCTCATGAGGCCTTACTCTCCCATTTCTCTTCTCTTTCTCACAAGATATATTGCAAGCCTAAGTCCTTTAAAGGAGTTTACCCAACTTGCAAAGGAAAAGGTCTAATTCCTATCAAATTGACTTGTAAGTTATGCCTAACTTAGTGCTTTGGAATTATACATCATTACCTCATGTAAATGGGCATTTGATAGTAAAGCAAGATTTAGATCACGCAACAATAAGAACATCTCTTTCCCTTTCTATTTTCAACTATTCATAAGCATGTAAAGATTATTGCCAAATGAACAAATCTCATTTCATGACTTAGGCAAATGGGATGCAATTATGTTATAAACATATGCTTACTAATAAGACTCATAAATATAAGCATGAAGTGTTTTATTTTTAAATGACTCATGTAGCATAATCACCATTTTAGCCAAAGTAGATTTGAATATTAAACAATATTTGCCTCATGACATGACAATTTAAATAGAGATTGAGCTAAGCATTAATAAACACATCATAATTTCCATATGGTAGGATAGTTTGCATGATACTAAGTTAAGCATAAATACACGTATGTATGGCATGGAAATTCAAATAATAACTTAAGCATTTGCATTTTCTTTTTTATCAAAATTTTCGGCAGCCTCCCGGTGTCATCTCGGCAAATGGAGGCTACTTCGGGAGACTGGGCCTTCCCACCACACCAAGAAAGACGTGCATGGTAGGTGTCGTGAGACACCGCGATCAAAAATTTATTTACCTACCACACCAAGAAAGGCGTGTATGGGTTAACACAGCATAGCATTTCCTTGCCACATTGGGACAACATGAGCAAGTACTTATATCATAACAAGTTTCTTTACCATGTTGGAGAAACGTGAACAGGTACTTATAACAACGGATTTTCTCTGCCACGTTAGAACAACGTGAACATGTACTTATCACAAGTTTTCCTGCCGCATTGGAGTAATATGAATGGGTGCTTATAGCAATAGATTTCAAGCTTGCATTTGCACATAAACATGCATGTATATGTATTTAAACAAGACATAACATTAGCAAGTTTAGCTAATCATTACATTAAAACATCATTAATAAGAAATCATCACATGACTTTTCAATGGCATATATCATTCCTCCTCTTTTCTTTTTTTTTAGCATAAGGGATGATATATATATATATATATATATATATATATATATATATATATATATATATATATATATATATATATATATATATATATATATATATATATATATATATATATATATATATATATTAAATTTGGCAAGCAGATAACATTCATATGTCAAACCATAGGCATGTGTTTCATTTGTCATTACCAAGTGAGTAAAAAAAATATTGCACTTCATGCTTACTTTCCCCATTCCATGAACAATTACATTTAAACATAATTTGATTGGATAGGATGTGTAGGTAGCATGTAATAATCTTTCTTTAAAAATTAGCACACATGTAACAATATGTCCAAAAGATTTCATTTTCCCTTTGCAAAACTACACAACACTTTAACCTTTACTTGCATGGACTTTTTAATATCAAAATAGGAATAAGCTCTCTTAAATGTATACATGCTAGTCCATTCATAAGCACAATAAAGAATATGAGATTTCTTTGTAAAGAGTAAAAATAGAAATCAATCCACTATTATGATTTCAACCACGCAAACTTAATAAAAAAAATCTGATTAGAAGGAGATAATATTAGGAAGTAGGGGATTTCTTTATGATGGGTGAAATGGAAACCAACCCAATCAACACAATCTCATCAACATAAATCTAAAAATCTGAAATGTTAAACCTTTCTAACACTACTCCAAACACAAAGAGGACCTTTCCAATTAGCATTCCAAGCATAAAGGGAGCCTCACGGTTGAACCATACTCACCCAAAAACCAAATAACAGCCATTGCATATCACAACTTTCACAAAGCTCTTTTTTTCTTTTATTTTCAACTTCATTTTAAGCACATGAAAAAAAGACTTAGCAAGAATCGTCTCCTCTAAATAGAAAATCTAGAGCATGAAAGAGAGTGAAAACTTGCATAAACCTAGGGTTTGAGCCATTCATCATTTCAAAACCCAATTTCCACACTTATAACTTTATTTTGAACATGTAGAAAAGGTTTAGCAAGTATTATTCTATCTAAACAACAAAATTGAAGCATAAAAGAGAAGTAAACTTGCATGTAAGTTAGGATTTAAGCTACATATCATCTTAAATCATATTTCCACACTTTTGATTGCATTTTAAACATGTAAAAGAGGTTTAACAAGCATCAACCCTTCCAAACAGCAAAGTGAAGAATAAAAGAGAGGGTGATTTGCATATAATTTAGGATTTAACCCATATACCATTTCAAAACCTCCTTTCATTTGCTTAACTTTCCTTTTAACACATAAAAGAGCTTTAACATATACTATTTCACCAACTAAGATGCCATTTCAGCAAGCTAAAGTTATGAAAACCCATAAATAATAGCTATCAACATAGAAGCTTGGGCCATACATCATCCCAAACTTTAGGATCAAATCTTATACTCATTTCAAGAATTTAGGAAAAGATTCATCAAACCCTAATTTCCCAAAGAAAGTCAAAATGCATAAAATGTATTTAGAGTTAGATAAAAATAATATAGAGAGTTTTGATTGCTAAAGAGGAAGAAGGAGAAGAGCTTTCAATTGAGGTAGCTAGGATCTCTTTCTTGGCTAACCGAACAGAATCGAAAGCAAGGGGGAATCAGGCTCAGAATACTCGAGAGGGACTGACGATCCAAGCAAGGAAGTTGGCCGAGGAAGATAGAGTAGCTCTTTCAGTTTGCACGGATGGGAATCGGGAATGAGAGAGAGCGTGAGCTCCTTCAGCTGGACACTGAGACGAAAATAAGAGAGACCATGAGAGAATCGTTCCCTAGCCACTTGATCTCTTCGAACATTGGGCTGATCGATTTCATTTAATCAGTTGCCTAAACGGCAACCTATTAGAAATAGCGGTCGGTTGTTTTAATTGGGTAAATGGTCGGCTAGGATAAGGATAAGGATTAGGGGATTAAGAGATTAAGCAGCCATTTTATCTTCTTAATTGCAAATTAACATAAATTCACATTAATATTTTATGAATTTACTTTGTGCGATAAACCCTAGCAGTATGGGTATCAATTTTAGGTATTTTTGCTGTGCTGGATGCAATGATGTGATCGATTTCATGATCGGAGGTCGTTTAGACAACGTCAGCGATGGTCAAAGTGAAATTGGGTTTAAATTATGCGACGTCGCATTCATGCTCAACGTTTGCGTACACTTTACCGAATCGACCGCAGAAGGCATTGTTTGATAGGTTGCGACATTTTAACGACAACGGTGCAGTCAATTTTGCGAACAGAGGTCGTTTGGATATTTTTGGGGCTGCTCGATCTCGATATGCATGTAATTTCATTAAAAATTAATTTTAATTATTTGATCGATTATTAATTGATTCATTATTTTTTATTTAATTAATTTTAATATTTTTGATGCATTACGAAGCCGAATTTTTAAATCGAAGCGAGTTTGATTGAATCCGATCATAATTAGAGTATTTTAAACCCAATTTATATGATGTTCCTCTCATTAATTATTTATTTTAACTTTTATGATTCATTTGACTTGTGAACCATATGTGGAGGTCAACAAATACCCTCCGACAAACATGGTGCATGCATGGAGCGGATCGTGTTTGTTGCAAATATGTTGACCTTGCAGATTTCCAAGAGATTTGCTTAGATGTCATGCTTAAGTTGTAATTTCAACAACTTTTAATAGTACCTGATCACTGCCCTTTGATAGAAGTGAGTATAACTCTCAGGTTGGGCAAGTA
Organism: Cymbidium sinense; assembly: GCA_021442155.1. Lineage (NCBI taxonomy): Eukaryota > Viridiplantae > Streptophyta > Magnoliopsida > Asparagales > Orchidaceae > Cymbidium > Cymbidium sinense. Next base: position 67,498,202 of record CM038227.1, on the reverse strand, counting down.
TTTTAGTTTCATCGGTTTGACTGCACTAGCTCGTTGAACCAGTATTTGTTATCATTAGTCCAATGCTTTGTGCTTGTTGGACTAGATGAAGGAGATGATTTGACTTGCCATCATTGACTTGTCAAGAGAATTTGGAGTGTCTTTGGTCCTTGTCTTTGTGCTTTGACAGACTGGTTAAAGACTTCCTCCTAAGAGTTTAAAATTTATATTTTCCTATTGTCTTGGCTTTGTGCCATAGCAGATTTGATGATGTTGATGAGATGAGAATGTTTTCGATCTTATGCTTTTGTGCTTTGACGAACTTGTTGAAGATTTTATCTCAAAATTTGAAATTTATATTTTCCTCCTATCCTAGCTTTGTACCATGGCGGACTTGACAGAGTTGATGATTTGTTGGTGAGATGATAATGTCTTCGGACCTGTGCTTTATGCTTTAACAGACTTGTTGAAGACTCAATCTCAAGATTTAAAATTTATATTTTTCTCCTGTCCCAGCTTCGAGCCTTAACGGACTTGATGGAGTTGATGAGATGAGAATGTCTTCGGTCCTATTCTTTATGCTTTGACAGACTTGTTGAAGATTTCATCTCGAGGATTTGTATCTATTGTCTCCTTTTATCCTGGCTTCATGCCTTGACAGATTTGATGGAGAAAAGTCCTGAATTATCTTGAAGATTTGTCAGGCAATACGAAATTAACGTCTACCCTAGCTTTCTGCTTTTATGGGCTAGTAGAAGGATACACGCCGCCGACCTAGCTCTTCAGAGCTTATGTTGGGTCAATGGCGAGGAGTCATCAGTCATGTGCTTTATGTATAATGGATATGTTGATGACAAAACTCCCTCAGTTCAGCTTTTAGCTTTGTATGAACATTGAGATGGCTTTTTCGGTCATTTGCTTTCTGCTTGATTGGACTTGCTGAAGAAGAATTTCTTTCAGTCTTTGCTTTGTGCTTTAATAGACTTATTGAAAGAGTTTATATTTCACATTAATATTTGATTCCAAACTCGACTTAGTGCCTTCTTGAGTAAGGATATTTTTTGTTGGAATTTTGAAAATGATCTTATGACCAATACAGATGATCTCCCAGTCTGGGCCACTTGAAATCACCAAGTTGGAGAGATTTAGAGATTTGGACGCTCTCGTCTTTGAACTGATGAAGTAGGAGGTTCTCTTACTACTGCCTTTGTGGCATGTTGAGTAAGTCGATCTGTCAGCGACTCAGCCGTATTTTGGCATGTTGAGTCCAATCTTATACACCCACTTGAGTCATGGACTTGAGCAATTGATGAAAGATTTTATCATCAAGCTAACGAGATGGGGATCTCTTACTATGGCCTTTATGGAATGTTGAGTGAGTAGACATGTCAGCGACTCGACCATATTTGGGCGTGTTGAGTCTGACCTTATACACCAACTCAATTCTTTAGATTTGATGTAGGATGGGAAATGTATTTCCAACTTGGTTTGTTGAAGTTTGCAGACTTGAAAATTTTCTTCTTTGGTCAATAAGACTTTTAGATTTGAGAATTTGAATACATAATTTTGAGTATACATATGAGGATCTTGGCACTAGACATGATGTCAACCCAAAGAGAAAAGAAGGCCCCCTATCTTATAATGAATGCCTAACATTTTACTATAAAACTTAAAAAATGCCTCGTGTCTAATAGGGGGATTTTTATTTTATTTTGGAAATACATTATTGTGTTACAAGAGAATTTCTAATAAAAATTTACACATGTGATTGATGATGAAGACTTCAAGTACAGAATTTATTTGATTACACTTTAATGTGTAATATTTCTTTAAATACCGACCATTGATTGGATGCATCAGTCTTTCACCTTTGAAGTCAACGAGCTGGTAGGCTCCCCCTTGATATACCTTTTCAATGACGAAGGGTCCTTCCCAATTAGGTTCAAATTTATCGCCAATTTTGCAATGAGGGATGATTGGTCTTCTCAGCATCAGGACCAATTCTTCTTCCTAAAAAGCTCGAGGACGTATTGTATGATCGAATGCGTTAGAAATCCTCGCTCGATAGACTTATCGATTTTACTGAGCTTGGAGCCTAACTTCGTTAAGCGCATCAAACTCTTCCATCCGTAGACCAACATTCTCATCTCGGGTAAGATTTTGTTGAATAACTACTCGAAATGAAGGTAGTTCAACTTCGAGTGGCAAAATTGCTTCAGCCCCAAACACTAGTGCATAGGGGGTAGACTTTGTAGGAGTCTTATAAGTGGTACAGTAAGCCCATAACGCTTCCACAAACTTGATATGCCACTCCCTTTTATTTCTTGTGAGAATTTTTCTAAGTAATTTGACTAGTGTTTTATTAAAGGCCTTAGCCAAGGCATTTGCTCTCAGATTATAAATTGATGAATATTGCCAATCAATCTTATGTCGATCAGCAAACTTATAAACTTTAGTGCTTTTGAAGGCTGGCCCGTTATCTGAAATGATTAAGCATGGTATACCAAATATATAAACAATGTTGTGGGTGAAGAAGTTGGTCACCTGTTCAGCTATAACTTCTTTGAATGGGGAGGCTTCAGCCCACTTAGGAAAATAATCAGTGGCTGTTAAGATGAAGCAATGGCCAGCTGATGATGGTGGATCAATCGGTCCAATTACATCTGTCCCCCAACACTCAAACAACTAAGATGCTATCATTGGGTGCAACAAATTTGGAGGTTGACGAATTATGTTGTCATGGACCTAGCACTCATGGCATCTCTTGGCATGATCGATACAATCTTTTACCATAGATGGCCAATAGTATCCCATTCTTTTAATTTTGAATGCCATTTTAGGACCTGATTGATTTGCACCACAAAGTCCTTGATGAATTTCAATAATTACTTTGTTGGCTTCTTTTATTCCCAAACATCGTAGCCACATTTGCTCGAAGGATCTACGATAAAGGGTATTGCCAACATAAACATATAGTTAAAGCTTTTTCTCAAGTTGTGCATTTATCGACCTATTGCTTGGAAATTTGCCCTCCTTGAAGTAGTCGACGAAGGGTTGTCTTCAATTTTCCTTCTCTTATACTGTAAGGATTTTATTTTATGATTTTGGAATTTTCTCAGGTTGAAGCCTTTCTTGACTTTGTGAAGCAACTTGTAAGGGAGTGTGAGGAGCAACATGAGCTGCATCCTATTGATTTGCATTTGATGACCCCTCTTCCAGTAGGGATTTTAAACTTATTGGATTTAGGACCCAACGAGTGCAAATACTAATTAGTATGTAGTTGTCATCATCCATACTCACCATTTCTTTAGCTAACTTAGTTAAACAGTTTGCTTTGCTGTTCTTAGCTCTGGAGACTCCAGTCATAATGACACTTGGAATTTGCTTCATAAGCTCGAGAACTCATTTATGATAGTAGGCCAATTCAAGTTTGTTGATTTTATAAATTCCCAACACTTGATTAATGACGAGTTGAGAAGCGCCATAAATTTGTAAATTTTGGACTCCCATAGAAATAGCTTCCTCTAGACTTGCCACCAACATTTCGTATTCTGCTTCGTTGTTGGTTCATGGTTGAGTTAGTCTATAAGAGTGTCTCATTATGCCACCTTCTAGCGTAATCAAGATGAGATCGATGCCAGCTCGAGCCTTTGAGAGATTTGAGGGTTAAGTGTACTTGATGGATGAAGCTCCATCAAAATACAATTCTTACATTTAATGCTTTCCTTTTTCATATATATGGAGGATCTGCTTGTCAGGAAGATCATCATTAAGTGATGAATCTGCTGGAATGGGATGAGCAGTGAGAAAATCTGCTAAAATTTTCCCCTTCACTACTTTCTGGTGAACATATGTGATATCGAATTATAGCAGAAGGATAGCCCATCATGCCAAACGACCTGTCAACATTGATCTTGTCATCAAGAACTTTAATGGATCGATCCTTGAGATGAGGGTAATTTTATAAGATATCATGTAATGACATTACTTTTGAGCAGCAAAAATTAATGCAAAATAATACTTTTCAATTAAAGAATAACGCATTTCCACTCCTTAGTCTTTGACTAATGTAGTACATAGCGTTCTCCTTTCCTTCTTCATTATGCTACGCCAATAAATCACCTAGAGATTCTTCTAGTGTTGTTGTGTACAAGATGAGAGGTTTTCTTGGGATCGGGGCTACAAGAATAGGTGGATTCAACAGATATCTCTTGATACAATCGAAGGCCTCTTGACATTCTCCATCCCATTTGAAAGGAGTATCATTCTTCATTAGTTTTACAAAGGGTTGACATCTACATGACAGATTTGATATAAATATTCTAATAAATGCAAGATGTCCCTGTATGGAATGAAGTTGACGGAGACTCCTCGGAGGAGGCATTTCAACAATCGCTTTTATTTTATTTAGATTGATTTTAATCCTTTTGCAATGCACAACATATCCAAGGAACTTCTCCGAGGAGACTCTAAAGGCGCACGTGAGAGGATTCATCTTGAGATCATATTTTTTGATTCTTTCAAAAATGATCCTTAAGTCACCGAGGTGATCTTTGTTATCTATACTCTTGATAACGAGGTCATCAACATAACACTCTACTTTTTGATGAATCAACTCATCAAAGATTCGTGTCATAGCCCTTTAGTATGTAGCTCCAGCTTTTTTCCAGCCGAAGGGCATGACTGTGTAGCAATATATGCCAATTGGTGTCCTAAATGAGGTATGTTTCTCATCTTCAGGAGCCATCTTGATTTGATTGTAACCTGACGATCCGTCCATAAATGAGAACATGTCGTGGTTTGAAGTGTTATCCACTAACAGTTCTGATACAGGGAGCGAAAAGTCATCCTTTGGATATGCTTTGTTTAAGTCCCTAAAGTCGATACAGATATGAATCTGACCATTTTTTTCTTTAGTGGTACGATATTAGCTATCCAGTCAACATATTTTTCTTCTCAAATGAAACCAGCTTCAACGAGCTTCTTGGTTTCTATAACTACATGTTCTTCAACCTCCAATCTCATTCACTTAGAGGCTTGCTTGACTGGTGTTGTATCTAGCTTAATTGCTAATTTGTGGCAGCAACATCAAGGGATAAGCTTGGCATTTTAGCATATGTCCAAGCAAAGCAATCCTTGAATTCACAGAGCAAAGTTTTTAATTTTTTACTTTATCTTCAGGAAGTGGGGCACTGAATATCGGGCAAGGATCCTCTTCAGTCCCCAGATTAATTTCTTTAAGTTCATCTATAGTAGCCTCCTGCCCACCATCTTCAAGCTTTTCAAGTGCTGGTTTAGCTTCTACTTCTTCATTATTTACAAGGCTGACATTAAAAATGTCATTCTCATCATCATCATCATCATCATCATTTTCAACTTCTATTCCTGTCATAGCGTAACAGGTGTATTCCTGTGGACCATTATCTTGGATGAAATCAAGGCCTTTGGTAGTGTGCTTATTTCTTCTACCAATAGTTTGAGAACCTTTTGGGTACCACATCATCTCAAAAAGCTTAGTCCTTTGCTTACTTGCTCCAGCATGGACCCCATGCTTGCACATTAGATTTTGCATCTTTGGAGAGTAATATTTTGGTATCCTTGTGGGCATAGCTTCTTCCTCTTCAAATAGCTGCATTACCCAATCAGGTTCTTCTTCTTGTCGTCCCTCGGATTTATAAAATAGGCTTCCTGGCCCATATTTTCTAGGGATGGAGGTACATAGAAAGTTACCAATTCCTCGACTTTGTGAGTTTCTCGATGGGTGATTTCTTTGAAATGTTGAGAAGGAACATGAGTGACTATAAGTGTAGTCTTTGTTTTCAATGGATCTCATTCCTCTTCTTGTTCAGTATCACTGCCTAGATGAGGGACAGTTTCTCAACATGGAGTGCATGGATGAATGGAAGGTTGAAAACCTGATTGCTGAAAATAGAAGATGGAATATGAAAAATCTGCATACCCTATTTGGTCCGTACCTTGCTGAACGCACTTCCAAAATTCCCATTATGGAGGAGCACGAAAATGACATCCCAGAGCTCATCAAGGCACCCATGGGGACAACTCTCACTTCTATATTATACAAAATCTGCTTTGCTTAAATTTCAGATTGGCCATATAAGTTGCAGAATTTGAAACTCCCACCTAGGGAAAAGTTATTTTGGTGGCGGCTCATCAAAGACTCTTTGCCAACTAACACTTGGCTTGCCCATAGGGGTTAAGCGACACCACCCTTTGCCCATGGGGTGTAATCGAAAAAGCGCGAACACATTGCTATCCAATGTTCCGTTACAACATAATCCGAATTTGGCTAAATGGGAGTCAATCCGTTTTCAACTTACGATTTACTCCAAGCCCTCAGTGCGGACAACTTGTGTTGGGCTAGAATGTATTGTGCTATTATTTACTAGGTTTGGAGAACCCGTACAGCCAAGACTCACGGCCAAAGCTATGGCACACCGAGGATTATTGCTGCTTCCATTCTTAGCTCCATCACACATTCTTCCTCTTTTCCTTTCCAGAAGCAATGGGACATCACCGCATGGGTGATCAAACCCATTGTGGTGTCCTCCCCTCTGGTTGGATCAAGGCAAATGTGGATGGCTCCTTGCTCTCTAATGGGTGTGGTGTTGCGGTGGTCTTACCGGGATGAGAACGCAACTTCATCAAAGCTATGGGTCCTTGTTTCCAACATTGGGACAGCACAACTGTGGAATTAGCGGCCATGCTCTACACCCAACACATCATTGAGCCTTGGATGACAGTACAAAGGCATTGTCATCGAAGGAGACAACATTGGGGTGGTGGACCACCTCAAGCTCTCTCTTCATAATGAGATATGGCGTAATCAACTCCCCTGCTCCGGACAACTTTCAAAACTTCCACCAGGTCATTTTTACATACACACAAAGATCTAACAATAGCTTAGCTGATTTTTGTGCAAATGTTGCTACTACTTTTGATTTTGTTTGGCATAGCTCAGATAACCACACTATTCCTCCACAGTTTTTTGTGCTTTTGGAGGAGGATTGGAAACATGCTGTTAGTAGCTAGTTTTTGCTTCCTTTGCAACTTTTATAACTTGTAATCAGTATTTTCATTATCAATGCAAATGCATCTTTTCAGAGATGAGGGACAGTGTTATTGATTTAAGACTTGTTCTTTATATCCTTAGGGATGTTTGAAACAATCTCTTTTCTTTTATTCATTTTAATTTCATCCTTTTTTTAACTTATCCTTTTATGGGTTTTGAAGTAGATGCAGTATTTATTAATTATTTTGTTAGCTTTGATTCCCTCAGAAGGAAGTAACTGGCATCTTGATATATCTTCATTTCATACACCACGAAAGGTTGCATGTCACCCACAATTTTGCATTTTTTCCCCATCCATTGAATATTTCATACATTGATGCAATGTAGACGGGACAATGCCATACTCATGAAGCCATGGTCGACCTAGAAGGGCTCTAAATGAAGTATCTATATCGATCACATGAAATTTGGCTTATGTGTTGAGGTATCCAAATTTAAGAGGGAGGATGAATGACCCAATAGTTTTTTGTCCCTTCTCATTGAAACCTTGAACCATAACTTTATCTCATCCCAGATGTTGTACGTCTAGAGATAGCCACCTGAGGGTTCTCAGGTTCATAAGATTCACTAAGGAACTGGGATCAATTAAGATTCGTAGTATCCTAACTTCATCACTTTCAGCTGTAACATATAAGGGCGATTGTGCTCTGCAGTTCCAAGCTTAAGATCTTTTTTCTGAAAATGTGATGGCTGGAGGCTCTTGAACATGCAAGGTCTCTATTAGACAGCGCTCAACAAAATATGCTTCAAACTTCTCCGGCTCTTTGAGAGCTTCAATTAAGGTGTTATCTTTGACATCGAAGTGCTTACGTTATGCCAAATTTCCTTAAGTGGGATAGAATGTTGTAGTCGATCCCTTTATTTGGTGAAGGCTTCTTATTTGAATCATTAGGGATGACTTTTTTCATTGATTTTGATTTCTTTTCCTCTTTCTTTATTTATTAGCTCGTTCCTCTGTTGAGATGGTAGCATTCTCAACTATAGAAACTAATTTCTTTGCATCCTCGAATCTTAGATTTCGGTTCTTGACATCTACCTTTCCTAATGATGGGTTAGAAGATTCAGAGCCACTACTCAACTTTACACTCTTCATGTCTGCCGACATGGTGAGCTTTGATTCCTCTTCATTTTGGAAATAGAGTTCTTCTAAGCTGTTATTAGCTTCATGTACTATCAAGTAAGATTCAGTGGGACATTCTTCAGCTTCTTCCCATGCTTCTTCATTGATCTGAAGATTAGTAATGAATTCAGCAAGTGCGATGGGTAGTCTTGCTAGCTGTATGTAATCATCCATATTATTGATAATTCTTTGCGTTAAGTTGTGACCATTCATCGTATTGGTAACATTTTATGCTACAGTCTTCTTCTTTTTCTTTAATTTATTATTTCGTTTGGCCAACTTCTTGGTCTTTCCTGGCGGTATTTGGCTAGGCTATCTTTCATGAGATGAACTAGCCTTTCCATAGCTTGGGTTTTGTTTCAACTCAAGTACGGGCCCAAATGGTGATTTCCACTGAATACCTGGAATGCCTTACAATCATTTCAATATTTTTATAGTCTTTTTAGAGACTACGACTTGCCATCCTTCATCATCGACCTGTTTCTCTTTGCCTTTATTTTTGCTTGAAGATACTGAAAATGAGATGATTACTTTTGTAGATTCTTTCATCGAATGCACCAATACACTATCTGATAATGTGAATTCTCCATTTCTATATTTTCACTCTAGCCAATCTTTGAATATGTAGTAATCTTCAATAGGATGGCTGAGCACCTGATGATATGGGCAATAGTTAGGATTATCTGCCAGTCCAGCCTCTTCAGGTCTTTTACAGTCTGGTAGCTGGAGACCTGCTTTGAGTGCATGCTTGAATAATTTAGCCACACTTTTCCTTTTAAAGAAATACTCTTTATTCAATTTTTTCCTTTAGGGTTGGAGTCATTGAGTCATTCGCTCCTTTTGTTTGCTTTGGTCGCTCGCCTTCACTAAAGCGACCTCGAGGCACATCATTACCTCCAAGTATGAGATTGGGTTATGGAGCATGATTGAATGACTGCTTTGGTCTTTCTTGGTAAACAGGTAATCTTTCTTTATCTACATTATAGACTAACTGTTTACCTGTATCTTTCTTGAACGAGGTGAAATGTGTTTCACTTTTCCTTGGATCTGGAGCTTTTGCTCTTTTGGATTTATTTTGATGGCTATCAGAGCGTGATAAATTTAATTTCTCAAATTTAGTCACCCTATCAAGTAGCTCTTGAAATGTGATAGTTGAAGCCCTGCAAAGATAAGGCACCATCTTGTCATCAATGTTGCCCATCAGTAATTGAATTGCATGCTATTCTTCCAATTATTGCTCACATTTCATATTCATATTTCGCCAACGCGTGATATATCTGGTTACTGACTCATCTTTCTTCCTCTTCTCAAGGGTGAGATCAGCAATAGTTATCTTCTTGACTACGCTGGCGAACCTTTTCATGAACATGGTTTCAAGTTCGGCAAAAGCTTATCTGAGTCATTTGGCAATTTAGCATACCATTTGAAAGCAGTCGAAGTTAAACTACTGACAAACTGATGGAATAATATTGCATCATTACCCCATGTGTTACCACAAGATGCTTTGAACTGGGCCAGATGCTGTTTGGGGTTGCCATTTTCGTCGAATAGATTAAACTTCAGCATTGAATATCCCTTTGGGTATGGAATTTGATCATACTCCGTGGGATATGGGTGACCCTTGCTCACCAATTTTTTTGCCTACTCCGCAGCTATGATAGCTTTGATCTTCTCATTCAGGATAATATCAAGTTGAGAGGCTGTCACGGCTTCAGATGTACTTTATACATTCTGAGAAGTAGGTTGTTGAGCTGAATCATTTACTTCAATCCTCACTTCGGGCTCAATTTGGACTCTCGAAGCATGCGAGATTAGACTTACTGGAGGATTGTCGTGGGCACTACTAGAGGCCTGATGATTCTTTGGGGGGACAGGTATTAGACCTGCCACAATATCTCTTTGCATCAACTGCATCATCGCAGTCATCTGCATCATCATTTTGCTCATTTTTGTATTTAACTGAGCAATTTCTTTATCCTTGGCTTTCATCTGGTGCTAGATTTGTCTCTACACCTCAGCCAAAGTGGTTGTATTAGTGAAGGTGAGATTTTCTTCCCTTTCTCCTTCTTCTTCTTCTTGTTGTTCCTCTCATGAAGAATCAGAGAATGCTTCCTCTATTTGAACATTTTGTTATTCTTTGGGTTAAGAGTCTTCGATGATGCCTATGTTGGTATTCACAGATGACTCGACTTATTATACCATCACTATACAGATTGTTGCATCCTCCTCTACTTCTTCATCCCCTTGGACACAAATTTTTGATCAGCATCTCCAATGGACTTTCGATTCTAAGTGTGGAATCAAGACTTCTTCGATTAGATGGCTTCGATCGAAGCTAACCTCCTCTCGATGGGATGGAGTTGATTGGCGATGGGATCCCCTGGTGGATTCTCCAAGGTGTCTACCATCAGACACTTTTATCACCTGGGGACCTCTTTTTAGGCTCCCATCGCTAATAACTTTGAGTCAGGGTGGATCTCTGGGAATGCACACCAGATGTCATGTCGTGTCTTTATTCTAATGTAATTTCTTTTTTAGGCCTAGACCTCCATATTTTCTTACCTTTCCACCGAGACCTTTCAGCGGCAGATTCCTGGACACGTGGTCCAAGTGTCACACCCCGATGCTCACCGCATGGGATATGAATAGGTTGACGTCCTACTGGAATTATGGGATGAGATCTCCGTGGAGGAGCAATCCTAACATTCTTGATAACAGAGCCCTGATACCTTCTTTTCATCAGTCCTCTCTCCTGAGCAACTTGGAGAACCCGATGCACTCTTGCAGATATGGTTTCAGGTTTTCTCATAGGAGGAGCTAGGGCTTGATGCTTGTAGTCGGGCTTGATTGATGATAGAGCTATTCTTTTTACCCACTTTGTTGTCAAACCGGTTGTAGGTAGACACTGCTAGTTCCATTGATTGTGCGGTTGCATGGGTAGTGCTTGTTGAGCACCACACCAAGACTTCTTTTTCTTCTTTTTTACTGACTTGCTTGAGATGAAGAAGCTTTAGCATCATGCCTCCCTGGGGCAAAGGGTTCAGATCATAGGATTGTGTTATTTTGAGGGACTAAGGAGATGGTCCCCCAAGTAACAATCCTCTTCATGATTGGCATCTCTGAGCGATTGAGCCTCTTAAAGATAGAAAGTTTCTTTTGAGGTGCCCCAACAACAGTAAGGGTAATGACTTCAATGGGCCTCTTTAAAGATTGATGCATATGACATGCAGGACGAGTACGGACTTCAGTAGGTTGAGGCTTAGCAACTTGCTCTTGATTCAAGATAGTTGGAAAATCAATGCTACGAGGATCAGGTCTAAATTCATTATCTCAAGAAGTATAATCCTTCAAACCTTATCAACTTTAGCTTGAACATAGAGGATCGGGTTTGAGACTTTTATTCCTGAGGGATTGAACTTCAGAAGCTATGCCAATTGATTCATATCTTATAATTATATGATAAAATTAGCTTCTCAGATATTATTAGCTTGAAATTCTTATAATATTATAATCAGATTTTTTAGGTTTTTATTAACCCAGACATGGTCCTAAGACCAAATTGAGAAATGTAGCATATGTCCTTTTTGTTTTATATCTAACTTGCATATGTTTATAAATGTCTGAACATTTCAATGCACTTACGAGCATCTGTTCTTTTTTAAAATATTCTATGGACATATGAATGTCTAAGTTGAAATGTATGTATCAATTTGCAAGTTTGATTTTTTTATATGATATTTTTAGGTTTTGTTAAACCAGACTCGGTCCTAAGACCAAACTGGGAAATGTAGAATATGTTCTTTCAATTTGCATTTGGGAAGCATATTTCCCCTAAATGTTTGATCTAATAGACATTTCAACATACATACGGGCATTTGTTATTTTAAAATATTATATAGACAAGTGAATGTCTAAGTTAAAATAACGATGTTTAATATGACATGTCACCTTTAGTACATTTTATAAAACAAGTAGCAATCTATTTTTGATCAAACATGTATCTGCTCTTTTTTGGTATTTAACATTCCCAAATGCAGGCCGAAAAAACATCTGTTCTAGATGGTTAAGCCTACATCTACTCAAAAGAGATAGAAAAATTTTAACCTTTTAAAGCATTCAATAAGCATCAAGTGCAATATCTACTTTAAGAGAAATTGGAAGATTAGGATGTTGTATAAATTTGCACATCAAGATCAAATCCCATTATGTGTATTAAGATTTGGATAGTTGAAGGTTAGTTCAAATATGAGCATGTAGATAGGTTTCTATTCGTGCCTCTTTGAATTTGAAAGAGTGTTTTATGTTTAATAACACCTTTTATATACTCATAGAAAGGAGAGAATGATACTTAGAAAGAGTGTTACTTATGTTAATGAAGCTACTCACTTACTTCCCATTTTTATCCTCTCATTCTTTTACATGAAAATCGACTAGGACTGAAGCTTCATATACAACAAGTAATTTTGGAGGATCATGTTCTACTTTCATATTAATGCAAGCTATAAATTTAGCAGTTGCTTAAGGATGTAATATGAATGTTTATGAGGTAGAATACAATTTGAATGTTACTAATCAGCCAACTAAAAGGGGTTTAAAATTGCATTCAAGGTGGCATTTTAAAAGTCCATTGACTCAAGTATAAGGTCATTCATGTAAGACATAAGTTTGACACTTATTTATGGGTGTAGCATGAAAGGATGACATTTTTATATGACCAATCAGCAAACAAAAGAGGGTTGTAATTTATTTAAAGTGATATTTTAGAAGCCCATTTGTGTAATTATAAAGCCACTTATACAAGATATAAGTATGGAATTTAACTATGGGCGTGGCATGAATATTTCTTTGGTAAAATGCCCTTTTTATGTGACCAATCAACAAACAAAAGAGGACTGAAATTTGTTTAGAGTGGCATTTTAGAAGCTCATTTGTACAAGTATAAAGCCCAATGGGTCTTTCATATAAAGAGGAAGTTCATCAATTCTAGATGGGGCATTTTTTTTTGTAAAGGCCTAAGTGAGAAAAATAAAGTAGCCCATGATATTATGATTCAATTCTATTTAAGATAGCCCATGTTCTATACTTCAGAAATGAAACGCTAGTCTCACTTCCGATTACGGAAGAATGAGAATGAGTCTGCGTAGGGATTGATGAGAGGAAGATCTTGTGTAGGTAAATTCACCGAAAACGACTAGTGACACGAAATCATCACATCACACTCATGGGCATGGGGGTTCACAGGTGTTAGATCACATTTTGATAGTTTCTATTTCCAGTTTTGGTATTGCCTCATTTTGATGTTGCTGGTTCTTATCTGCATTAGATTTGATTCTTCCTTACGTCCTCGGCCTCACTCGTGACTCTCCTTTCAATTTTCAGTTTCTTTCTCTATGCAATTTAGTATCTAACAATCATTCAGTCCTGCTAAATCAAGTTTGTTGTTTGTTTATGATAAGCTAGCGCCTAATAGAGCCTAGCCTTGAGGATAGATCAAAATGGTCTAGCGAAGCCAGTACCCGCTTGGTGTAAGTACTTCTCAAACTTGACACAGCTTTTCAGGAGAGAGTAATTGAAATGTGAGTTATAACAACCACTTCCAATCATTTTCCAATCAACATAGCCCATTTTTTAGAAAAAAAAAATCTAGATTCAGAAATTATGTATCAAATTGTGTATCAACAAAAGAGAGATTACAAAACAAATTATGTATCAACAAAAGAGAGATTGGGTGGGTGTTCAGTCGAGCTGCTTTCTTGAATCTGGATATTGAGTACAGAAAGATCATCATGGCTTTAGACTAATCTCCGAAAGGGAATTGGGTAGAGCTAGATCATATCCTAAGACTGAAAGGTTAGTATACTCGAAAGCGAAAGGGTTTCGATCCTGTGATGTGAGGCTGAAGCTAAGAAGTTTAGAATTGACTACCTCAACCGGGAATCACGAGATAGAATCAGCCAAAACCTGAGATTCCACTGGGCCGCCAAAAGGGATTTCTTTGAGGTATCCCGTAGGAGCGAAACTTTAGCTTAGGGACAAAAGAATAACTCGATGGAGCTAAGAGAGGGAAAAGGAGAATTGCTGGACTTTAGGAGTTGAGCTCTTGCCACCAGTTCTTCACAGGAGAGAGGGTAGCTCCACATCTATTTCAGTTGATTCCCTTGGTTTAGTCCCTTTAATAAGCAGAAGGTTTAGGATCACAAACTGAATCTGGATAAGAAGATTCAACTGGGGTGAAAGCTTTCTTTCAAGGAATGTAGCTACTCGGCTAACTAGGATCATAGTTTCACTTAATAGAGTTCTGGGTGGGGAAGACATAGATTTTGGGAACGAAGCTAAAGGCAGAGGGCTGGAAAGACATTCGCTCGTAAGGAGTTTGGGCTACTCGACCAAAGGGGGATGCGGGGGTTCCCACCTCAACAGAATCAAGAGACAGAGCTGGAACTCGATCAGGTTTAGGCGAAGTAGTTAGTTCAGGTCTTGTTGTATGAGTCATTCCAATAGTTTTTTCTTCAGAGATGAAGGCTCCTGAGCTCTCTTTTCAGGATTTGTTCAGGACCACAGGACAGGCTAGGGTCCCATTGAATTAGATCACGCCCGAGGTTGTTTTTACCTCTCGAACACATAGATGCCAAGCTCCTTTTCATTCAGATTTTAGGACTCCTAGTTCAAACTTCAAGTGGTTTTTCTATATACAAAGTCTTCTTCATCTCGAAACTAGAGTAGTTGAGCTAGCTCACAAAGCACATGGGAAAGCAGGCACGGAGTCCTCTTCCGGTCGAGTAGACCGTAAGGTGGATGGGTCGAGCGATAGGGTTAGACATTAGCCGACTGTCTCATCTATGTCATACTTGGGATTCACGATAGTCAATTCAAAGTAGATCCTCACTCCACTTCTTTCTTTCCTATTATGAGATTGGTTGTGTGTGTGTTGCCTGTGACATTGATAAGATTGGAGTTCATGCGCTTGGAATGCTTGAGACCCCTTTTGCCTTGCTTCTTTGGCTCTTGCCTCGCTAAGGTTTCGCTTTTACTTTCCTTCCTTAGATTTCATCTCTTCTCTTTCAATCTGGACTTGAATGTCTTCCGCATATGACAGTCCTATTGAACGCTGGTATTCTCTATTAGAACTGCTAGCTCTCTCTCATTATACATTCTAGATTTAAGATATGCAATTAAGAAATAAGAAAGCAGAGTTGGGCATGCTGGTATCCTAATTTTCTGCTGGCATATAGCTTCCATCTAGTTGACAAACCTATATGAGGCCAGTTCAAAAATCAAGGAAAAAGGATCTCCATATAGCTGGAAAAGTCTCCATTCAGAGTGAACCAGTGCAGTTCCCTTTCAAGAGCTTTTGTGATTTGCTTTGTTCATATTCTCGTATTTAGATAGAGAATACTTTCGGACATCTCTTTTCGGTATTCACTCTCTATACTTTCTATAAAGTGCTGAAGATGCACGGTGAAAGGAGTCTCACATAATTGCTAGAGCACGGGAGAGATATGTCCTTGAGGAAAGAAAAAAATCTCTTGCTATTACGCGTTGAGTCTAGTCACTTTTTCCTTTTCTTTTCGATAGATAAGCGTAAGCTGCATTCAAAATATGAGGCAATCAAACTTATGGTTTCAGGAGAAGGAAAGATTTGGATTAACCATTAACTCCCCTAAGAGATCGTGGAATACAAGAATTGGACCAGTCAATCAATCCAACATCTTTTTGGAAACCTATGACTTCAGAGCCTAAGTATATATCAAGGAATGATTAGGGAGATAGGAGAATTCAATTTGAAAATGGTATCGTATCACCAAGGTCTTCGACAAAACTCTCGTTCCACTCTGTTTCTTGAAATGGTATGCTTGAAAGAAGAATAAGAAGATAGACCACACCTTTCATCGATAGCTTCAACGCTATACCCCTCTAACAGATGTTGATGTTGTGTCACTTCCCCGCAAGACTTCCAATGTGTCGATTCTCGGAGATGCATGTCGATGTGTTGATTCGAGGAGAGAGACTAGCTATGCCATCTTGCTTAGTTAGGTTGGTCGAGAAAGATGGTGTTGAGAAACAAATGTCAGGCTATTGATTACATTCTTTCCTTTATGGCTCAACTTTCGATCGTTCTATTATATCGGTTCAGATATGAATGAGACTACCTTTTCGGGGTAAAGAGAAAAAAGAGAAATTCTGTGGATTTCCTGGGCTTCACTTAAGTGTTGGGTGAAGGAAGACATTCTCTTTCGGGTTATACTGTGTGTGGGAACTGTATAAATGATATGCCTTGGTATAGAGAAAGGAGCTCACTTTCTATGTGGTTTAGAAATGAGATCAAGCAAGCTCTCACCAGGCGGGTTTCTATCAAATCCGTAAAAAAGGAGGGCATAGAAAGAAAACTCGTAGAACTATCCTATTTATGCACCAGTTGCAACTAGAATAGAATGACTTTTCTTACCCAACAAACTTCAAAAAGGCTACGGTTGACTTTTTCAAGTTCTTTTAGAAACATAGTCTAACTACTTATCTGATCCATGTCACGTCATATGCCTTATCCGTTGGACTTTAAAGACATTTGATGCTGGGCATTGAAAAAGATTGGAAATTTCTATATCTATATTCACGATTCACTTCTCTCTTACTAGCCCTCCTCCCGCCATACTTGTTTCTTTTTTTCTAGAAAACTTTTCATCACCTTGGCTAAATAGATGGCACGGAGCGTTTCTTTTTTTATGACTAGTTTTTGACTTTATTGGGCAATCTGCCCCATATGCAATAAGCTGGGGAGAAGACCCAGCTTCTTCTTATCATTTAATTTTTCATTTCTATAGATTCTATAGATTTTCTATATATGTAGATTGTGATACAAACATCTCAAAACTTCGGTAAGCGTACATCAGGCCATCAAAGTCTGAAAAGACTCTTGTCGTATATCTGACTATCTTTTTCTTCTGCCTTCCTGATGCGACTCTTTTGCAACCACCACAGATTGGCAGTCGACGAGCATGAGTCTTTCCCTTACCAACTAACCGCCCGCGACAAAGTGAGAAAAAGGAGTTTACTTTAGAACATTTTAGAAAGAACCCTTCTTAGAAAAGACTTGAGTTTTCGGAACAGAACTAACATGAAATGAAGACACTCCCAAAACATCAAATTTCAAATAGTATGATGGCATCCTGTCAGCATTTCCCCTGCCTGCGGTCCAATAGCTAAGGCTAAGGTCACAACTTCCTTCTTTCCTTCCTAAGTAAAAGAAAAACAAAACTCTTTTACAGCAGCAACTTGATACTCGGCTTAGTGTGTTACGTAAGAAGGCCTATCTTGAAGCATAAAAAAAGATGAAGTTTTATCAATGAGTCAAGATCTACTCAAACTAAAGAAAGAGAGGATAGCTTGCTATACTTGAGCAAGGCGAGAGGATAGCTTCTGTGAGACTCGACTGAAAGGAGAGGTTAGCTTACTATGCTCGATTGAAAGGAGAGGTTAGCTTGCTATGCTCGACTGAAAGGAGAGGTTAGCTTGTTATGCTCGACTGAAAGGAGAGGCGCTAGTTGTTTGAATTGAGTGATTACTTACTAACAAGAAAATCCAATATCAAGCTCTCTTGACCAAAGACCATCCTTCTCTCTAGTTGGATTGAACCGTGAGCAAGCCAACCGAAGGAAGGTTAAGTGCGATCCATCGTGAATAAGTGAGCCTTCTTTGATTCCAAAGCAAACACATAGATTTAACGACACTTTACAACAAAACAAGACAAAGGATGCAAAAGCATCCGATCAAAAAAAGCTATAGACCGAAGAGGGGAAGAGTTCCAAAAACCATTACGATTTTGAGTCTTTTGACTTTTTTAAGAAGTAGTTCAAAATCTCAAACTTATGAAGCATCAGATTCAGCCTTTTTCTAGCGGTGTGGAGTGTTTCTTTTTTACCAAATCCAGAAGATGAAGCTACTGAGATCGAAAACATGAGGTTCGACACCTTACCTAGTCTAAAGCAGCAACGTTGGCTAGTCTAGGGAAAGCGCCTTGCGCTTTCTAGGGCGCCTTGACTCCTTTCCTTAATGAAGGAAGGAACCGAAGTAGAGTGAGTGAGACCAAGTTGAATGTGATGGTACCCAATGTCGGGAGATTTGGAGTCAAACTCAAGGGTAGTGGCAAAGTGAGAGTGTTTTCCATTGGCAATCCAGTGTGGCACTTTTGCATCCGATTGATGAGCATTCTTCGTCACCACTAAAGGGACGTTTGATCAGTTGTGGCCCTGAAATCGGTGAAGAGAAGAGGAAAGCGTGTTCTCTTTTGATCTAAAGGCTGCTACTGACTCTCTTCCTATGGTTCTGTCAGAGGAACTGTGAGGTTTTCTGTTCAGAGTTTGCGTACACAGTGCGTTATGATACCATTCTGTTCCAGGAACTAAAGGAGATCACCTTGCCCGGCGTGACACTTTTCATCGGCGGTACTACTACGCTTCTTAGCCTTTCTTCACTCTGACACATCATATGTTAGTGTGGTAGCTCTGCCATCTGTAGCGAAGGTGCATCAGCAATGATTATTATTCCATTGACAGTGTCTCTATCAAAGCCAAGGAAGTAGAAGACTCTGCTCTTGGTTAGTAGTGTTCTTTGGGGCACTATGTGCCTCCCGGTCAGCTCTACGCCTCTACGCTATGCATGCCACCTGTGCCTATGCTTGACTACATATGCCATCCCCCTTCGGGCTCCCTCTCTCAGTTGGGTAAACCAATACCTCCACCTCTACTACGCTTTTGCCCCCACCTACCCTATTTAAGTCAGGGGGTAATTGGATGGGTCATTGGTGAAAGAGAGAATTTGGTCAGTTTTCCCTTTCTTCTAAAAGAAGAAACTCTCGCCTTGAACTTACACCTGTTCAACTATCGCCTTTCTTAAGGGGATGAACTTCGAAAACATAGACCTCTGAAGAACCCTTCCCACCCCTGATGGAAGGACTCTAGAGGTAGTTCGCAATAGATCACACATTTGACACAACAGACCATAACAAAGGACGAGTTGTTTCTTTGCACGACACCTGTAGATAGAACATACAACTGGATGCACGTAGCAAAGGTCCTCAAGGTTCGTAGAAAAGAATGCCATGGCATGCCAACGGAGATAATGCAAGTGCTACTTAGTCCAGGAATGGGTTAAGCGCTCAAACATAGAAGACTCATCGTTATGGAAGAACGTCCAAAGTTCATCGAACTCACTTGACATTCATGAAGTCCTTAGACTTCACACGCTCAAGGATATATGATCGTGAAAACTCAACTCATGGCAGTTTACTATTCCCATTTCTGGGAGTTTCAACCACCAGGCCAAATGCCACTCGGTGAATGCTGCAGCAACCAAATGTCTAAACCAAATCTGGATTCAACACGGTACAACGCACCTCTAGGCATGTATAAAACACGCAAAGAAGTGACACCGAGCCAACAGAACATGACAAAAGATGAAAACCTTCAACGAGACTAGCAAAAAAATCGTTCAGTCCGCCGAAGTTGAACTCATTTTGTATAGAAAAGAAAGATGTGTCAAGTTTGGATTGAAATGGAATCCCACAAAAACATGGAGGGTCATATTCATGAGAACTTCTTTTTATTTTTCTAGCACCTTTTTTCAGAGACTTGTCCTAAGTCTCAGGCACCGGATTACCTTTACGGATCTCCTAGCCAGCTTTTGCACTATGTTACTGACATCTAATTCCCTTACGCAATTCCTGACTAGTCGTAAGTTAGCCTAAGCCTAATCAGAGGTTACGCAGGGCTGCTAGGCTCCTTTCTCATGGTCATGGGAGGGGTTCGCATCCAACTCTTCTCTGGGTCATTGGGAACATCTTATAACTCGTTCAGCAAAAATAACATATATTCTCTCAAATAGGATCCTACTTACAAGTTCTTAGCCCCCTATTGACTATTAGAGAATTCTTTAATGAGCAAACACTAGTACACACGCATTTTCCCATTAGTAACTGTGACTGGAGGAAGATGGCTACTGGCACAAAGGTTGATGAAGCACATGTGCAACACTATTGGCAGATTCATTATGGAATGTAGTTTGCATTTGACACACCAGGTTTTCTATGGGATGTGCTTTTCCAACTGAGTCTCATTGAGGAAAATCGACTTGCTTCATCTATGAGAAAGGAGAATCGAGATTGCTCGCCACTACCGGATACATATACGCCTTCACTTCATTCTATTTCTCCTACACTGACTTTGGGAAGTCTCTCAATGCACTTCCTTCTGATATGCTTTTTAGAGAGTCTCGGATTAACCATCGCCCATGCTAAAGATGAGAAAAAGCAATTGACACTAATCTCACATCTTCTTTGCTACGCACTTTGCTTAGCCGCAGGGGGTACGTTCTGAGGTACCCTGGAGACTGGATTTAGCTAAGCTAAAATCGCGCAATGACTCTCATTATGGTTCTAGGTTCTTCCTCCCAACTGAGAAAGGGAAGTGAACTATTGTTGGTGTTTCAAAAAGGGAGGATTGGTAGGGCTATCGCTATCGCCCGATTCTCTTGTCTAAGATTCCTAAGGGCTTTGGTTTGGTTGCGGTGAAATGCTGAAGGAAGAAGTCAGATCGCTATCAACCAGTAAATAATTGAGAGTCCCACAGGCGACGATCGAAGTTAAATTGTGTTTAAATTGTGCGACGTCGCATCCAAATCGCTTGACGTTCGTGTACACTTTGCCGAATCAATCGCGGAAGGCGTAGTTTGATAGGTTTCGATGTTTCGACCACAACGATGCAGTCAATTTTGTGAACGAAGATCATTCGGATGTCATTGGGATTGTTTGATCTTGATATGCATGTAATTTTATTAAAAATTGATTTTAATTATTTGATTGATTATTAATTGATTCGATATTTTTTATTTTGTTAATTTTAATATTTTTGATGCATTACGAAGCTGAATTTTCAAATCAAAGTGAGTTTTATTGAATTAGATCGCGATTAGAGCATTTTAAACCCAATTTATATGATGTTCCTCTCATTAATTATTTATTTTAATTTCCATAGTTCATTTGACTTGTGAACCATATGTGGAGGTCAATAATGCAATTAGCTCACAATCATTAATTAATTAAGCTTAAGGAACTCCATTAATTATTTTTTTGGTTTTCTCACACATGTGAGCTAACCATAATTTCATTAAACCCCTTTAAGGTATTGAACACCTAAAGCTCTACCCATGGATCAATTAAGGGAAATCAGATGCAATTACCTTTTTAATTAGGTTTGTCAAGTCATTAATACATTAATCCATTCCTCTTTACTTAATTACCAAATTTAATTGATTAACCTTTTGAAATAAAATGGGCTTAAGGGGAAAAAGGTTGGGAAAGAGGTCTCAACCTAATTCCATAAGCCTCTTACTTAATCAAACATGATTTGATATGATTTGAGTTTCAATTTAACTAATTAAGTCATCTAATTAGTTAATTAACCTTTACTTGGCATTTTTGTTGAAAAAGAGAAGGAAACTTAGGGGAAAGATTATGATGGATGCCCCAACACAATTCCCTAAGTCTCCCCGCTGTTAAGTAATGATTAAGGGGTCCAATTTGTTAATTAATTAATGTTCAAATGCTTAATTATCACTTAATTAGGTTAAGAAGGTAATTAGGGCTTAAGCAATCAATTTTCCCGATTAGTCAACAAATAAATTCCAAGAAAAATAGAAGAGGCAGAAGTCATCCCCTTAAACTTTCTCAAAAAGGTTAAAATTAATTAGTTAAATAAGGAGTAATTAGGCTAATTAAATTTCAATCAAACCCTAATTAAACCAAAATTACTATTCAAAATTAATCAAGGATAATTTCAATGAAATTCCCTTTGAAATACCTTTAAATGAGCATATGTTTATATTTTTTGAATTATTTTTACAATTTGTTATGAATTATTAAAGTTTTCGCATTAAAAATATATTATATCATCTAATTAAGCCTTAATCCCACCGGCGCCATGTGGCGTGCTAACGCGACGTGCTTTCCACATGGCACCACGATATTGGCTATTTAAGTAATCACATTCACGCGTTGAGTCAGCCAGTGGTGGATGCAATATTGATCTCAACTGTTCGATCTCGGATTGGATAGCATAGATCAATCTCATGGCATAAAGGGAGAAAAAAAAGGGGAGATCTTTCATGATTTGATCAGAGCCGTCCATTCCAATCACACAGAACGGATGACCCATGATCCTTCTTCCCGTGAGCGACGAACGATGTCCTCCATCTGAAATGGATCATTCGATTCGAGCTCACCCGAGCTCGGATGAGCTCCAAAATCAACCCACACCATCATGGAAGGAATTCACACACATCCAATGGTCAAAATTGACTCACATGCAAATTTTCTTCAAAAAGCTCCAACCAAAATTTTCTATTTCTACGGTTTTGAGGAATTACCTCGCCAGAGCTCAAGACTTGCGGTGGGATTTATGGAGGTAGCTTCGTCTAGTAGAGAGGAGGCCCTATTGAGCAGCACGCAAGCCAATTCCCCTTGGTTTGCTTGGTGGATCAACTTCTATCACTTTGGATCTCGGTGTTGATCGAGGTGACTTGGGTGGCTTCGATGACGTGTGTGCAAGGTGTGTGTAAGAGGAATTGAAGTTTGGTTGAGAAATGGGGGAGTTGGAATTGGGATTGGAGTGTCCTGTTTATGTTTCACACAGGGAGGATAAATGCTGAATGATGGAAGCTCGTGATTGCTCTGGGGATTGCAAGGAGGCTCAAAATCTTCTCTAAAACTTAGTCGATTTGAAGATGCATTTCCCGTGCGAATTGAGGGAGTATACCCCTCGGTTTATTGAGGTGGACGGACAGGATGACTTCCCATTTTTTGGCCGGCCAGCCATCGCCAGAGCATCATAATGGTCGCCATCAAGTCCACGTGGCTCGTCTGGATTGGGAGAAGCCAAGGAAGGAGGCTCTAAGGTGGATTTGGGCATATTGTCTTTTCTTGATCTAAAGGGTGCTCGATTTGCATGGGTGGTGAGTTAACTAACCTCCCTTTGGTCCATGGCTGACCTAGCAAGGGTTTGGTGGCTTAGGTGACGCCTCATTTGGTTGAGTGAGGGTTGCAAAGGTGAAAAGAAGAGTGGATTTTTCCATATAAGAAAAAATCCAATGTGGGAGAGAATCCATGAAGGATTTGCATTGGACATGGCTCCAAATGGGATTGGACTATTTTTGTGCTACCTAGGGTGAGTTTAGGTCGGGTTAGGTTAGCCTCTAAAGTCCCATGGGTTGGTTTTATGGGTTTTGGCTCAATTTGGTCATATGGGTTCAATTTGGGTCATGTTGGGTTAGTTTAATCAATTGGTCAAATTGAGTCAAACCAAGGCTTGGATTAGCTTCAAATGATGATTCAAAGTGTTTTGGTTCAAGTGGTTTCAATCAATGTAGCTTAGGTTTGATTTTGGCTCATTTGGATTCATATAGGTCAAATGGGCTAAGTTGGCCAATTTGACCAAATCTGTCAAATTGGCTTGGGTTGGGTGTTGGTTCATGTCCAATTGGTCAATTAAAGATGATTGTAGACTTTGGTTTGAATCAATTTGGATTTTATCCATTTGACCCTTTAGGTCAATTTGGGCTAGGTTGGGTCAAGTTGACCAATTGGTCAAATTAGGCTGAATTATGGCTTTGGTCAAGTTCAATAATCAATTTGGAATTAATTAGAGCCATTGGTTGTAATCAATTTGAGTTAGATCATGATTTGACCCATTTTAGCCTTTTAGGTCAATTTGGGTCAACTTGGGTCAAATGACTAATTGGGTTTGGTTTGGCTCAATTGAGGGTCAAGTCATGTTCAAAAATTGATTATGGGTTGGTGTGAATCAATGGTTTCAATCAATTTGGTGCATGGTGAGTTTTTACTAGTTCGAGTTTCATTTGGGCTAAGGGTTGACTTGGTCAAATGACCAAATCGACTTGGTTTGACCTAATTCAAGGCAATTGATCACTCTAGGGTGATTGTTGATCATGGTATGAGGCTTGGATGGGCTTGGTCCAATCCGATTTGGGATGGATTAGAACTTGACTCAAAAAGGTCCTTTAGGCCACTTAAGGTCAAGTGCACCTAAATGGGTCAATTGACTTGGTTTGGTTTGATTAAGATTTAGTTGGATTAATATATGAGTTTAGGGTTGAAATATAAATCCAACTGTAATCAATTCAAGCTATGATAAGTTTTGGTTCATTTGGAGTTCTCAAGTCAAAAAGGCTAACTTAGGCTTGACTTAGGTTGATTTGAATTTAGCTTGATGATTATAGGTTTCATTTATATTTGGGTAGATGATTGAAGGAATGATTGATTCAAGAGAAAAAATTCATTGGTTTTGATTTGATTTGGACATGATTTGGCCAAGTTCAAGGAATTGGCTTAAAGGGCTTGAATTGGGATTTGACTTGATTTTGGACTTGGTTTAGGTCATGTGAATTTATATTTCATTTATATTTGTGAACATAAATGAAGATACAAATGATTTATAAGAAAATCACTTGAGTTTGGAGTGATTTGGAAGCAAATTTGACTAAGCTCATGGAGGTAGGTCAAAAGAGCTTAAGTAGGAATTTGATTTAGTTTAATTTAGTTTTGGCTATTGGAAGGTGGGTTTCATTTATATTTATAAATATAAATGAAGGAATAATTGATTTATGAAGAAATCAATTGAGTTGAGTTGATTTGAATGGGATTTGGCTAAGCTCATGGAGGTGAGTCCATAAGGCTTAATAATGATTTTGGTTAGATTTGGTTTAGTTTGATTTAGTTTTAGCTATTTGAGTATGGATTTTATTTATATTTGTGAATATAAATGAATGAATAATTGATTTATAAAGAAATCAATCAAGTTTGGGATAAATTGGGTGGAGATTTGGCTAGGCTTACGAGAATTTGACATATGGCTTAGGAAGGAATTTTGGAACTTGGATTTGATTATAGATTTTGATCATTTGGTTTGGAATTTGGATTTGGAATTTGATTTAGTATATGATGGAGGGATTAAATTGATTTTGGAAAAAATCAATTGAATTTGGATTGATTTGAATTTAGCTAAGGCTAAGTCCATAGGATAAAATCATAGGGCCTATGAAGGATTTTGATTTTGGATTTGATTATGAGTTTCAATCATTTGGAATTGAGTTTGGATTTGGATTTTAATTTGGTATATGATGGAGGGATTGAATTGATCTTGGAGAAAGTCAATTAAATTTGGATTGATTTGAATTTTGCTAAGGCTAAGTCCATAGGATAAAATCATAGGGCTTAGGAAGGATTTTGATTTTGGATTTCAATCATTTGGTTTGGAATTTTAATTTGCATTTAGATTTGGTATATGATGGAGGGATTGAATTGATTTTGGAAAAAATCAATTGAATTTGGATTGATTTGAATTTAGCTAAGGCTAAGTCCATAGGATAAAATCATAGGGCATAGGAAGGAATTTTGGAACTTGGATTTGATTTTGGGTTTTAATCATTTGGTTTGGAATTTAGATTTGGATTTGGTATTTGAATTTGAATTTGAGGTTTGGTTTGAGAAGGAATGCATGGATTAGGTTTAGGCTATAGAATGGGTAAGTCTTCCTAAATCTTTAAGGCACAACCTACCCCTATGGCTAACCCTTCTAAGTCTCTAGGCTTAGGATAAGTATCCACCTAATCACTAGAAGTGTCTTAAGGCTAATGAGATCTTAATGTCTATAAGAGTCCTAGATCTATGATGAGGAAGTTGAGAACTTACTCCAAAAGTGAGGTCAATAGTGAGATAATAAAGAAGAATAAGCAATTTTGTATGATAAGGTGGGCTTACTCATCCAACAATAGCAGGTTTCAAAGTTAGTGATTTGAAAATTAATCATTTGTTAAACATATGATGTGCTAAAGAGAAAACATTTAATTTCCATTAAGCATAAAATCCTTAACCTTGGCTAGATAGAGAGGACTATTATTTACAATTATTGAACTTCCAAAATGTTTGATAAGGGATTCATTGTGATACTAAGGATCATGGTTAAGAAAAAAAGATTATTGTCTTCATAAATATTAAAGAAGAAAAAATTTCAAAACTTTAGTGACAACATCATACGTAGAACTCAAAAAAAAAGAGCATTTTTATTAGTTTCATTCATATAATGTCATACAAATTCAAAGCCATATTGTCATGAAAGATTTATGATTAAAAAGTCTCCAAAGTAACTTGTCTCTACATAATGTATAAATAATATCAAGAGATGGTAAACTCAAGCCACCTTTATTAATAGGGAGAGTAGTTGTATTCTATGATATATATATATATATATATATATATATATATATATATATATATATATATATATATATATATATATATATATATATATATTTTAGTCCATACTTATGAAGGAAATTATAAGAAAGATTTTTCGTAAGCCCTTTAGGAAGAGTGGTAGAACAAAGCTAGTAATGCAATTGGTTCCATATAGTAGACCTCACCAATTGAAATCTACTAGTGACAAAAAAGTGTTATTTTAGCTTCCAAATACTCAGTCACTTTTGAATTTTTTCCATAATTATGGGGCAATTATTAGATTAAAGCTTGGTATAGGTGATGGCAATGCCAAGATGCATCCATGGAAGAATCTTTTTATTACAGATGTTTTCTATGGATATGTAGAGATCCATCTTAGTATAATATGGTAGTCAAGAGTGATTTTACTAACATTTAAAGGGACAACTCCACAATCAAAGCTTAGAGAAACTGTCATTTATCATTGCCTGGATGAGCTACCTTGACAAAAATCATCATTGTTGGTTATCCTTACCTACCTCGTAATGCACATAACTATCTCCTATGTTGTGTTATAGCAATTGGAGAAGATAGCTAGAAGGTTTCTATGGAACAAAGGCCATAATATGGATGGAAAGCATTATGTAGCTTAGGAGGAACTTTGTTAGCCTACTAGACAAGGATATCTCAATTTTCATATAACAAATAAATGTAAAAAACCTTTACAAGCTAGAATTGCTTTGTAGATTATCCAAAACAAGAACATTATCTTAAGCAAATGCATTTTAAAGAAGTATGACTTTCAATTATTAAGCAATTTCAACAAAAGAGATCCTATTATATGGAAAGTTATAAAAGATGCAATCCAAAACTTGCAGTAGATCATTAGATGGGAGATTGCTAATGAAAATAACAACATTGACTCCCTACACCATGTCTAGATCGCAGAGGAGCTGTTGATCAAATGACCAACATTTATTAAAATTAACTTTATTGATAATACAAAAATTGTAGATTTTCTCATGCAGAATGATGAATGAGATTTGCAACAGCTCATGTTGGGTTCATATATGAACACTTGAGTTGAATTATAGTTCTTAAATGAACAAAAAAAATTGGGGAGCATCGAGCTACCCTCAAATTCAATCTTATAGGTAAAACAATAATGATTATGGCCTACAATAGCCAACTTCATATTGTAAAGGATCAATTCATGTAGATTTGAAAACTTAAGTTGTACATGAGGAAACACATATTTTGGTGGAGGCTATTATATAATGCTCTCCCAACAAATAATTGGCTTTGAACTAGGAAGCTTGATGATTCAAATGAGTGTGTTTGGAGATGCAATTGTGTGGAAGATAATATACACATTGCCATAAATTGAAGCAACATTATCAAGATATTTTAAAGAATTGGCCAATTGAGGGCTCAACTTGCCCAAATCCAATAACATTAAAAAGATCAAAGAAATTCTCATCAACACTAAAGACCAACAAGGTGTCCTTGGCTATGTACACTGTACACTAAAGCTCTATCTACTAAAATTGGCACACTAGAAACTCAAAGAAGCATGATAGAACGTATGCCACTATGACCATAATGGTTGCCGCAATTTTGGAAATCTTAACCCATAATCATAGCTTCACTATTGAGGAGCATTATAATACTAATTGACCCATGTATTATCTCATATAAATGCATGGTCTCATCCCTCATAGTTGGCTAAAAATTAATATTAATTGGGCTCTCTCCATTAACCATTTGAGCGACATTGGCATGATGATTATAAATGAAAGTGGTTAATTTATGAAAGCTGCTAGAAAGCAAATGAAGCATTGGAATAATACCCAAGTTGAAATGGAAGCTGTGTTCTTCATCAAAGTTGCTTGGAATAATGGATTTTAGATGCTAATAGGATTATCATAGAAGGAAGTAATAAAATAGTGATAAAACTCTACCAACACATCATGAAGAGTTGTAAATGGGCTTCCTAACCATTCATTGACATAAAGATTGCTTTTCTCCTCCAATTCAAGAAGTCATTTCCCATCATATGCTAAGGTAATGTAATAAATTATTAAACTTTGCTCCAAACATGTTCAAATTTATATTTACACATGGAACAATAGTGAAATGGATATGTATATTATTCATCCACCTTTTATTATTATTTTGGAGAATGATAGAAAAAATATAATTTTTTCTTAGCTTTTCTCTTTTTAAGACTATATTATGTGATTCTTTTACTTTATTAATGCAAATATAATATTTCAAAGAAATGTGCTCCACAGTTTATCATGACCTGGTCCAAAAGCTTGGAATATCAAGGTGGGAACTGACGATCGAACGGATAATAAAAGAAAAACTTTACTTAACATCTCCAATAGAAATAAAAACTATACAATATTATTCAGTGTCATATTAGAGCCACTACAAATCCAAATCACATTTAACAAATTTTTTCACACATATAAGATATCCACCAACATAAGTCATATAAAACACAGTCTAAAATATAAACCAACATAATACCTATCTCTTGTAGCCTCTCTACGACGGTAAACATAATCCTCCATTCTATCCTCTATCTAGGTAAGAAGGTTACCTGAAAAAATATAAATAATTTGCATTTGAATAAAATTTTCAGTGGATAAATTATGCTTTTACACTATAGTAAATCAAGAAGGCAAAAATAGTATGCATGATAGGTTTTACTATAAACATAAACTTTGAGTTTTACTATAAACATGAACTTTGACTAAAATACTATTCAACAATCTAACATATAAGAGGTAGATGCAAATGAACATTTCTTAAGAACTTTATTTTCTAGTTTATCAAACATTATAGGAGTCACCCTCTAAAAAACCTTCTTTAAAAAGAAACATTTTCCAAAATTCATCCAAAGGACAAGTAACCATTTTCATTAACCATTTACATATACTTTTTCATGCACGGGTATATTGCATCCTTACCATAAGAGGGTGAACTCCACTTTTAGGCATACACATGCATAACATAGAATTTATGAAGCTATCCATATTTACTCAAGATAGTAGATCAGTTAATTTTGTACAATGACATAAGTAATAATAAGATCTAACATTCAGACTATTCATTCAATATGGAAAAAATGAGAAAAACTAATCACAATTTGAAATACGGAGATCATTTATAACTATGTAGCAATGCATTCCATCAAATAAAAATAAATAAACTTTTATCATAAATGTAAGAACATAATTACCCACTTTAGTGTGAAGCTTCTTCAGATCATCTCCCCTTTGAAACTATTTCTTTAACTTGTGTTCATATAATTATAAATATTAACTTTCTCAATACTCATAATCATCTAAGTGTATACATTATTGAAACATAACTACCTCTCATGATAACATTTATAATTCTACTAGTTCATTAGAGACATTAAATTTTCTAAATAATTTCTCATTTTTAATTAGATGATTTCTTTTCATAGCTAAAATATTATAATTTACTTAATTCTTTTATCAATAACCATATTCACTTTATTCATTATTAAATTTAAATTATTGATCTACAATTATGCATGTAATCCAATCTTTTATAAGAAGCTCTATCTATTTTCTTTTTAATTTCCCAATTAATTATTTAAATTTATTTTTTTCTTTTATTCGCCTCATCAAATCTATACTTTTACATCTATAAGAAAAAGTAGTTTTATATTATTATAAACTATATTATATGATATATTTGTTTGCATTTCTTAAGCTAAATGTCAAGTCAATATTTAAGATTATATTTTTATATGTAAATATTTAATATTTAAATAATTGAATTTGATTTATACTATAGGCAAAGGTGAAATTATGCTCTCCTTTAATTAATAAAATCAGTTGTTTTCTTACTAGTCTACCATTGATTCTAATATTAATTAAAGGTTGTGAAAGTTAACATAAAATATGTTTTTATAAATTTTGTGATTTTAAGTCTAGATCATTGTATTTCATTAAGTTTAAGATAAATTTGTACATGAAAAATTGAACCTATAATTTCAATAAGTCAATTTCGCCACCTCTTGTTCCTTCCTATAGTAAAATAAAATATATTTGAAATATATTTAAAATACAGATTTCATTATAAATTTATAGGATAAATCAAATAAAATATTTCCAATTAAATTCTTTGTTGAACTTATAACATCTATAACATCCTAAATCAAAATTGAAATAATACTAAAATTAGGTTTCACTTTATATATATATATATACACCTCTCTTTCCTTCCCTCGGTTTGCCTTAAGACCCGTGCCCACCGCCCGTCCCGTATCTCTCATGCGTGCAACCTCCTCTCCTCTCTCTCTCTCTCTCTCTCTCTCTCTCTCTCTCTCTCTCTCGATCATCTGCACTGAGGGCTCTCTCGGCTTCGATGTGAGGGAAGCCACCTCACTCGGTTAGGGTACTATGGAGAAAAATTCCTATAGAGGGGGATGATCGGAGTCGCCTTTCAAATATGTTGGTGAGAAATTAAAGAGAACTTGACCCTTTATAGAAATTCGCCATGGTAAGATGTCACACAAATCCATAGATGTACTTATTCAGGTGATCGCATACGTCATCAAGGAAATATTGTACTATCTCAAAGATAGAAGTCACTACCCTTTAATGGAACTAATCACCTCAATAAGGACTCCTAAGGATGATGGGTTTACATATGTACCAGAGATTCTTCTCCTACTTTACATGAAAAAGTAAAGCAGGATTTAATTTAAATCGAATTTGTTAAGTTCCCTACAGGGAAAAGACTCCATAGTTAATTATATACTAAGAGATGAGATCCCTTAGGAAAACTCTTGATTAAGGTAAATGATCAGTGTCTTTGAAGATTTCAATAGGGAAGGACTATCAATTGATTAGTTTATATTTTTGAAGATCAAATGAGATTGATCAAGAGAGGGAGTTATTATCGAAGCCAAGATAGAAGATAAGTAGGAGATACCCACAATGCTAGGAAACCTAGCGAGCATCTCAGTCTATCTTATAGTTGGGTTTTACATTTTAGAAATTGATTTAGTTTGTTTGAGTTGTATTTTTTATTAGAATTTTAGGACTTAAGATTCCTTAACACAAGATTAAGAAAATGCCTAAGAGGTGAGGAATTATGCTTATGTCCCACAAAGGGGAGAAGCAACCTCAGAACCTAAATCTATGGAGCTTTGACGAGGGCCGGAAGCACAACCTAAATCTAAGGCGAAGAATGGGTAATTAGTTAGCCTCCATAAGAGAGGACAAACCACCCAACAGCTTGGACTTACAACTGCCTGGGGTGTGGTCGCCAACTAACTTCTATTACAATTTTAAATACATGTAGGCAAGTATTTATGCTTATATAAGATAGCTAGACTGTTATTATTTAGAAAGAAGCTAAGTCCTTAAACTCACTCCCTAAAGAGACTGGATCATGTAAAGGGACATGCTTCAAATGACCTAAATTTAATGCAATTCAAATTTCATTTTATTTTTATTTTAGGATAATTATGTTGACTCAGGCTAATAGGATTCATATGATTAATGCATAAGAAAGAAGATTATTAGCCAAAATCAGTGAGAAGGGAGGAGGTGAGTTTCCACCACGGCTCTTAAAGGTCAAGCCGAGTTTCTCTGACAAAGATGGAAGCCCTCCAATCAAAAGTAAAATAAGATGCATTTGTGCATGATATTATAAAGAAATACCCATCCAGCTAAGGGGCTGCTATTTCTTTTATCTTGATTTTAAACCTAAGCTTTAAGTGAGGTTATGAGTTGTTTAATTTTATTTTGAGTTATTAAGTTGGGTAAAAGATTTATTTTTTCCTGGAGAGCTTAATCCACATCCAGGCCATACATAAAGTAAGGAAGAAACTAGAAAAATTATGTCACTTAATGCCAAAGCTAAATAAATCATCAATCAATTTATAAAGCTAATCACAAAAAGAATAAACGGTTGTTATGGTCGGGCATCATCACAACAACAATAACAACAAGCCTTAATCCCACTAGGTGGGGTCGGCTACATGAATCCTTCGTCTCCATTGTGTCCTATTATGTGTCAAATTCTCATTTAATTCAAGTATACTAAGATCATTTTTATACATCATAACCAAGTCTTTTTAGGTCTACCTCTACCTTTCTTAACATAAGGCAAATCTAATGCATCTACTCTCCTAATCGGTTATCGACACACTTTATGTGGCCAAACCATCTAAGGCGACTCTCCCTAATCTTATCTACCAGGAGCTACTCCAACTTTTTCCCGAACATACTCATTTTGCATTCTATCTCTAAGGGTAAAGCCACTCATCCACTGAGCATCCTCATCTCGTAACACTTAACTTAGTCTTATGTTTCTCTTTATTGGCCAACATTCTCGCACCATATGTCATTGCGTCTTACCACCATCTTATAAAATTTTCCTTAAGTTTAAGTGGAACTTTTCTATCACATAATAGGCTAGATGCATTCCTCCACTTCAACCATCCAACTTGAATTCTACTAATAATATCTCCATCTATTTCACCATCATTTTGAATAATAGAGCCTAAATATCTGAATTGCTCACTCTTATTAATGACTTGATCACCTAAAGTCACAACACTATCACTAAAACTTCTACAACTAAAATTACACTCCATATATTCAGTTTTAGTTCTGCTTAAACGAAAACCTTTGGACTCTAAAGTTGACCTCCATAATTCAAGTTTCTGTTGGACTCCCTCTCTAGTCTTATCAACAAGAAGAATGTCATCAGCAAAAAGCATACACCAAGGTACATCTTCTTGTAAAAATATCAAATATGGGTAGCCGAGCTCTATCCTTATACAATCTAGATTACAAATGAATTAAATTACAATTAAGCAAAGGAATTCATTGTTATGGGGGTCTTCAAGCTTTATTCTTCTTTCTTCTTTCTTCTTTCTTTCTTCTTCTTTTCTTCTTTTCTTCTTTGGTTCCTCCTTTGGATGGTTGGAAGGTGGATGCTCCAAGGCTTCACATGATGCATAAGATAAAATTTTATGACCAATACAAATCCTAATCCCCATAACAATCATTCCAAGATCCTAATTATATAAATTTTTACATGAAAAGGGAAAGTGGAAATCTAACTCACACCTGCAAAATAAAGGTTAGCTAGAACACACCACAAAAATCCCAAGTATATATATTGGAATTATCACACCACACGTGGGTGACTAAGTCCACCTGGCCTATGGATTATACTTAGGGGTATAAAGCACCAACAAACAAAAGCATTTATATTTTTATTTATGATAGTGCCCCTTAAGCACAATCCCCTGTAGAAAAGAATAGTTAGACTAAGAACACCCGACCATTCATTCTACGAGCATACACCTTAACATCCAGTCTAAAACATATATCACAAAATAAACCATACACCAACCTAACCTAAGGCTAGAAGTGGTGACTTAGGCTAATGTGTGTGCTTTGAAGGCTTATGTGGTATGCTTAGCTAGGTTTTAGGTTTAAATTTTTTTAAGTGTGAAGAACATATTCAACTTAGAGGTGGGTTTCATTTAAGTTGTTTAAGTGTTTTGGGTTGGTTTTTTTTTCATGTTTTAATTTGATTTAAGTGAAACCTACAATTAATTACTAAGTTATGAAGAGAGGGGAAGAGAAGAGAACTTCTTTTTCCTTCCCTAACCCTAAGTAATTTCTAAAATCGATTCATATTTTAGTTTAATTTTGGTGAATTTTTTTATTACAACTTTTAATCAATCTTAAGTTTAGATAAATTATAAACAAATCTATTCAAAAAGAAAGGGTATTTTAAGATTAAGTAAAATGAATCAAAATTGACATAACACATATTACTTCATTTCTTTCCCAACATATATAACATGCGTATGGATGAACCCTAAGCATATCTATACATGAAAATGAGAGTATTTAACACACTTTATGATGCATGCTAAGTAATTCATCTAAGAAAATTTAGAAGTTGAACATGCATGATTTTTCTTAAGTAGAAAGAGTTTTCCTTATCTAAATTTTCACATACATACATGAAAGTAAGAAAGGCACAAGTGAGTATAGCACCATTGTTAACCAGAGATGTAAAGTACAAGACCTACTTAGGGTACTTAAAGCCTCGCAACCTTGGGATTGTCCGTCGACATTAATATTACACTTTCTCCTTAAATACAGAAATGAAATAGAAAAGGGAAAAGCAAAAGTTATTTAATGAATTCATTTTTGTTTATGCAATTTATACCTGCAAATATATGCAACCCTTCTTAGGTGATAGCATTGGGATGAATAGGGTATAGAATTAAGTAAGTGTTGGGCTCTTTTCAAATGAACCCTACATCTTACCCATTCCTATTCAAAACTATGCTATCAAAAGAAAGAAAGAAAACCTATACTAAGCATGCCTTTATAATCCATCACATGCAAGCTTATAATTAAGGCATAAGTAACACACTTTTAGATTTGGTATTTGATTTATATATTTTAAAAATAATTTGGATTTAGTAGTGATAATAGCCACTCATATTTCTACTTTAGCCAACACTTACAAATTGACATAATATAAACAATTTCATTTTAAAATTTGAATTTCAAAACTATGAATGCATGAAATCATATGGCATACAATCTTAACATGTTGGAGAAGGATCTAAAGCAATGAAATCATGTAAACAAACTCACTTTACTTAAATCATAAAGACATTCTTATAGAATAAGAAAATTTAGAATAAATCAAAGTGAATTTCAAAATGATTTTTGTTTAGTTTGAAGTTTGCTTTAATTTTGAAAATGTGAGATGAGTTTGCTGTTCCTAACCCATTCCCACATGTGTTTGGTATTTTTGTTTAATTTTTAGATAATTATATCCATTTTTATGCATTGATTAGGTTAAGGTATGAATTAAGTAGCTTAATTAAACCTTACCTACACCACCTTAGAAGAATTAACTAAATAATTATGAGCCAACGAGATGACATAAAATTCACAAAAAATTTAAATTTGTAATGCACCTAATAATGAAAAGGCCTAATGCAATTTGGCTCACAATTAAAAGTTAATTAAGCTAAGGGGTTCAGCTCAAGTAATTTCAAAATACTCTTTCACACATATGAATTGGATTTTGATTTCCTTAATTGAACTTAGGCTATTAAACACCTAAGCATCTACCCAAGATAGATTAATTAAGTTTTGAAACTTTTTAAAATTTTTAGAAATTGATATAGGGGATAATTAATGAATTAACCCTTAATTAAGAGGAGATTAAGGAGAGAAGATGGGGTTTAGGGAATAACTTAAGGGAAATACCCTAAAATTATTCTATAAACTTCTTACTTACTGTATCTGACCTTAATCAACCCTAATCATAGGGTCAAACCACTAATCATACCCTAATTATACTTAATTACATGAGAAGAATAATTAAGGAAATCATATGCAATTACTCTAATCAAGCCTTCAATAAATACCAAGAAAATTAGGGGAGGTAGAGGTCATCCCCTAAAACTTACCCAAGAAATTTTAGATTAATCAGATGCCTAATCAAAGAGTAATTAACATAATATACTTTCCAATAAAACCCAAATTCAGAGAAAATCAAAATTTAAAACTCATCAAAATTAATTTTAAAATATTCTAGGTTTAATTATCTATCCATAGGTTTTTATTTCATATTTTTCTAAAATTTCTATGAAGAGTAATGCATTTTTGAAGATTCATGGATTAATCAGAAATTAATTAAGCATTTTAAATAATCCCTAACTAATCCTTGGCTCACGGCGCGACGCGTGGCGGCAACAGTCAGCGTGCTTACACGCGTCATATTGTGAGGGGGTGACTTAAGTTATCACCTCACAAACGGCGATGGTGGCGCACATGTTTTAATCCCCTACCGTCCGATCAATGATTGGGTGATCCCCTCCCTCGCATTTTAAAATAGATAAAATGATTTCTAAACATGCTAAATAATCTCAGCCGTCCATCTAAAATGCGCGGATGGACGGCGGAGATGATCCTAGTTCTTTCCTTTGATTAACATAGATTGTCCATGATCAAGGGGAAGATCCAAGCTAGATCTAGCATGGAATCACACCAAATTCAACCCACACCATCTAAAGATAGAGAGATAAATCCAACGGCCAAAAATGGATAGGGTGAAAATTTCTTTCACAAAGCTCCACACCACATTGAGTTTAGTGATTGGAAAAATCCATACCTCACTGGAGGTGATCACCGATGCTCAATTTCCTTGGAGAATCTTTGTCTGGTTGAGATGAAGCCTTGTTGAAGTTTGGAGCACTTGAGATGAATTGGATCAATGTATGGACCAACCCATCCTTGCTTGAGCTTCAGCTTTAATTGAATTTGATCCTGTGAGAACTCCAATAGAAGCTTAGGTGTACTCGATTGAGCTCCTAGATGAAGTGTACAAGAGCAATTGGATGGAAATCAAATGTGGAAGAAATTGGCTAATGGATTGAGCTCTCTTATTTTTGCCCTATGCAAAACTGAGTAATGGGGAATTCAAATCCTCTCTAAGAAGTTTGGGAGTGCTCTTTGATGATTGCTCTGGGTTCCGTAGCTTCAATCGATAGAGGGTGCATGAAAACAAAAGTGAATTAGGGGGAGTAAATCTCCCCCTTGAAGGATTGGTCGGCCGGTAATGCCCATGCCATTTTGATCTAATTGATGAGATTGGGAGGGCTATTTGATCTGTTTTAAGTGTGCACATGTTCATTTTGATCCAAGGAGTGGATTGCCAACCTCCCATGTGCCTTAATTTGAGCTTGAAAGGGAGTTTAAAATTCAATTTTGAGCTAGGGGGTCGGGTTTGGTCTAGGGACCAAATGGGTTGATCCAAACCCATTGGGTTGGGCGCACCACTCATTACTAAGTCCCCTTGAGCTTTTAGGAAAGCCTCAAGTGATTGTGAAGAGGGTATGATCAAATTACCCATGGGTTAGGCCAAAATTTGTTCTATGACATAGGGGTAAATGGTCATTCTGCTATTTTTCCACTTTAGATATGTTGGGTATGTGGAGAAACTAGGTTTGGCCATGTTTCATTGGATTTGGAATCCATTTGATAGAGTTTGGCTCATGTTGACCCATTTAGGTCAAAATGGGTCAACTTGGGTCAAGTTGACCAGTAGATCAAATTGGGTCAAACTAAGGGCTGATTCAAGTTAATATGACCATTTGAAGTGTTTTGGTGGCTTTGGTTTGATTCAACTTGGTATATATTTGGTTTTAGCTCATATGACTTCATTTAGATCAAATGGGTCAAGTTGACCTATTTGACCCATTTGACCTATATGAGGTGGGTCAAAGCTGGTTTAGGTTAGGTTAGTCATATGGAGTGAATTGATATCTTTGTTTCCAATCAATTTGGGTTAAGTTCAATTTTGGCTCAACATGACCCCTTTAGGTCATGTTGGGCCTAAGGTCAACTGGGCTAGGTTAGGTCAAGTTGGCCAATTGAGGCTTTGGTCAAGTCCCACAAGTGATTAGAAATGGTCTTGACCCATTGGTTTCAATCAATTTGGCTTAGATCATATTTTGAAACATTTTGGCCCTTTAGGTCAAAATGGGTCAACTTGGGTCAAGTGGGCCAATTGGGCTAGGTTAGGCTCAAATGTTGGCTTGGTCAAGTTCAAACATAGGTCATGAGTGAACTTAGATCAATGGTTTCAATCAATTTGGTCTATGGTGGATTTGGCTATGTAAGGTTTCATTTTTTGGGTTAAGTGTTGACTTGGTCAACCCTTAGGTTTGACTTGGTTTGACCCAATTTGATTGATTGATCATCCCATGATGATTGTTGATCATGATGAGAAGGATATGAGTTTGGTTCAATCCAATTTGGTTAGGATCAAAAGTTTGCTCATAAGAGTACTTTAGGTCACTTTGGGTCAAGTGAGCCTAAGTGGGTCAAATGGCTTGGTCAAAGCTTGATTTGAAGTTGGTTGATCTTGTATATGGACTCATAATTGAAATATAAATCCATTTGAGAAGTCAAATGAGTTTTGATCCATTTAAAAATTTCATATTCAAAGGAAAAATATGAAAGGGTTTTGGGTTTGATTTTTGATTTGGGTTTTAATTGAATGATTGAAGCTTTGGATTTATATATGAGCTCATGATTGTTGGGTTGATTGATCCATGAGAGAAAATCAAGAGTTTGGCTTGATTTGAAAGTGTTTTGGCCAAGTTTAAGATTTTTGACTTGAAAGGCTTAGATTGGATTTTGAGTGGATTTGAGTTTGATTTTTGGAATTGGTTTTGATTGTTTGAATTTATATTTCATTTATATATGTGAATATAAATGATAATATAAATTGATCATGAGAAAATTTCAAGAATTTGAAGTGGTTTAATCATGATTTAGGTTAAATCCATTAAAGGGAATTTAAAGGATTTAAGGAAATTTTTAAATTGAAATTTAATATTTGAATTAGATTGGATTGATTTATATTTATATTTCATTTAGATATGAGAATATAAATGAGAATACAAATAAGTTTTGAGAAAATCCCATGAGTTTGAAATGGTTTGATCAAGATTTAGGTTAAATCCATTAAAGGGAATTTAAAGGATTTAAAAGAAATTTTTATGAATTGATTTGGAATTTTGAGTTTGATTTAATGGGGTTGAATTTATATTTCATTTATATATGTGAATATAAATGAGAATATAAATGAGAATATAAATGGATTATGAGAAAATATCAAAGATTTGAATATGTTTGAATCATGATTTTGGTTAAGTTCTTAAGGGAAGGGTTAAGGACTTAGGCAAAATTTGGACTTAAGAATTTTTGGTGGATTTTGATCATGGGTTTCAATCATGGAATTGACTCATGAAATCGATTTGAGTTTGGAGAAAATAGAATTGATTTGGAGTTTGACTTGAAGGAAAGAAAGTGAGGAATGGTTTAAGTTAAGGGTAGGAAGCTTTTCTAACACCCCTAAGGCATGACCTATTCCTATGGCTAACTCTTCTAAGTCTTCTAGGGCTAGGTTGGAGTATCCACCTAATCACTAGATGTGTCTTAAAACTAAGGAGCTCTTAAAGTCTAAGAGGAGTCTTATGTCTAAGATGGAGGGGTTGAGAGCTCATTCTAAAAATGAGGTCAACAAAGGGCGCCCAATAGGTGTGATGTGACTGACAAGGAACACCACCCGTATTGGTGTTGACCGAAATGATCAACAACACCGAGATATCACAAGCACTAACAGAAACAATCTATCCTTAACCCAAGGAATAGAAACAATCCAGAACTTAGTGCAATGTGGTTCTACTTATGTCCAAGACATGGGTCTACTTATGTCCAAGACATAAGAGAGAGGGAAAAAATCCACTAAGGGATAAAGTGTGAACCTTCCACTATGATAATAGGTTCAAGTCATGCACAAGGGAATGAGAGGTTTGATTTGATTTGAATCTCACTAAAGAGAGATCTCCACTGAGGGAGAGGGTTAAATTTGTTTTAATTTTTGAGATGAACCATGTTGGTTTGCAATGGGTTGTACTGAATAGGAGCCATGGAGGCTATAACCTAACTTAGATTTACCAATTCAAAGGGGTAGTCTACTAAGCACATAGTAGGACTAGCCAACCAAAGGGATGTCTTTCAGTATGCAACAGCTGTATTAGGAATAAAGCGTAGTAGACTTACATCCTCCAAGTAAGACCGATTCTTTGGGGTAATTTATTAGCAAGGACATTGAACTCAACCTAGGGTCTATTTGAGTGAATTGGGGATTTAGATCAACTCAAAGATAGTCAAGATTGATTTCATTTTTTTTCAAATGTGTTAGTTTTGATTATGATGGATCCCATAGGTTTGCAAAGAACTGCACTAAGTAGGAGCCATGGAGGCCTAGACCCAATTCAGATTTACCAATTCAAAGGGAGTAGTCTACCAACCACAAGGTAGGACAATCCAATCAAAAGAAAAATGCCTTTTGGTACACAATGGTCAAGTCTTAAGAAGAAAGCACAGGGGTCTCATATCTTCTAGAAATGAGGAACCATTGGGGTGATCAGTTGCTTTGGGGAATAGATCAAACCTGGCCTAGGGCTGACTATCGAGTGAATGTCACTAGGGGACTTAAATCAGTTCAAGATAGTAAAAGATTAATTTTCATTTTTAATTTTATTTATTTTGATGGATTTCATCAGTTTACGATGGATCACACTAAGAAGGAGCTTATAGAATCCTAGACCTATCCTAGATTTACTGAACCAAAGGGAGTAGCTTCCTGGACTATGGGATAACTATCCAACAAAAGGAGTGCCTTTCAGTTTGCAATGATCAATTAAAGGGAAGAAAGTTCAGGGACTCACATCTTTCACTAGAAAATACCACATGGGTGATCAGTTGCTTTGGGCAACAAATCAAACCCAACCTAAGGCTGCCCGTCGGTTTGCGACAATCATGCTAGAATGAATGCATCATAGTCTTATAGCTTCCAAAGAGGAATGGCTCGGGGTAACACCTTGTGGAAAATAGATTGAACGACTGGGGTGACTGGTGAGTACCAACGGGATTTATCTCAACTCGTAGTGCAATTCTATAGGGAGTTTTACAACACTTAAAGATAGGATGCAAGAAGAAGGGCCCTTTGAGGGCTTGAATTCCTAATCCACAAGTGAATTAATTTTATTTGCTTATTTTAGTTTATTTATCATGGACCATATTAGTTTACAAGGGATCAAACTGAGGAGGAGCTTATATCAGCCTAGGCCTATCTCAGATTTACTGAACCAAGGGAAAATTTGCACATTCGCTAAACAAATTTTCCAACTACAGGGGTGGCTACTAGGAAAGGATCCAATCCGAAAGTAACCTGGGTAATGGCTAAATGGGGTTAAAGGACTTGATCCAAATAGAGTGCCCAGGGATGGGGTGGTGGGCTTAATCCAACACCACAGAAAAATGACATGGCTAGTCATTTATCCAATGGGTATTCATTGTCCAACTCAAGGAGAAAGCACGATGACTATCTCAGAGTGGTATACTCACGGGTGAGTCATTTGTGCATAGCAAACATCAACCAAGGTTCGTCAATTTGCAACTCGACTAGGAAGAAAGCTGGGGACTCACATCTTCCTATGGAGGCGATTCTTTGGGATAGTTTATCTTGGCGAGGTCTATCAACTGGGGCGACTAGTGAATGCCACTAGGAGACCTATATTAACTCAAAGTAGTCAAGAGGAAAGGAGCCTTTGGGGGACTTATCCTAAGCCTCAACTATACTCAACTTAGTTAGAGCACGGTGGCTAGTTTAAAAAGAAAGCACGGGGACTCACATCTTCTTAAATAAAGTAAACATGAGGTAGCTTACTGGCTGGGCAGTGAAGCATACCATACTAACAATGCACTCTTTGGTTTGCAATGATCAAGTTAGGAAGAAAGTGCGGGGACTCACATCCTCCAACCAATGACCACTGGGGTGACATACTAGCGAGGTAGCATGTAGACCCGACTTAGAGCAGCTAATGAGTGAGTGCCACAAGGGGACTTACTCCCACTTCAAAATAGCTCGAGATAAAAGATTTGTGTTTATTTTGTGCATGTGTTAAAAGGAATATGACACCTCTTGGGGACTCTTACACCTACCTTAAAACATGTTGGGGAATTATGAAATGATGCCACGGGTGGCAACAAAAATTTCCACTAAGAAAGGAAGCCACTTGGGTTCTCTCACACCTAACTTAGTTCTGCTAATCGAAATAGGATGCCTCTCGGGTTCTCTTACACCTATTCTAAAAGCATCAAGAGATTGTGTTTATGTTGTGAATGAGGGATAGGATGCCACTGGGGGACTCTTACACCTACCCTAAACACATCATGGCGAATTCCCAAGACAAGCAAATAACACTTCAAAAGAGTAAAAGATTTGATGAATGGAATCAGAGTTTTGTTCTTTTTATTAATGACTATTTTCAAACATGGTTTATTTCATGGGTAATATTTTTTTAGATAGAGCCGATTAATTGAAAGTATCGAGTGTTCCCCTTTACAATCAATAAGCTAGTAAGATCCTCTTTGGTAGGCCTTCTTTATGACATAGGGGCCTTCCCAAGTGGGTTCAAACTTGCCTCCCATCTTTCAACGGGCAACAATTGGTCTCCTTAGGACTAACACAAGTTCTCCTACTCGGAAAGACTTAGGGCGGACCAGCTTATTGTGAGCTTGAAGAATTTTGGCCTTGTTGAGGTTTTGGCATGCTCGTAGGCGACTCTCCTCCAAATCTTCGAGCTCTTCTAATTGCAACTTTGCATTCTGCTCGATAGTGATCTTGTTACCTAATGCTATCCTTAGTGACGGGAGTTGAACTTCTAAAGAAAGAATGGATTTCAACCCATACACTAAGGAAAATGGGGTAGATTGAGTTGAAGTTTGGTATGTGGTGCGGTAGGCCCACAAGGCTTCAATTAACTGCTTATTTCATTATCATTTATTATCATCAAGAGTCTTCTTGAGTATCTGGATTAGAGTTTTGTTGAATGCTTCCGCTTAGCCATTTGCTCTAGGGTAGTAGATGGTGGAGTATCTCCAATCTATATCGTGTCTTCTGATGAAGATGTTGATCTTCGTGCTTTTGAATGCAATACCATTATCAGATATAATTCATCGAGACACCCCGAACCTATATATAATATGGTTCCTAAAGAACTGAAGCACATGGTGAGCTATGATCTCTTTGAGTGGGATGGCTTCTACCCACTTGGAAAAGTAGTCGGTAATAGCTAAGATGAATCGATGCCCCTTGGAAGAAAGAGAATCAATTGGACCTACAATGTTGGTACCCCAATACTCAAATGACCATGAAGCTAATGTAGGGTGTAGAATGTTGGGTGGCTTGTGGAGGGCTACACTGTGTACCTGACACTGATGGCATCTCCTAGCTACGTCCATGCAACCTGTGATCATAGAAGGCCAGTAGTATCCAAGTATTTTGATCTCCGGATAGATGTGCTCCACATAGACCTGAGTGTACCTCATTTCAATGCCACGGGCTTCGTGTTTGTCCAAATAATGTAATCATATTTGGTCAAAGGACCAGTGGTACAGGGTGCCATCAACAAGAGCATAGGAGAGAGCTCTCTATTTCACCTGATGGGCTTGTGATTTCTCTTGAGGTAGTTTGTCAGTATTCAAGTAATCTATGAATGGTTGCCTCCAATCCAGCCCATTATCCATTTTGGCAATGACTACCTCCCCTTCAAGAGAAAGTCTCTAGATGAGTTCAATATCAATAAGGAATAGGACTTGTCTATTTTGGACCCTTATTAAAATGGACTCATCTTAAAGATATGCCAACTCTTTGGCAAGTTTGGCCAAGGCATCTACTACTACGTTCTCTGCTCGAGGAACTTTGTAGATGATAACTTTGGGAATCTAGGCCAACAGCTTCATGGTATACTCGTAGTAATGATGAAGCTTGGGTTTGAGAACCTAGTAAGACTTGACAATCTAGTTGATGACCAATTGAGAATCCCCAAATATGTTGATGCTCTTGACACTGATAGTGATGGCTAACTCCAGACCGAGCAATCAAAGCCTCATACTCAGCTTCATTGTTAGTGCAGGGGTTGGAAAGATAGTATGGAAATCTCATCACATCACGGTTTGGAGTTAGAAGAACTATCCCTATCCTTGCCATTCCTAGAAGAATGGATCGTGGTGCTTCACCTTTAAGAAAAGAAGCAGCACCATAAAAATACATCTCCCATCGGCGGTTGTCGGCCTACCCTAAGTTCATGATTTGTTTATCGGGGAGATTATCAGTAAGCGGAGAATCGGTAGGAAGTAGGTGTGCTGCTAAGAAATCTGCTAGTGTCTGTTCTTTTATCACACTTAGGGGTACAAATATGATATCAAACTACAAGAGAATCATGGACCAATGAGCCAAACAT
This sequence comes from Cymbidium sinense, assembly GCA_021442155.1. Taxonomy (NCBI): domain Eukaryota; kingdom Viridiplantae; phylum Streptophyta; class Magnoliopsida; order Asparagales; family Orchidaceae; genus Cymbidium; species Cymbidium sinense. Next base: position 67,453,804 of record CM038227.1, on the reverse strand, counting down.
CCAAAAAAGAATTGGTCATGTTATGAGATACTACAGTAGATTAATTCGGGAGATCAAGTTTACCTTATGAGAAAGCATGGAGTGCCATAGCTTTTGAGATGCAAAGATCAAAGCTAGGCAATATTTCTTAATAGGTGGATAGTTTGTTTTAGCAGGAATCAGATGATGGCTGAGGTAGTAGAGTGCGCTCTTCTTTCCTTTGTCATTGGCTTGGGCCAATAGGCTAAGAGTCAGTCCAATGCGGCGATAAAGGATGAGTGCTGGATAGAGTGCTAGAATTGGTAGCTTCACCAAGTACTGTTTGATGTTTTTGAATGCGTGCTAACACTTATCATCCCACTTGAATTTGGCATCCTTTTTCACAAGTGGTGAGAATGGATTACATCTCCCTGATAGGTTTGAGATAAATCGTCTTAAATATGCCAGCCATCCTTGAAAGGATCTGAGTTGAGTTAAACTCTTAGGAGGTGGCATTTTAAGATAGCTTTGATCTTTTCAGGATCTATTTCTATTCCTCGATGTCGAACAATAAACCCAAGGAAATTCCCTGAAGCTACTCTGAAGGGACACTCTAGGGGATTCATTTTAAGGTTATATTATCTTAACCGTTTGAAAACTACTCTCAAGTCAAAGAGGTGGTCTTCCTTTTCTCTGCTCTTGACTACTAGATCATCAATGTAACACTCAACCTGATGGTGGATGAGTTCATTGAAAATCTGAGTCATGGCCCGTTGGTATGTAGCACCAGCATTTTTAAAGCTGAAAGGCATGACCCTATAATAGAAGATTCCGATCGGGGTTTGAAAAGCAATATTTCTTTCATCTTCAGGAGACATCTTGATTTGGTTATAGCTAGATGACCAATCTATGAAAGAGAAGACTACATGAGATGAGGTAACTCCCATCATTAACTCTGGTATAGGAAGAGGAAACTCATCCTTAGGACATGCCTTGTTTAAGTCCTTAAAATGGACACATATGCAAATTTGGTCATTCTTCTTCTTAACTGGGATGACACTAGCTAACCAGGTAGGATATTTTTTTTCCCTGATGAAACCAGCATCGATCAGTTTCTTGACTTCATACATGACCTATTGTTTAATTTCTAATCGCATGCGTCTAGGAGCTTGCTTAATAGGGGTAACGTTAGGGTCTATTGCTAGCTTGTGGACTGCTACGTCAAAAGATAATCCAGGCATTTCTTCATAACTCCATGCGATCTTTAAACTTAAGTACTAAATCATTGCTTTCTTCTTCATTCAGCAACAAACTGATGTATGTCGGGCGTGGATTTTCTTCTGTCTTGAGATTGATTTCTTTAAGTTTGTCGATTGTTGAATGAATCCCCTCTTCAAATTTTGGCGGTGCCACTTTGACTTGGAGGTCATCTGGATTGTCTGAAGTTTCTAAACACACATTCTCATAAGAGTTGGGGATGTGTGAGAAGAACCTATCAGATTCTAAATGGTTTGTAACAGCTAGGCAATAATCTTCATCATCATTTGGATGCTGAATCCTAGTCCTGTTCTTGATTGTGCTTCCCTTCCTATATTGTTCCATAGCTTTTCGAAGTATTCTGACCTATGCTTGGACCATGTGTGAGGAACTAAACCTTTCTATATAAGATTTTGAACATAAGGCAAGTAAAAGTCAAAAGGTAATTCCATTAATTCTTTAAAAGTATCTTCCTGAAGTCCTACATCAAGCTCTGGACTTGAGGATGATGAACCCAAAAAGAACCTCTTCTGCTTCATGTCACTAGAAGACTTAAGGACTTCCTTAACTACTAAACCTTCAACTTTCTGAGATGTAAGTGAGGTAAGAGCTAAGTTTCCCAACTGTTGCCGAATAGTTTCACATAAAGCTGATTCGAATGCTTTGCTTTGCTTGAAGGCCTGGTCTTCGTCTCTGGCTAGATCAAAAGTCACCTCCAATTGAACCCGCTGAGAGGGGTTGACTGGTATACTAATCACATTAGACTCATCCTTTGAGCTAGATTCTAAGTCTATGTGAATAGTAAGGGTAATCCTATGAACTAGAACATGACCTCTATTGGCTGAAGGCCAACTAGTAGGTCTCCCACCTCTAGAACTACCTCTGTTTCTACCTCTGTCTGTTGGAGGTTGAGCCATCCTACCCAAATGTCTATTTGATGAAATGAACTGTGGGTGGAATGTGATGTGCGGATCTACTTCTTCAATTCCCCTTTCTTGCTCACTTGGACTTTTATTTTATCTTTCTTTTTCTTCATTTTCTTTTTCTTTTGGTTTTGCATTTGAATTTTGTCTAAGTTCACGAGAAAGAGTGTTTTGAGAAAGATAGTAAGTCACATCCTCATAAATCTCAACCTCTCTAACTGAGAGTGGTTTTTCATCCCCATTGACACGGTATTCAATTCATATTTTTTTGAACTTGATGTACTGATGAAGAGAGGATGAAATGATCTTATTCTGATGTATCCAAGGCCTACCAAGCAAAGTAGTGAACGAAGTATTCAAATCAATGATGTAAAACTTGGCTTCAGTCTTCCAATCACCAATCTCCAAAGGTAACACTATAGAACCTAAAGCCCGCTCACCTTGATCAGTGAATCCTCTCAACATCATTCTATCTCCTCGGAGTATAGAGATTTTAATCTTCAAATAGGCAAGGGTCTTTAGACTCATAATGTTCACTGATGCACTTGAATCCACGAGAACTCTAACAAGTCTAAACCTGTCCATGTCGACTGTGATGTATAGAGGATGATTTTGCTCTAAGTCCCTCAGTAGAAGGTCTTCATTTGTGAAGGTGATCCCTTGGACTTCTTTTGCATAATGTGCTTTCTCACCTATAGCAGTCAACTGAGCTAAGCATATTTCAGGATCAAGGATAGCTATTCCCTCATCTCTTTGGATAAGACAAGGGCATAATATATGCTTAGCTTAGATGATAACTTTCTTAGATGAGAAAGGATGTTGTAGTCCACCTTCGGCTTGTCTTCCACAAGCATATCCAAGGGTGGAGCATCCTGTGGAAGGGCTTCTCGATCTTCAGTACCAATGACTTATTCTCCTCTATCTTGAGGTGCTGCCGTAGGAGGTAGAACCTTGCCACTATGGAGATTGACTTTGGTGATCTCTTGAGGCAAGGTGGTAGAAGGTTCTACCTGCACTTCAGGCTCACCTACAGTTTTTCCTATGGGACTCTCAGAATCGGATGATTCCAAGTCTATCTCAAGAGGCGAACTTGTAGTATTCAGAGTCAGAAAGTCTAACTTTGAATCAGAAAGAGGAAGATCAAAATTATTATAATTAATTAGACTTGAAGAGTTATTGTTAAGAATTGAAGAAGATAACTCATCAGAAGAGACATAAATATAATTCAAACTAGTTTTATTCTTCAATTTCTTGGAAGTATTTGGGGGTACAAAGTAGAAGTCTAGTAGAGTGAGTGGAGTAAGAGATTTGATGCCCTTATTCGCTGATACAAGAGTTCTACTAGTAGAAAAAATAGAAGAGCTAGCTAAAATAGTAAAATTCACCGGTGTGGGAGCTGCAACTGAAGGCTAGAGGATGGACACGGTCGGTGGCTGTGCTAAGGGGCTATCTGGTGACACATATGCTTCTTGACCTCTCTTTCCTAGAGTTGATCTAGAACTTGCAAACCTTGGTGTTGAGGTTTGAGCTCAACACTCAGGAAAGCTTCTTGATCTTCTGAATAATTTTCTTAAATATTTTAGACAAAAAAATGTTCCAACCTTCTTTGGTTTTGGTAGGATCACTTGTATCCCCAAGGATTACCCTAATGAAACTAGAAGATTGTTCCACAAGGTATTCCTTTGGGATAACTATAGTACCGATCTTGAAACTGTGTTCAAGCCAGTCCATGATTGTAAAGCAATCCTCTAAAATGTGGCCTAGCATACGGTGGTAAGGGCAAAAATTTGGATCATGACTTTTGCCTACTTCCTCCGATCTCCTAGGCTCGGGTAGCTAAAAATCAGGTTTATTTAAGAAGTTCTTAAATATTTTTTTGATTACCTCCCTCTTAAAAGAATAAGGTTTATTAACTTATCTGAAAGATTAGGTGGACCATAGCTACCTGGTGGCGGATATGCATGCCACAACAGCTGGTGGTATGGCTAAGGCGGTAGTTGTGTTGGTTGTGGAGGCTATGGTGGAGGCCGGTAGGGCTGCCTCAGTGGTGGCAAAGGAGGTGGAGGCTATTGAGGTCGTGGTCACTCAAACTGATCTCTAGCTGGCTGCTTCGCCTTGTCAATTGCTGCTACTGCTCTTAGTTTCTTTTCATAGACCTTTTGAGATTTTTTCTTAGGCAACTGATTTGGAAAAGGCAACTATTTGGCCTTTCCCTATAGACTATCTGCCCTGTTGATTAGCTTCTTAAATGTCTTGATAGTGAAGCCCTTAAGCATGAAGATGACCAGGCCATGGATATTCTTCAAGAGAATCTCAATGGCATGTTGTTCAGACAGCTGCGGTTCATACTTCATACTCAGGTTACTCAATCTAAGAATATAATCAACAAGTGACTCACCAAAGTGCTATTGTGCTATAATGAGATCACCTATAGTAACCCTTTGCTGAGTTTCAACAAATCTCTTGATGAAGAGTTGCTTTAACTCAGTAAATATCTTTACTGAACTGTTGGGTAGTTGAGCATACCAATCAAAAGTAATACCTGCTAAGCTACTAACAAAGAGTCTAAAGAGTAAAGCGTCACTGTCACCTGTGTTGTAACAACTAGCCCTGAAGTGAGCTATATACTACCTCAGATTCCCACTGTCATCGAAGCTTTTGAAGGAAGGAGGCACGAAACCCTTGGGATACTGGATGTAATCAAATTCCTCAGGGTAGGGTCTACCCTTTGGAACTGATGATCCTCCCTGGGCTTGAGCCAAAGCTTCCTTCACCTGATGCTCAACCATGGATTTTATATCTTTTTCTTATATGGAGGTAATATCCACTACCTTCCTATACAGGCTAGTGCTACCTTGCTCAACGAAGAAGAGTCTTTACTGGGTCTAAGACATGCACCAGCTCAGGTTGACTGACATCGACTGTAATAGAATGAACTGGAGGGGCTTGTTTCTGAAGCACTAACACTACTGCTAACAAGTCTTATGGCGCGTCCATCCATCAATGCTGTCCTTCGCCTTACGAGTCGAGGTATTGGGCTGATTTTGTGCTATCTTCTTGATCAACCTCATCACCTTCCATGGCCTATTGTTCCCTAAGAAGAGATCCTCTAGTATCGACCATGCATACTCTAGCTAAATCCCCCATCAAGTCATCTTCATTGGGATCGAAGCTGACTCTCTCTTCATCGGACCAAGCGTACCCTAAGATCTCCTTCTTCTATAAAATAGTGTGCAACTATCTCCCGGATCAATCTAACTCAATAGATATAAATAGTTTAGGGCGGCGTGTGATCCTATCGCATAGAGGCACCCGACCTCCTTTGTCACGTCAATCCTGCTGACTCACTAGATGAATGATACTCTTGACTTCTATCGACTGCAATAAGGGTAATAATCCTAGGATGATCCTCTACCAATGTTGCAACTGAACTGTCATCTGGAACATCTGTGATAAGTGTCCCCATCTCCGCATCCAGCTGTATGGGCGAAGTTGGTGAAGGAACGACCACGATGCTCCGGGGTCGTCACTCCTTCCGCACCACCATTGGGGCAGAACGTCGAGTAGGAGAGCCCGACCCAACCACAATGGGTGGTGTAGGAGGAGTGAGATCTCTTGGTCGTAGCCGGATCACCAATTGGGTATATTTTTCCCCGGATGCAGACTTGATGGCCTTAGATGGAATGGGAGATGATGAAACCTATACTGGCGATGGCGGACAAGGGGTAGAGTGGTGGGGTGGAGACACCACTGACTCTCTGTGCACAGGAACTGCCTTCATGTGGTGGCTGGTCCCCGTGAGGAGAATACTATCAGTATGATCGGCCTGGGTAGTCTTGGAAAAAACCAAAGCGGTGACGACGGAGAACCTTCATCGCTCTGCGTTAGTAATGTGTGATATATGGGCCTCACGGGCCCTCTCCTGATGAATCTACCTCCCTACGCTGCGGGGGATGATAGACCGAAGGTCAAACTATGTCCAGTTCACGTCCGTATGCTTTACGCATAGAGAGCAGGCAAAGGCGGTGTAGACCTCTTACTCCTAAAAACTGATGGCTGTAAGTGCACCACTGGAGGAGGTGAGGAATGAATCCTCCTGACATCCTCTCTGTCTGATCTAGAGAGAGGATGAAATTGGTTTTCTATAACCAGTGGTGAAGTGATCATGGGAGACTCATCCATGGCTGATTTAGCTGCTGCCTCTAGCTCTTTGGCTATCCGAGTGTGGAACTGTTTGATTATACGGTTCTTATTCCTATGATGAGTACGGGTAGGATGGGAGGAGTGCGAGCTAGACTCATACTCAAATGTTGGGGAGGCAAGCCCTGAAACCAGGGGAGCCTTACCCTTGGAGGGTATAGATGGTAGGGTACTAGCCCGAACTAGGGCAACATGGGCAACTCTGGGATGAGCTGCACTGGACGTCGCATCGCTAGAACTATATAGTCTGTACTACCACGCCTTTCTTCTTTGGTGAGACATCGATTGAGGGTAGTCTACCACGATGATCGGCTTTTGCCCGACCACCTTCGTCCTATTGATTGTGGTGAGGGGAATGCCCTCACAAGTGATCCCAACCCCCTCAAATCCTCAGCCAAAGTGGATCAAGTGGGTATGGTATAGACGAGGAAAGTCAACCTGATCAAAAGCTAGATCCATACCGTGGGGGAAAGTAAAGACAAATTTCTGAGAACCAACCATTTCTAAAACTATAAAACTGACACTGAACTGCACTACACTCACTGAAAATAATCTGCAATGAGAAATGAACTTGTATCAATTTTCTGTCTTCATAGATTTTGAATTTTGAATTTTAAAAATTTGAACCCACATCCAACAACTTGGAAGTGTTAAGTGGGGTTCAAATGAATTTGGAAAGATTGATTGAAAGAGGAATTTGAATGTGAATCCAAATTTCAACAAATTTAGGTATGTTGAAATATGGATTCAAAATTTTTAATAGGATGCTTCCATAGGTTCATTGTTGTTTTGAATTTGAATTTTTGTGATTTGGAGGACCCTTTCCTTTAACAAATTTAGGTATGTTAAAGTAAGGGTCAAATTGATTTTATGTTGTTTGATTATTTTGGATTTTCACTTACTTGGCAAATTTAGGTATGTTAAGTGAAATAAAAGTGATTATTTCTTTTTTTTTTTTTGTGAATTTTGTTTTGTTTTGATTTTTGGAAAATTTTGAAATTCTTACTTAGCAAATTTAGGTATGCAAAGTGAAGAACCCAAGTGTATTTTATTTCATTTTTGAAAATAGGATTCTTAGCAAATTTAGGTATGCTAAGAAAATCCTAAGTGTTTCATTTGTTTGGAATGTTTTGATTTTTTTTTTGAAAAGGGTAGGATCCTTAGCAAATTTGGTATGCTAAGGGAATCCTAAGTGTTTCATTTTATTTTTGATGTGTTTTGAAAGTGGGGACTCAACTTCAGCAAATTTGGTATGCTAAAGATGAAGTCCCTACTTGGTTTTGTGAAATGAAAATTTCACTTAGTAAATTTGAATATGCTAAATGAAATCCCAAATGGTGTGTTAAAATTTTTTATTTCATTTTTGGTTTTGAAAAATGGAAACTTCTTCTTAGCAAATTTGGTATGCTAAGGGAAGAAGTTCCAAAATTGTTTAAGAAATTTTTGTTCTGACTTTGGAAACTTCATTTAGCAAATTTGAGTATGCTAGGTGAAATTCCAAAATATGTTTTGAAAAATATTTGATTTTGGATTTGGAAACTTTACTTAAAAAATTTAGGTATATTAAATGAAGTTCCAAAATATGTTTAGAAAATTTTTGGATTTTGAATTTGGAGACTTCGCTTAACAAATTTGGGTATGTTAAGTGAGGTTCCAAAAATATTTTAGAAAATTTTGAAATATAATTGTTGATTTTGATTTTGGATTTGGAAACTTCACTTAGCAAATTGGATTATGCCCAAATGGAGTTCCAAAAATGTATTTTGAATTTTTTTTAAAATTTTGGGATTTGGAGACTTCATTTAACAAATTTGGGTATGTTAAATGAGGTTCCAAATGTGTTTGAAAATTTCTTGGATTTTAATTTTGGAGACTTCACTTAACAAATTTGGGTATGTTAAGTGAGGTTCTAAATGTGTTTTAGAAAATTTTTGGATTTTGAATTTGGATTTGGAGACTTCACTTAACAAATTTGGGTATGTTAAGTGAGGTTCTAAAATGTGCTTTTAGAAAATTTTGAAATACGATTGTTGATTTTTATTTTGGATTTGGAAATTTCACTTAGCAAATTTGATTATGCTAAATGAAATTCCAAATGTGTTTTGAAAATTTTAATTTTGTTTACACATGAACTTTCTATTCAATAAGTGTGAGTATATTGAATAGAAAAATTCATGTGTGCATTTTTTTTGAAAACTTTATGATTATGATTGTGATTTTTGGAAAGAATGATTATTCATTTTATTTTAGAAACGAAATCTTCATCAAAGTGAATTGAAGGAAGATGTTTATTTATGCTTTTGGAAAATGTTATTAATTTTATTTTTGAAAATCCCTACATGTAACAATTATGGGAATTGTTAAATGAGGGTGACAAAATTTTGTGGAAAATATTTTGTTAAGTGCATTTTTTTTTTTGAAAAAGTGCTTTTGAAAAAGCAAAGTTCCTTATGGAAGATTTATTATTTTAGGATGAACCTTTCCTTATCATGAAAATGATAAGGAGGAAGTCTTCAAAAAAATATTTTCTCTTTTTATAAAGATTTGTTCATGTTACCCATTGGAGAACCCAAAGGGGGTTTTAAGACCAACAAGGAATGCAGTCCTAAAACCTAAAGATGTTGGCTAACTCAACTCAAGAATGAAATGAGCTAAGTGCCAATGGAAAGAAGAATAGTCTTGGATTCATACCAAAGTAAAAACCCACTATCGATACTCAAAGATAACGATCATTTACCAAAGAAGGAGAGAGGAACCATCTCCTGAGTGTAGAAAAATCTGGAGAAACATTCTATGATGAGTCACCTTTCAAATCTGTTGGTGAGAAATGAAAGAGAACAAGTCCCTTTATAAAAATTCATCTTGGTAAGATGCCACGCAGATCCGCAGATATACTTATTCAGGTGATCAGATACGTCATCAAGAAAATAGTGTACTATCTCGAGAGATAGAAATCAATACTCTTTAATGGAACCAATCACCTCAATAAAGACTCCCAAGGATGATGGGTCTGCATATGCACTAGAGATTCTTCCCCTACTTTACATGGAAAAGTAAATTAGGGTTTATTTTAAATCAAGTTCATTAAGTTTCCTACAGGGGCAAGCCCCCATAGTTAATTACATCCTAAGGGACGGGATACCTTAGGAAAATTCTTGATTAAGGTAAATGATGGTTGTCTTTGAAGATTTCTATAGGGAAGGACTATCAATCGATTAGTTTATGTTTTTGAAGATCAAATGAGATTGATCAAGAGAGGAGTTATTATCGAAGCCAAAATGGAAGATAAGTAGGATATACCCATGATGCTAGGAAACCTAGCAAGCATCTCAGACTATCTTATAGTTGGGCTTCATATTTTAGAAATTAATTTAGTTTATTGGAGTTGCATTTTTTATTAGAATTTTAGGACTTAAGATTCCTTAACACAAGATTAAGGAAATGTCTAAGAGGTGAGGAATTATGCTTATGTCCCACAAAGGGAAGAAGCAACCTCAAAACCTAAATCTAGGGAGCTTCGGCAAGGGCCGGAAGCACAACCTAAATCTAAGGTGAAGAATGGGTAATTTGTTTGCCTCCACAAGAGAATACAAACCACCCGACAGCTTGGACTTACAACCGCTTGGAGATGGCCGCCAACTAACTCCTCCTACAATTTTAAATACATGTAGGCAAGTCTTTATGCTTATGCAAGATAGCTAAGCTGTTATTATTTAGAAAGAAGCTAAGTCCTTAAACTCACTTCCTAAAGAGACTAGATTATGTAAAGGGACATGCTTCAAATGACCTAAATCTAATGCAATTCAAATTTCATTTTATTTTCATTTTTGGATTATTATTTTGACTCAGGCTAATAGGATTCATATGACTAATGCATGAGAAAGAAGATTATTAGCCAAAATCAGTGAGAAGGGAGGAGGTGAGTTTTCACCACGGCTCTCAAAGGTCAAGCTGAGTTTCTCTGAAAAAGATGGAAGCCCTCTAATCAAGAGTGAAATAAGATGCATTTGTGCATGATATTATAAAGAAATGTCCATCCAACTAAGAGGTTGCTAATTCTATTATCTTAATTTTAAACCTAAGCTTTAAGTGAGGTTATGAGTTGTTTAATTGTATTTTGAGTTGTTAAGTTAGATAAAAAATGTATTTTTCTCTAGAGAGCCTAATCCACATCCAGGTCATATATAAAGCAAGAAAGAAACTAGGAAAATCATGCCACTTAATGCCAAAGCTAAACAAATCATCAATCAATTTATAAAGCTAATCATAAAAAGAATAAATGGCCATTGTGGTCGGGCACCATCATACAAACCCAAAAATATTAAATATGGGTAGCCGAGCTCTACCCTTATACAACCCAGATTACAAATGAATTAAATTACAATTAAGCAAAAGAATTCATTGTATGGGGGTCTTCAAGTTTTATTCTTCTTTCTTCTTTCTTCTTTCTTTCTTCTTCTTTTCTTCTTTGGTTCCTCCTTTGGATGGTTGGAAGGTGGATGCTCCAAGGCTTCACATGGTGCATAAGATAAGATCTTATGACTAATGCTCATCCTAATCCCCATAACAATCATTCTAAAATCCTAATTATACAAATTTTTACATGAAAAAGCAAAGTGAAAATCTAACTGACACTTATAAAATAAAGGTTAGCTAGAACACACCACACAAATCCCAAGCATGTATATTAGACTTTATCACCCCACACGTGGGTGACTAGGTCCACCTAGCCTATGGATTATTCTTAGGGGCATAAAGCACCTGCAAGCAAAAGCATTTATATTTTTATCTATGACCCCCTTAAGCACAATCCCTTGCAGAAAAGAATAATTAGACTAAGAACGTCCTACCATTCATTTTACGAGCATACACCCTAACATCTAGTCTAAAACATAAATCACAAAACAAAATAAATATCAAATCATGCACCGACCTAACCTAAGGCTAGAAGTGGTGACTTAGGCTAATGTGTGTGCTTTGAAGACTTGTATGGCATGCTTAGCTAGGGTTATAAGTTTTAATTCTTCTAAGTGTGAATAACATGTGAAACTTAGAGGAGGGTTTCATGTAAGTTATTTAAGTATTTTGGGTTGATTTTATTTTATATTTTAATTTCGTTTAAGTGAAACCTACAATTAATTACTAAGTTATGAGGAGAGAGAAAGAGAAGAGAACTTCTCTTTCCTTCCCTAACCTTAAGTAATTTCTAAAGTAAATTCATATTTTAGTTTCATTTAGATGAATATTTTGATTACATCTTTTAATCAATCCTAGGTTTAGATAAAATCTAAACATACCTATTCAAAAAGAAAGGGTGTTTTAAGATTAAATAAAACAAATCAAAATTCACATAACACACATTACTTCATTTCTTTTCCAACATATATAACATGCATATGGATGAACCCTAAGCATATCTATATATGCAAATGAGAGTATTTATCACACTTTATGATGCATGCTAAGTAATTCATTTAAGAAAATTTAGAAATTGAACATGCATGATTTTTCTTAAGTAGAAAGAGTTTTCCTTATCTAAATTTTCACATACAAACATGAAAGTAAGAAAGGCACAAGTCAATACAACGACATTGTTAACCAGAGGTGTAAGGTACAAGACCTACTTAGGGCTACTTAAAGCTTCACAACCTCGGGGTTGTCCAGACTAATATACCACTTTCCTTAAATACAAACATGTATATAAAAAAATGAAATAGAAAAGGGAAAAGCAAAAGTTATTTAATGAATTCATTTTTATTTATGCAATTTATACATGCAAATATAGGCAACCCTTCTTAGGTGATAGCATAGGGATGAATAGGGTATATAATTAAGTATGTGTTGGGTTCTTTTTAAATGAACCCTACATCTTACCCATTCCTATTCAAAACTATGCTAACATAAGAAAGAAAGAAAACCTATACTAAGCATGCCTTTATAATCCATCACATGCAAGCTTATAATTAAGGTATAAGTAGCACACTTTTAGATTTGGTATTTGATTTATATATTTTGAAAATAATTTGGATTTAATAGTGATAATAGCCACTCATATTTCTACTTTAGCCAACACATGCAAATTAACATAAAATAAACAATTTCATTTTAAAATTTGAATTTCAAAACTATGAATGCATGAAATCACATGGCATACAATCTTAACATGTTGGGGAAGGATCCAAAGCAATGAAAGCATGTAAACAAAGTCACTTTACTTAAATCCTAAAGACATTCTTATAGAATAAGAAAATTTAGAATAAATCATAGTGAATTTCAAAATGATTTTTGTTTAGTTTGAAGTTTGATTTAATTTTAAAAAGGTGAGATGAGTTTTCTGTTCCTAACCCATTCCCACATGTGTTTTTTATTTTTGTTTAATTTTTAGATAATTAGATCCATTTTTATGCATTGATTAGGTTAAGGTATGAATTAAGTAGCTTAATTAACCCTTACCTACAACACCTTAGAAGAATTAACTAAATAATTATGAGCCAATGAGATAACATAAAACCCACAAGAAATTTAAATTTGTAATGCACCTAATAATGAAAAGGCCTAATGCAATTTGGCTCACAATTAAAAGTTAATTAAGCTAAGAGGTTTAGCTTAAGTAATTTCAAAATACCCTTTCACACATGTGAATTGAATTTTAATTTTCTTAATTGAACTTAGGCTATTAAACACCTAAGCATCTACCCAAGGTAGATTAATTAAGTTCTGGAACTTTTTAGAATTTTTAAAAATTGATTAAGAGGATAATTAATGAATTAACCCTTAATTAAGAGGAGATTAAGGAGAGAAGAGGGGGTTTAAGGAATAGCTTAGGGAAAATGCCCTAAAATTATTCCATAAACCTCCTACTTACTGGATCTGACCTTAATCAACCCTAATCATAGGGTAAAATCACTAATCATACCCTAATTATGCTTAATTATATGAGAAGGATAATTAACAAAACTATATGTAATTACTCTAATCAAGCCTTCAATAAATCCCAAGAAAATTAGGGGAGGCAAAAGTCATCCCCTAAAACTTATCCAAGAAATTTGGAATTAATCAGAGGCCTAATCAAAGAGTAATTAGCAAAATATATTTTCTAATAAAACCCAAATTCAGAGAAAATCAAAATTAAAACTCATTAAACTTAATTTAAAAATGGTATAGGTTTAATTATCTATCCATAGGTTTTTATTTCATTTTTTTTTTTTGGATTTTCTATGAAGAGTTATGCATTTTTGAAGATCCATGGATTAATCAGAAATTAATTAAGCATTTTAAATAATCCCTAACTAATCCTTGGCTCACGGCGCGACGCATGGCGGCGACGGTCAGCATGTTTTACACGCGTCGCCCCATGAGGGGGTGACTTAAGTTGTCACCTCACAAATGGCGGTGGCATCGCTTAATCCTCATCGTCCATCAAAGATCGGATGGCTAATCCCATTATTTTAAAACGGATAAACGATTTCTAAACCTGTTAAATAATCTTAGCCATCCATCTAAAATGTGTGGATGGACGGCTGGGATGATCCTAGGAAGATCCAAGCTAGATCTAGCATGGAATCACACCAAATTCAACCCACACCATCTAAACACAAAGAGCGACAAATCCAACGGTCAAATATTGATGGGGTGAAAATTTCTTTCACAAAGCTCCACACCACATTGTGTTTAGTGATTGAAAAAATCCATACATCGCCGGAGGTGATCATGAGCACTTGATTCCCTTAGAGAAGCTTTGTCTGGTTGAGACGAAGCCTTGTTAAAGTTTGGAGCACTTGAGATGAAGTGGATCAATGTATGGACCAACCCCTCCTTGCTTGAGCTTCGGCATTCATTGAATTTGATCCTTCATTGCTGTGGGAACTCCAATAGAAGCTTAGGTGCACTCATCTGAGCTCCTAGATGAAGTGTGCAAGAGCAATTGGAAGGAAATCAAGTGTGGAAGAAATTGGATAATGGATTGAGCTCCCTTATTTTTGCACTATGCAAAACCAAGAAATGGGGAATTCAAATCCTCTCTAAGAAGTTTGGGAGTGCTCTCTAATGATTGCTCTGGGTTCCTTAGCTTCAATCGACAGAGGGTGCATGAAAACAGAAGTGAATTAAGGAGAGTATATCTCCCCTTTGAAGGATCAGACGACCGATAATGTCCATGTCATATTGATCCAATTGATGAGATTGGGAGGGCTATTTGATCTATTTTGAGTGTGCACATGGTCGGTTTGATCTAAGGAGTGGATTGCCAACCTCCCATGTGCCTTAATTTGAGCTTAAGAGGGAGTTTGAAAATTCAACTCTGAGTTAGGGGGTCGGGTTTGGTCTAGGGACCAAATGGGCTGACCCAAACACATTGGGTTAGGTGCACCACTCATAACTAAGTCCCCTTGAGCTTTTAGGAAAGCCCCAAGAGATTATGAAGAGGGTATGACTAAATTACCCATGGGTTAGGCCAAAATTTATTCTATGGCCTAGGGGTAAAATGGTCATTTTACTATTTTTCCACTTTGGATATGTTGGGTCTGTGGAGAAACTAGGTTTGGCCAAGTTTCATTGAATTTGGAATCCATTTGATAGGGTTTGGCTCATGTTGACCCATTTAGGTCAGAATGGGTCAACTTGGGTCAAGTTGACCAATAGGTCAAATTGGGTCAAACCAAGGATTTGGTCAAGTTCATATGACTATTTGAAATATTTTGGTGGCTTTAGTTTGATTCAATTTGGTATATATTTGGTTTTGGCTCATATGACTTCATTTAGGTCAAATGGGTCAAGTTGACCTATTTGACCCATTTGACCTATTTGAGGTGGGTCAAAGATAGGTTTAGGTTAGGTTAGTCATATGGAGTGGATTGGTATCTTTATTTCCAATCAATTTGGGTTAAGTTCAATTTTGGTTCAGCATGACCTATTTAGGTCATGTTGGGTCTAAGGTCAATTGGGCTAGATTAGGTCTAGTTGGCCAATTGAGGCTTTGGTCAAGTCCCACAAGTGATTTAGAATGGTCTTGACCCATTGGTTTCAATCAATTTGGCTTAGATAAAGTTTTGACATATTTTGACCCTTTAGGTCAAAATGGGTCAACTTGGGTTAAGTGGACCAATTGGGCTAGGTTAGGCTCAAATGTTGGCTTGGTCAAGTTTAAACATAGGTCATGAGTGAACTTAGATCAATGATTTCAATCAATTTGGCCTATGGTGAATTTTGGCTATGTAAAGTTTCATTTTAGGTTAAGTGTTGACTTGGTCAACCCTTGTTTGACTTGGTTTGACCCAATTTGATTGATTGATCATCCATTGATGATTGTGATTATGATGAGAGGAATATATGAGTTTGGTTCAATCCAATTTGGTTAGGATCAAAAGTTGGCTCATAATGGTACTTTAAGTCATTTTGGGTCAAGTGAGACTAAGTGGGTCAAATGGCTTGGCCAAAGCTTGATTTGAAGTTGGTTGATCTTGTATATGGACTCATGATTGAAATATAAATCCATTTATAAGTGGTTTGAAGTCAAATGAGTTTTGATCTATTTGAAAATTTCATATTCAAAGGAAGAATATGAAAGGATTTTAGGTTTGATTTTTGATTGAATGACTGAAGTAGGGTTGATTGATCCATGAGAGAAAATCAAGAGTTTGGCTTGATTTGAAAGTGTTTTGGCTAAGTTCAAGATTTTGACTTGAAAGGCTTATATTGGATTTTGAGTGGATTTGAGTTTGATTTTTGGAATTGGTTTTGATTGTTTGAATTTATATTTTATTTATATATGTGAATATTAATGAGAATATAAATTGATCATGAGAAAATTTTAAGAATTTGAAGTGGTTTAATCATGATTTAGGTTAAATCCATTAAAGAGAATTTAAAGGATTTAAGAAAATTTTTAAATTGAAATTTAATTTTTGAATTGGATTGAATTGATTTATATTATATTTCATTTAGATACGAGAATATAAATGAGAATATAAATAAGTTTTGAGAAAATCTCATGAGTTTGAAATGGTTTGATCAAGATTTAGGTTAAATCCATTAAAGGAAATTTAAAGGATTTAAAGGAAATTTTTATGAATTGATTTAGAATTTTGAGTTTGATTTGATGGGTTTGAATTTATATTTAATTTATATATGTGAATATAAATGAGAATATAAATGGATTATGAGAAAATCTCAAAGATTTGAATAGGTCTGAATCATAATTTTGGTTAAGTTTTTAAGGGAATGGTTAAGGACTTAGGCAAAATTTGGACTTAAGAATTTTTGATGGATTTTAATCATGGGTTTCAATTATGGAATTGAATCATAGAATTGATTTGAGTTTGGAGAAAATATAATTGATTTAGGGTTTGACTTGAAGGAGGGAAAGTGAGGAATGATTTATACAAAAGAGATTGATTGAGTGGTTGGAGTTCATCTCTTTAAAAAAAAATTTTGCACTTTCTAAGCTTGAAAATAGAATTGAAAATATAGGAGAAAAAGTACTAATTAGTCTCTTTGAGCATGGCCTTGACACTATTAAATTGGTTATAAAGAGCAAATATAGGATCACCAATGACATGAATACTCCAAACTTCCTTAAGAAAGCTATAACACTAGCTCCAATAGTTGCGACATTCTTCCTCCATGATAAAAATCTTCAAGTTTTTAGAAGCATGCTTATCTAATAGTGAAGGCATAAACAGTTTAGTTTTAATATGACTAAAAAGATTAGTTTTATGATCTTTGGCTAATCTCATGCAATCAGTGATTCCTACATCACTATTAAGGCCTCTCACATTTTAGGCCATGATATTTGAAAAATACAAAGACAAAGTAGTAGAAGGAACATCTCTCCCTTTTTTTCTTTCTTTTTCTTTTTTTTTTTTTTGTCTAGCCTTCATACTCTTGGAAGTAAAGGTTATAATATTATAAACAGAATGATCTATAACATTAGATAATTTTAGATTTTCATCAATAGTAGCATTCTTATCAATGAGATTGCCCTTAAACAATAAGGAGATAATATCTCCATTGTTATGGATGACATGAAGTAAAATTATTTTAGGTTGTTGATCAACAAGATTCTCATAATTAGTATCAAAAGTCAAATTGATAGACTGATTTGGTTCAACTATGAGATTCTCATTTTCATGAGACTATTTAAAAGGAGAAGAAGATTTAGGTTTGGAGTAAGGTTTGAATGTTTTACAAATGGAGAAGAGAAGGTAACCACCTTGGGAATGCTCATGTCAACAACAATGTTGCCCCTACTTCTACTATGACTCCTTCCCCTAAGATTATTAGGGATGATAGAGGAAGATTTATAATTGCCATTTCCAGGGTAATTTGAGTGCTCATAAGCAAATATATCACACTCTATATATGAAGAATTTTTTAAAAAACTATTTTTATTTTATAATTTTTTTTTTGAAAATTTTAAACAACAATTTTTTGACAATCATCACACTAAAAATTTTGATTCTCAAAAATAACTTTTAACCACAAAACTTTCAAAAAATAGTCAAAATTCTGATAATCAAATGCAAGTGTGATTACTTTCAGAATGCTTTTTGAAAAACAAAACAGCCAAAAAACTATTCCAAATACATCATAAATCATACTAATCCTACTAGTTTAATATATGCCTAAAATATAAGTTTTAGAGATATTCTTAAATAATTTTCTTTTAAAGAAAAACCTAATCCTTCTAAAGTGGAAAACAAAAATAAAATCCCACTCAATAAAAATATCCATTAATAAAAAAAAAACACTATTGTTAATTCATCACCGAATTTCTAAATTAATTTGTTAAATAAGTATTTCATATAATGCCTTGATTAATGCACTACCTTAATCAAATCATATCTAATATTTAGAACTTGCTTTGATATGCTTCAGCTGAGCAACCATAAATGAAAATTACTAATAACCAATTATAAATTTATTACATCTCATTTACAAAATCATTATCATTCGCTGAATATAATGAAGACATCAGAAGCACAGATAGGTATAAATTATAACTACAAAATAACTTACTAATGGAGGGTGGGTGACAGCTGCAGGAGTCTGTTATGTCTGTTCTCCGGTCAAATTATCAATGAAGAAATCAAGTAACAATATGTCTAAATTGTCTCCTAGAAGCTTGGTACACCATCTACAGCATCACTTTGTCCTGCAAAAAAAAAAAAAACTTATTAAAACAAACTATATATAATATACAAGATTGTGGGAGATATAACATTTTGTAAACTGGAAATGTTAAGAAAAAGAGCATAAGGGGCCGTTCCAAAATAGAACCAAGGGAAGAAAGGGTGGAGCCTTCATAAATTCCTGGATGGAAATTAAATTTCTATGTAGGATTCATAATGGTCACCCTCAAAAAGATGGGATAAGGATAATATCACTGGTTCCATTACTCAGGTAAGTATTTTTGCCCTAGCAAAGGTCAAGAGTTTAAAACAAATCCAAAAAAAAAACAACTTCTTTATCATTCTTTTAGCAGTTGAATTGTGTGCCAACTCTCCTGTCATGATTCCTCCATAAATGGTGAATCGTAGAGAAGAAAGGGTCAAAAACAAGCTCAAGTGGACGTCAGATTTCACTACAAGCTGAAATTAGTAAAGCTTGTAACTGATTGATATGTAAACTCTAATAATAATGACTGAATTAATTGTATTCAATTAGTTGGTTAGATTTGCTTTGTTGAAGGCAATTGCAACTGATTACATTTGCCAATTGACAACTGAAGATCCAAAAAGCTAAAAAAAATTAACAACGGAGAAGGAAAAAGAGTCCGCACGCAACAAGGTTTTCCGAAGAGAAACCTTAGCCACCACAGCGCCTCGTGTGGCTGCAGGGCCTCGCCCTTCTGCACTTTTCTCATGGATGCTGCTGCCATTCCTCCTCTCCCCTCACTAGCTTCCTCCTCTATCCTTGGACGTTCCCCTTCCGTGGACTGGAAAGGGCTTTTGGCGTCAAACCATACTTCTTCTACTGGATTCAATCTCTCTTACATCCTTGTTTGGATGATAAAGTCTCTTTGGCTGATGATGAAATTGAGGAAGGTTTTAAATTGTGGCACTTGGCTCTCGTTGGGAATGCGCTCGGTAAATGCCCCTTCTTCAAGCAATAAAAAAACTCTGTTGGATCCAAATTTGTCTGTGAATTGAAACACAACCCCTGAAGGCACCTGAGACGTAGGGTTAATGAAAAAAGAAACAACAGACAATGAAGAGAATGAGAAGAAGACCTAGCTTAATTATCTTTTAAGTAGCCTTAGTACAAGATGAGAGAATCCCCTTGCTAGAGAGAGAGAGAGAAAGACCAAAATCTGGGAGGGAGTTTTAGGTTAAAATTCCCTCTGATCCTTACAGAACTAAAAAGAACCAACCAGGTAAACCCTTAAAAAGGTGCCCCTCCACCCTTTATATAATGTTTTGGGGGAGGAATAGTACAGAAGATCAGCACAGATAGAATTTGTTGAGTACACAAAGAGGGACTCGCTTTGTTCTCAGACGAGTATTCAGACGAGTATTCATTAGTAAGCGACGAGCCTTGCGGCAAGTGGCCTGCAACTTGATTTAGGTGCATATGTTTTCCCTGCTTTAAGGGGGGATATTGGGCTTGAGTCGTTTTGTGTTGGTCATTCTTCCCTGAATATTCGCATTTTATGGCCGAGTTTGTATCCATGTGGTTGGTGTCTATGTTCCTTTGACTTTATTTTCGTGCTTGCTATGCTCGTGGCAGGTCTTTAGCATTTGGACGACTTACTTTGGGTATATATTTAACTTCCCGATTCTTCTGCTCCTTTGTAAAGGCAACTCACAAAAATGATAGAAGAATAAAAAATCAATTAGCACATAACAAACGGAAAAGAGAATATTTCAATAAATGTTACATCAACTTTTGACTAGGTTTAATAATTTTGGCGTATCCTCGACTCTTTAAACTATAAAATGAGCATTGGCCTCCCTAAGAAATTTTACTAGACCTTTCGTTCGCAACACGAGATACACTTCTTTTTACTGTTGTGTTTTAGTTGCAACCAGAATACATGTACTTGCCATGGAATCTAAGAGACCTCGCGATGATGTTGATTTTGTTGAATTGTGGGCTGGACTTTGGAAAAAACTAATGAAGTCCAAGAAGCCAATAGAAGTCGCCACTGGTCATACAATGGAGACGAGCTCCTCTAATACCTTGCCTCTATAATCATGGCCGTTCCTGCCAAGGGCAGTGCTGCCCCATCTTCAGCTGAGGCGAGTATTTGCCTTGTGAGAGAAAAGAGTGTACCAAAGGAGGAGGCCACCCCTTGCTCGCCACAAGAAAGTAGTGGTGAGGAGGCCAATGTTCACCTCCCCTGTAACTACCAGAGGAGAGTTCGACTGAGGCATGATTAATTTATATTATTGTGGGAGATCTGCTAGGTTATCGTCCAAGTGAAGAGGAAGTTCGTTTGATTGAAATGTCGCTTCCTTCTCCGAGGATCCTAACCTAATCAATTGTCTTATTGAAATCCCCTTACTTGTTTTTGACAATTTCATTTTTCGTCATTCAAGGGCAACTCCAGACTCGCCGCGAGTTGATGTGGCGACATCAAATTTTGCCCTGATAGAGAGTTCGACCTCACAGGGGGTGCCACCCGAGATGCTTACCTTGTCTACTGGAGCTGCGATCAGCTTCACATCTGTCGACATCTAGGAGATGTTGATGAGTTTTTCTCCTCATGGCAGCGAGTCTGTAGGAGGAAAAAAGTGAAAAAGGAGCTGTTGGTGCTTGTAGATTGGACTGAGCTCACCAACCTGCAAGGAAAAGTCACAATTCTGGAGAAGGACTGAGCTCGTCAAAGTAGGCGTTGGGCGAGCTCAGGTCCCTACTAGAGGCGGAGTCACAACGAAGGCAAGTTGTCGAGACCGAGTTTTAGAGAGACTTGACGATCATGAGAGTCGAGCTAATCTTTCTCCAATGATCGATTAAGTCAAAGGGATCTTCTCTCTTCATCATCAGTGCCAACTTCATGTTTGACTATATGTGGGAGAAGAAAAAGCTCAACAAGGAATGACACTTGGATCTCATTGTAAAACAAATAAAAAATAATAGTGGAGTCATAGCGAGTGTGTTTGTAATTTTAATTTTTCTGAAATAAATATTTAAAGAAAAGTTTACCTTATACTTGCCTTTTCTTTTATCAAGTGTTGTTCCATTTATGATGATCTCGAGTAGGAATTCATTAATTGCTTGTCTTTACATGCACCATTTAAGATTTCTACGGGATTCTTATAATAATTTCTTCATTAAATGTTCAATGTGACATCCGCATTACCGAGCCTTACCTCGCCTATAAGTATAGTTTCACTATCTGTAGTTGAAACTTTATTACAATTCTTCATAGAGCGAATGATATCCTTATTTGAGCGAGTAAGCTTTATTTCCCCGACTTCTTCAGAGCGAGTCACCTCAATGGCAGCTCTCAAAAAGGCCTCAAGGTGAAACCATAATAAAAAGTTGGAATTTATATAAATATCAAACCTTGGATATTATACTCAAGTTCATCCAACAATTTATTCTATAATTCATAGTTAAATGTTAGTAAAAAGATGCGTAGTTCGTTAAATTTTGATGTTCAATAGTTGTTGAAGGAAGAAATAAATAGAAGTCTTGATCATCCATCATAACCAAATAAAATACATTCAAAGTAGCATAAGATAGAAATCTAAAGAATCCAATAAGACATTAACAAAATTTGAATTTTCAAAATTTGCATGGGTAATCACCTAATGAGCAATAATGACATTAACATGGTCTGCTTGTTGTATCTGCAAATTTTGTAAATGTAGAAAGCTTAACCATATAATAACGGGAAGGTAGCCTACACTAATTGGGTAAGAATAATATATTAAAAATATCTATATATATATATATATATATATATATATATATATATATTCCTTAAACTATATGTTTCTTGATGGAATAACAAAATATGATGATAATGAGTCATCATAAGTGAAGCCCTTCAATATACATCAACATAAATACTCCTATAGAAAATAGGAGACCAAATATTTGCTTTCAAGAATAAAACATGAAAAAAATGACGAAAATACTAATAGATATTGACCTGTCATTAAGAATGGGCATGATTAATCAAGGAATTTCATCAAATAAACATTTTATCAATTAAATGGAGTGTCAAAACATCCCTAAACAAACAAATTATAATGGTAAAGTAATTACTAGGTTCAAATTAAAAAGATTTATCATCTGTTTGAGAAAGAATGGAAAGGTCTATGGTGATATAATTTTAAGTGTTTAAATTCATAATGAAGTTTCCCATGTAACACAATTCTTCTCTTTCCCCTCCACTGACAGAATACTATGTACTTTCCCTTCCCATATAACAAGTTCTAAAGTCTTAGGTCTTTTTTGGATCTTTTCGCATTGAGTAGATATTGTTGGTTGTAAGTGTTGTTGATTGACTTCTAACTACATACAATAAGGAAGCCAACGAACATACCAGTGATTTCAAGTGGGCATGCAAATGTCTACTTATTGCATAAAATAGTTGATAGTTTGTATTTTCTTTATCATGATGCTCTACAGTTAATTATATATGGTTTGATATGAGCCAAACTATCTATTAGATGGAAGAATAAAATATTACAAAATGTCAATAAGAGATCACATTCGCTTTGAATGGCCAAAATAATATGATATGTTATTCATTGTGAAGCAAGGGAAACCCATACAAAATAAGTCTGTAGCAACTGGACAAGCAAAAATATTGGAGAGAACAATTTGGCGTTTACTATTTTACATAGAAGAAGTGATTGGGCTTGCTTACAAGCAATGAATTGTCTGACATTGCTCCAGACCTGGACTCTCACCATTTTGCATTACGGCTGGTTTGTAAGAACCTTCAGAGGACATGGAATGAGTTAGCTACATTGCAATTAGAAGTGTAAATGAGTAGAGCTAGAGAAAGCTTGTTGTATATTCGTATTCAGCTTGCTCAAATTTTCATATGTTCATGTTTTTAATTATTCATTAACATTATTTTCAAGTTTGAGTCATTTGAATTCAAGTTGATCACAATCTGATTTTGAACAAATGAAAACATAAAATAATGAGTTGATCTAAATTATTCCAGTTATCTGTTAACCAATTAATAAATCTAAATAATGAATAATTAAAATATCTATTTATTTATTTAGAGCACATAATAAGTTAAACATGATTAAAGAAGGCTCTATTCAGCATGTTAATAAAATGAACTCAAATAATTTTTTGATATCAGCTCTCATACTTTCCGAACAAATCAAACATTAACTTCTTAACAAGTCGAACATGAGCTGTTTGTAAACGACAAACTTTTTTGACACCCTTAATTACAACATTAAAAATATTGTAAAAATGATTGAGTAGAGCATCCAATCACATTGACATAGTGATAAGTAATGACTCATGTTGCACTACTTCAGACCTGCTTTGTTTTGCAGTTTTAACTAGTAGATGATATAATTAAAAAGTCTAGAAGAATGACAAGAGCTGTTTGTAATGATTGAATACTAATACAGAGCACGCTTATCAAAGGTTTGTTAATTGTTACCAACTCAATTGCAGTGCTTAGCCTCATTAGTAGCAGTTTTCTTCTTCACATAAGAGCTATTCCAGTCTCCTCCATCCTGAGCATAATAATCCATGGGATAATCTGTCCCTTCATCAGCAGAACCAGAACAGGAATTACTGCCCTGGCAGCATCCTGGACCAGAACAAGTTTGTTTCTTTCTACAGGCCTGTTGGAAGCCTGTTGTCTTCCTTGCTCCTGCTCTACCTTCCTTCTCCCACCAACCAGGAATATAACCCAAGGCAATCTCGAACTCAAATGTCGTAAGCAGGGGCTTTGAAAATCCCTCTCCCCAATCAATCGAAAGCCGAGGGCATGCAATCTGCACCCAAGCATCCACACTATCCCCAAAAAGCTCTATCCGTGCAGGTGATATCTCCGACATCAGCACCACAGTCCAATCAATGCCCTTCTCTTCCATTTTCTCCACTATCCGGTCCAAAACCTTCGTGTTCCCCTGCCTACCGAGCGTCCCAAGAACAATTCCCCAATTTCTGGCCTCCCTGGCCACAAGGATGGCGTCTTTCCGGGCCTTCTTCATCCCCACATGGTCGTACTCCTCCATAACGAGCACACCAAGGTAGGGATCGTATCGGTAAGCTGGAATTTCCGGATTAGCAATCATGAAGGCCTCAAGGTGAAACCTACCGTCGGCGACGAACACGACGGCGTCGACATTATAGCTCTTCGGGATGGTCGGCGCGGTGCATCCAAGTACCTCGCCAGGGGACAAGGGCTTCGCCTGGGGAACGATGACGTGGTATCCCTCAGCCTCGAGAAGCGATCTCGCAGTGTGGACAGCCGCGACGAACTGCACCGTGCCTGCGAGAGCGAGGCGGCGTGGAGATGCTAAAGCAGACTGTACAGTGGAAACAAGGCGGGGAACATCGATGCGAATGTCGACGAAGACATAGAGGACAGGGAGGCGGGACGAGGTGACGGGGACAAGACAGGAGTGGCCGTAATGCACAAGGAGGTCGATTGAGAGGGCGGAGGCGGCGTAGTCGTCCAGGCAACAAGCACCGTAGGTGGGTTCGGCGAGGACGAGGACGTCGGTGGCCGAAGAAAAGGAGTGAAGGATGTCGGCAAGGGGGAGGGAGAACATGAGTAGACCATCCGGGAGCTGGAGAGCGACGCGGCGAGCGGAGGAGGAGGAGATTCGGTGCAGGGTTTTGTGGACCTCAAAGTTATAGTTGGAGGGAAGGAGGGAAATCGCCGCGTTCAGGGCTGGATTGGAGAGGATCGAGTCAGGAATTTGATTCTTCACGAAACGCTTTGGAAACGACTTTCGGTGCTGTGAGGGACTATGGTTAGGGTGTGGTTGGGAGGCGAGCTGGAGGGTGGAGATGAAGTCGCCGGTGTCGTTTGTCATGATCGCCGGGCAAATAGATTAGGGTTTATTGGAGGTAGGGGTAATAATACAAACAGTTAGTAATTCATATAAATATGTCAATAATACGAAAAGATTCAAATCGCGGGGATAGCTCAGTTGGGAGAGCGTCAGACTGAAGATCTGAAGGTCGCGTGTTCGATCCACGCTCACCGCATTATTATTTATTTTTAATTTTTTCAATATATATATTTATATATATCACCCCATTTTCATATATTTATAAATTATATATTCGATCCAAGCTCACGGCATTATTATTTATTTTTAATTTTTCCAATATATATATTTATATATATCACCACATTTTCATATATTTATAAATTTTATACTTTTTAGTTTTTTAAACTATAAAATCATGTTTTAAGGTGTGATATGATCAAATCATTTAGAATTTTATAAAATAAAAATATGGGCTAAATTTTTATTATGATATTTAATATGTTGATAATAATTTATAAATTATATAATAAATGAGTGGTATGCTTGTAAATAATGATCAATCCTTCTATAAAAAAAAAATTCAAGAAGATAATTAGTCTTTGAAAGCTATCTAATATTAAAATTGTCATAATATTTTATTTAACGCCACAACTTTTTAGGAAAAATTCTATAAAATGGATAAATATTAAAAGCATAGTCTTAAACATGACCTTTCATTAAAAAAGTAAAAAAAAAAAAAAATGCTTTATTCAAATTTAAATATAAAATTATTCTTGGTGGTTCAATGGACTAATCATCATTCTTTTTTTAAATTAACTTAGGCTTTAGCTTTAGCTATTGTGAAGTTTTTAAAAGGTTTTTAAAATCTTCAATAAAGAAGAATGCATCAAATAATTCATCTAAAGGAAGATTATTAATATATATATGAGCCTTTTGGGTGTGTAATTATAAAATATCTCAAATGATATATTTTATTGCTCCAGAGATAATGCTATTTATTATACGCAAACTCAAGCATAGGTAATACAAATTCAAATTAGCCAAATTATTTTCACAAAACATATATAAAAGTTCCCATGGGTTCAGAACTTTCAATTAAAGCTAGTCGTTAGATCGCTGAAAGCATAGCGATATAAAGCGCATATAGAGTTTGAATTTAGATAATGAAATTCATCATTTTAGCTAAACCGATGGTTAGGAGAATGATGGCGTCTGATCCCGATCCCTGGTTCCATCATCTCAGGCTCGCAATCTATCTTAGTGAGAGGAGGTATTACCCAAATTGATAGAAAGATCCTCATCGAACACATGGGTTATGTCGTCAAGAAATCCTTATAGACCGTGATGGTGTTTATCAGGAAATAATCTTAAGTTTAACGATAGAGGGTTGTTTGCCCTATTAAGTATACCTTATGATTGAACTCAAAGGGTAGAGCCATTGGGAAATCACGAGCTGATAGTGATCATAATATAATGGAGCCGGACTTACCGCCCAGAGGACTCGGTGTGCGCTTCATCATGCGCATATTAAGCCAACGCTGATCAGGAGGACCGGTCATCCTTCGGCGTGAGATTGATTGAGAGTGAACATACACTTAATTTGACATTGGCTCCTTTGTGAGTAGAGTTTTCTTAATTTGTCAGCAAACAATTGCAGAAGGTGGATGGACTGAGTTTGATTTAAGTTTTTAGTGATAGAGTTTTATTTGACCAATTTTAGATTGATATTTGAAAATTGATTTGAAAATTTAATTAGTTTGAATATGTTTAAGAGCTTTAGATCCTTTCAACTCTGTTTAGCTACTAACAGAGGATTAGATCTATTGTCACCTGACATAATTAATTTTTCAGATATTTCACTGATTTGAAACTCTTATTATATTTTTTTTTAGGTTTTGTTGACGGGACTCCCCATAAGCGAGAAACAACAACAACATCCTCGACTTGAATTTAAGCATTGACCGTGTTGGGGCCCATGTGGGTGTATAGTAATTTTAGGTAATTTTATATTTGAATTGTGATGATTAAAATTTTCATTTAATTCCCACTTTGCGTAGCCTTTTCATCAAAATTTGCACTTGAAATCTCTATGACATGTGGGTGTTTATACAGCTAATTTCATATAATTAATTAAATTATTGATCTTGAAAATCATAAGTGGATGAAATTCCTTAATTTTTTGTGAAAGCCTTATGATTTTATGTAGGCTGGATTTAATATCGCCTACTCTTCTGAGTTGCATATTCATTGAAGAAGACGTTTTGATTTAGATTGTAGTTTAACACATTACTTACAATGTGTTTACTTGTTGAGTTTTTTTGTAATTCTCTCAATTTAATTATGCTCAATTTATATCACTTTTGATAAGTGTGATGATTTTAGTGTTTGTTGCTTTAGCCACTTATGCTTATTAGCTAGCATAGTAATCACTTCCACATTTGTATAAGAATTATCAAACTCAATTTGGATTCATCCTTAGATTTTGAGTTTAATTGCAAATTTGTTATGCGCAGCATTATCCCCAAATTCCAATTAAAGCTTAATTTTTAGAATTTACAAGAAAAGAGAACTCACTCATTACTTCCATTTAAGCCATGAGAATAGCTATTAGAGTTTGTGAGTTTAATTTTAGCCTCCCCCAAATTTCAAAGAAGTTTTAAATGAATATTCTATTCTTTCCAAAATTTTGCTTTAAGGGCTCCCCCCTTTTTTTTCTTGTTTGACACTTTTAATTTAAAATTATTGATTTCTTTACTTAGTGTTTTTAAGTTAATTTATTTTACTCTTCTATTTTTCTAAGTCAAAGATTTGATGCAATTTAGTGACCTCCCTGTGTCATCCCAGAGGCATCGGTGTTTTGACCTACTGCATGAGTGTAGAGGTGTCATCTGACACCACAGACGGTTTTCATCTCATCATGCCCTGTTGAGCACAACGAGACCTTCAGACTTGAAAGAAGACATATAATGCAATATATATTTCTCCCACCTTTTTTTCTTCTAAGTCTAGAATTTAAACAAAATTTCTGACATTTAGATGGGGAGACATCTAACTAGTGGTGGCTTACTCGTGCGCCGTGGCGTATGAAGCGGTCTTCGCGACACAACCTATTTTTATCCCGACGCCATGTCGCGCACAATGAGTTCTTCAAACCAGAAGAACACAAGCATACATATGTATTCACATTCACAAATCCCACATGTTTTGACGCATTTTTTTGGCTTTGCATGGAGCAAAGGCAGGGGTTAGGTAGGTAGTGAGAATGTAAGCTGAGTCGACGCCGAAATCAAAAGAAGAGTTCGCCTGCTGACGATGTTCTTCCCGATTCGTGACAATGGGACGGCTAAAGTGAAGGGTCACGAAAATCGAAAGAATTAAAGATTCGGTAAAGCAGAGACGAAAAGCGAAGTCGCGATCGGAAATCAAAAGAAGAATTCTCCTGCTAACGATGTTCTTCCCCGATTTGCGGCGTAGCGGAAACGAGACGGCTAAAGTGAAAGGTGCGACGCCGAAAATCGAAAGAAGAATTCGTCTCGATGATCTTCCCAATTCGTATGGCGAAGCGGGACGGCTAAAGTGAAGGGTGCGACGTCGGGAATCGAAAGAAGAATTCTCCTACTGACGATGTTCTTCCATGATTTGCGGCGTAGTGAAAACAAGATGGATAAAGCGAAGGGTGCGACGCCGGGAATCGAAAGAAGAATTCGTCTGCTGACGATGTTCTTTCCCGATTCGTGACGCAGCAAAAACGATAAAATTTGGATGAGTTATGGATTTGCATGAAGGATTACCTGAGGAGCTAGGTTTCTGCGGGATTACCTGAAACGTGGAAGGAAGGAGGTTCTTGGCCGGTGTAGTAATTTGGAGGAAGAAGGTGCAGCTATTGGAGGGAAGGAGGTTAGGCTGGGGTGGTGGGCCGTTCTTGGCGTGTGGTTTCCGTGAGGAGGTGATTTTTGAGCAGGCCGTGAGAATGGCTGATCGCGGTGGGATCTCAGTAGCTGGCGGTGTCTGAGGAGCGAGCAGACCCTGAGCAGGCAGAGACACGCAGGAGCGAGCCGAGCGAGTCAGTCTGAGGAGACGCGTGAAGTGAGCCAGGCTAGCCGGATCGGGTCGTGATCAGTGCGGTGGCAGTCCACGAGAACATTTGGAGGAACAGCAGTGTTCTCGGGTTTAGCGGAGTCGTATTGGCCGCCGCGCTTGGTCACGCGAGCGTAATCTGGAAGGCAAGTCATTGTGTTTATAAATTTATTTATTTTTTAATTTCTTAATTTACACATAAATTAGATTTCTATATAGAAATTAATCCAGAAACCTTCCATTGCTCTCCTCAGATCCGAACGCAACAAAATAAATTCAAAAAGATAAACTAGCCGTTAGGATTTCCATTCGAGCATGCAGTCGTCTCCCTATATATCATCCTTATCGTTCTCGAAAGGGAAGAAAGATCCATAGATAATCTTCTTCTTCTCAGAATCAGATTACTGTTAGATTTTAGAAAATCCGAAATCAAATCAAAAGATAATTATGTCGGGTTCAATCTCCTCCTCGAATATCTCCTGGGAATCCAGTATGAACATTAATGGCGGAAGGAGATGCGCGGCTTGCAAGTACTTAAGAAGGAGATGCTCAGCAGATTGTATTTTGGCTCCTTATTTCCACCATTCTCAACCTGAAAGGTTTGCTTTTGTCCATAAGGTCTTCGGGGCCAGTAATGTTGCCAGAATGCTCCAGGTATTTTCTTACAATTACCTCACTTTTGTTACATATATATATATATATATCAAAAAAAATTAACGGAGATTTACATACATATAATATAATTCTTATGTATTTACATATCTAACATCTAAACTTTAATATATAATAACACCTCAATCTTTAATATCACATAAAAAATATGATCATCTTTCACTTTTTAAAGCTGAAATATATTATTTTAAGTATAGACAAGTATTAAATATATAAATATCTAATTTTAAGTATTAAATATGTAAATATATAAGAAGTGTGATACATATATATATATATATATATATATGTAAATCTTTCAAAAATTAATCATTGAAAATTTGGATAAATTTGACATAATTTCAAAGAGTAATTTACTATTAAAATGCAAAAGAATAATTTTTTTTAAAAAATTATGCAATTGGAATGTTGGAAATGATCTAACATTTTTAAAGAATGTAATTTAATTTTAATTTTTAATTGAAATATGAAGCTCGGGAGGATATTTATTCCTATTATTAATCAATTGCACGCCTTCTTTTTTTACTTAGTATAGGATAACTATATGTTAATCATTATTTCTATTATATGACAACATTAAATTATTAAAAACTTAGTAATATAGTTTTGCTTGCACATGAGTCCAACAACTTCCCATGAGCAGACGCATGATGATTCTGATGGAGGCCGATGCGTCAGGGATCTACTCTTTGCGGAGATGTCCGGTTGCGATTATGAGATAAGCAAGCGAGAATGAGCATTCTTAAAGCGCAAATTGCAATTCCGAAGGCTCATGAACATCAACAGCAGTGAGGCAATATAATTGTTATTTGAAATCGTGATTTTCTCGCCTCAATTCAATTTAAGATTTCTTTTAAGATTTAGAGTCTATTTTAGACGACTAATATAATAAAATTTTAAATTATTGTCAGAAAAATAATATGTAGTATAATATTTTTAAAATTTTTAAAAAATCAGATCATAATTTTTTGATAGTTACTACACTTTATAAAGTCATATTGAAAAACATAACTTTCTCACTGCAGTTTATCAAAAATAAGACCAAAATATAACTTTTAAACATATTTGTGATACATTTTTGCACCACACCTCTACCATCATCCCAAAATTTCTTGCACTCTAATATTCCACCTTCAATCTTGATGCCACTCTAACATTAGGAATATATTTTGTATGACTTTATTTATGTTTATATTTTTA
Source organism: Cymbidium sinense (assembly GCA_021442155.1). Taxonomy (NCBI): domain Eukaryota; kingdom Viridiplantae; phylum Streptophyta; class Magnoliopsida; order Asparagales; family Orchidaceae; genus Cymbidium; species Cymbidium sinense. Next base: position 67,422,579 of record CM038227.1, on the reverse strand, counting down.
TTAGAAAATATAAAAAAAAAATAGTTTTAATGAATTATTTTAATTGTAACTTTTTTAGATTATATATATAATTGTTATTTGAAAGACTTTGATTTTATCTGCCTCAATTCAATTTACCATATTTCTTTTAAGATTTAGATTATTAAACTTATATATTTTTATTTTAATTGATTAATTAGTTATTTAATATATATATATATATATATATACATATATATATGCGAGGTTAAAGAAATTCTTGCGAATAGTTCATGTAGTTTAACACTTTTCACAATGTCATTATTTTTCAATAAAAATAATCTTCATCTTAAACAAATTTAGAATTAAGTAAAAAATATTTAAACTATAGTTATCTACTAATTAATCAAATACTTATAAAATATAACATAAAAATATACCCAGATCATTAAAAATATGCTTATTTAAAAGATTTTCATTAAAATAAAATAAATTAACAAATTCATATATTCATGTAATTTGAGATAAAATATTAAGAATTTAATAAAATATTGATCGGGAGAATGAGAGGCTTTATATAAGTATCAGAGGGTTGGAGTAGCTCTAATGATAGATAATATTAGAGCTAAATCGAGTTGTCAAATATTTTAAAATAATAATTACTAGTAAAATTCGTTTAGCAGAGGCTGACTTAGTATATAGCTGTATAAGTGCCGGATTTGACGGACGACTAGATTATAAACTTAAGCAGGTATTGCGATTCGACGAGAGTGCCTATATTAAACCAAATATACCTATATCTAAATTTTTATTTTTAAGATACTTAAGTTACTAATTATGTTTTAAATCATACTTATTTTAAAAAAATTACCTATAAATTATTATAAAACTCTTCATAATAACCCCCTTTGTTCTTTGGAGCCTAAGAAGAATCTTTCATGTGCTAAAGTTATTCTTCAGTCCCTTATAATTAAAAGATCTTATCAAACTAATCACTAATCATAAAATTATTGAAACTCTTCATAATATCTACATTGACAAAACCTCTAATTGAGTGGTTTCATGTCTCAAATCTTCATTCACTCATTGGACGTCATTGGATGATAGTTTTTAATGGTTGCTCATCTTTTTTGATATACTAAACACATTCTTATTACTCTTATCCCCATGCAAAAGTATTGCAATTCTAATATTGTTAATAGATTAAAGTTGTTCTTCCTCATATTATTCACCTAGCTCAATCAACTTTCATAAAACAATAGAAAAATTACGAACAATATTTTTTGCTCATGAAATCACGAATCAATTCAAACTAAAAAAAATGCTAAGAGATATTTTGCGCTAAAATAGATCTAAAAAAAGGTCTCTGCTAGTGTAAATAGAAACGCTACTCTATGTAGAATTAATCATAAAATTTTTATTTCAATTCATCTATCAATTTGTGAGTGAGTGAAAAAAGATAATTTTAATTTGTCCCAAGTAAACATTATAAGATTTTTTTTTAAAAAAAATATGATACAAAATTCACATTTATATGAGATATAATGATGGAGACCATTCAATCTAAAATGTCTCTAAGAAATTAATAGCCTTCTAATATGAGATACATCACAGGTCATTCTATACAAGATAAGAAATAAGCCAGCGTAAATAACATGCCAACCATTATAAAAATGTTGTCATATATCCTACTAATCTTAAGTAAAACTAAAATTAAGGCACTAATCTCATTCATCTTATGCTAAAGTTATCATTGGAGTCTAACATATATTAGGTGTAATTTTTGCATTTGAATATTAAGTATATGCTTTTATTTAGTAATACTACATCTTACATATAATTTAATTAATCCAAAAAAACAAATCACTTCATAATATTTATGATCATCAAAATACAAAATTTGTAGTTCTATATTTATGGGTTAATAATCTCTCCTTTTTAATAATGAAAAATATTTTTAGTTGTATACATAATATGGGATTTTGTGATTCTTCTCAAATTTTTACCTAAATAAATACAATACAACAAATCAATGCATATATATATATATATATTATAAATTTTTATTTTAAAATTATTATTATTATTATTAATATAAAGTGTAAAGGTACAACCAACATAGAATAACTAATAAAAAATAAAAAAATACAACATCATACAAAAAATCCACAAGCAAACAAATATTATTCTTCCTTTTGACACATTGAAAAGAAGAATATGATATATAACAACAACAAAAAAAAAAACAAAAAAAATAAAAATAAATCCAATTATAAGAAAACAAACACACACTACATTATCGCTCATTAAATAACCTATAATCTGAGAATGGTTGAGGATGTGAATACTTATGGAACTACTAAAATTTAGTCATAAAACTAAACTTTATCCTCTTCATACTATAGCTCCCATCTATAATTCTCTTGTATAATATGATCATCTAACTTGAGTTCTAAGCAAAAGAAGTAAGCATCTTAAGTATAGTGATCATTATATGCAAAAGAAATTTAAGATGAAATATAAAGAGAAGTGCATGCAACTTCTTCATTATCTTGATCAAAACACATCAAATATGAGATTATAGTATCCCAAGAACGACTTTGTACTGAGTTGTTAGGATATTCCGATGTTGACTATATAGATTATAAAATTGAGTCATTGTTATTAGTTGAATTGTCCATTACAGAAATAAACTATGTTTATGTCACTATAGGTACTTGTGATACACATCTGCTCTAGATTAAGCAATAACTTGAGAATTATGATCTAAAATTTGATCATATCCTAATAAGATGTGATAATACTAGTACTATACATTTACCAAAAATTTACTCAACATCCTAAAATGAAATACATAAAAATTTGTCATTATTGTCTTAGAAATCATATAGATCATAGAGACATTAGTATTGTCTTTGTTTGTATTGAAGATTAGATTGCCAATATTTTTACAAAATCAATAGTTAAAGATTATTTTTGTTACTTAGGAAGATGCTTAGACATGTTAGATCCCACATTATAAAAATCATCTTTAGGTATGTTGGATATTACATAGCTTCACTCTATGAATTAATTAAATAAAAGGATTTTATAGTTAATAGATACTTGCTATAATTAATTGACACGTGCTACTTAGCATATACCTGCAAACTTTTTTAGGCATTTGTTAAGTTAGTGGTAGCACGAACATCATTTATGCCACATCATTTTTAACCACCTTAAAAATTGACGGAAGGACTTTGAATGCTAGACCACCTTTTAAGAACAAAAAAAAAAAAAAAAGATATTGAAGAGAGAACTTTTAAGGAGAAAGAAGACTTAAGGTATTTGCATTCTCTATATATTGTTCACATTCTTCCTCTCTCCTTTTATATCTCTCATCTCTATTAGATCATTGCTAGACACTTAAGAGATCATGACAACACTATGGTGAATCTTTCACCTCAAAGTGATTCCTAATGCATTACATCCCACTATCAAAAAAGCCAACATCAACATTTATAAATCATAAACCCTTCAATATATCTAGGATATAAAGTTATTCTTTTATGTTGAACATTTGGCTTAAGCATTATATTCTAATGTGTCGCCCCATTTTGCTTAAATTTTATTTGTATATTTTACAATAACTTAATAGACAGGTAAACTTATAATCTAATTTGAAACTACACTATATTAAAGAAAAAAAAATACATAGTTTAAAAAATTTTACCTCAATGTTAGAAGGATAAAAATTTATCTTACAAATGGTCCTTTATCATTACCTTCTTGTTAAACCTTGTGCTTTAATATCAAAACTTGACCTTGAAATTTTCTATAAGAGGTCTATGAGGTGCTAAATGAGGAGTGAGAGACTTGCATAAGGGTTTTGTGGGGAGAATTTAAGAGAAAACTTAAGTTATAAGTTGACTAAGCAAGGTGAGAGCTAAAACTTGAAAGTCCCATATATATCTTTAAACTTTTAGTATGAATGATGTAAGTGACTCTAAGAGTCGAAATAACTTGAGAAAACTTTAGAGATATCTAAAAAATTTTATTATTTTTGGAGGCCTTTAATATTTTTTCAAGGTTTTAGAATAAGATTATTTCAAGCTAAAACTTAGTCTAGCCAACAGTTCAAGGTGGGATGTTTGGCTTTGGTGGAAAGATTTTGGACTTACACAAATTGAGAAAATTTCTTAATGTAATATAGAAATGTATATAGATCAGATTTGGAATTGATATTAATTTTTCAAATGGTTTTAATAATCAAAAGGGCTTATGGAATAAAATTAGAACCTAATTAAGGCTCTCTAAGTCAAGCACTCCAAGAGAAAATATAAATTTAAGAAAAGATAAAATTACAACTCACCAAGCATAAAAAAATATAACTATTATTATTTTTTAAAAAGTTGAGTAATCATTTGCATGCATAAGAAAGACGTTAGATATATAAATATTAAACTTTAGGTATTAGATATATAAATACAAAAGAATTTTGTGATTTGTATGTAAATCTTTCAATTTAAAAGCTCTAAATCTTACTAAAAAATTAAAGCAAAGATCTTCATCATGTCTTAATCATGTTTATGATAATGGATCTATGTATTTTATCACTTTGACTTCTTTTATTGGGTCTAGTAGCTCCCCAAGTTGCATCACTAACTTAGGTCAGCCCTCCATGATCTTAGTATCAAAGCACAATATTAGAAAAGAAGTCAAGCATTAAAGGATCCACTTACAAGAGAGTTTTCTTAATTTTACACAAATAAAATCCTTTTTCTCTATTATTTTATCTTTAATATGGCATATTTAATATTAGATTATAGGCTTGCTTTTTCTAGGAGCAATTCTATGAAATTTATATCATTCATTTAATTAGTTAGCTCTACAAAATTGATCTAGTCATTCACCTTAACCTACTCTTACATTTTACTTGAATGTCATCAAATATTACTAAGTTTATGAGTTTCACAAAAAATTTAAAAATCTTTATCTTTGAAATTAATATATATATATAATTCTAATTTATTTATTTTGCTTACACTAGTTGAACTTTATAACTTCTACATACTTCTATTAACTAGTTTAGTTTATCTCTCATCATGATGTAAACCTAACCTTTATTATTTTAAATGTTCATGTCATTTACATCATTTAAATCATCTACAATCAATAAGCACTTACACACAATTACATTTTAGTTTAATTATTTTCTTACATCAATGTATTATTAATTCACCTTAAATAGACTAACATAGTATGCTACCTAAATTTGCTATTATGAAACAACTTGAAAGATTTGTAAAGTTGATTGAGTACATAAATGTTAAGATAAATAAGTATGAAGATAGACAAGAGCAAGTCTAAATTTTTTTTAGATGAAAATAGCAAAAAACGGTAGACCATACTGAAGACCATGATAGTCTAGATCTTCGAACTTAATCGTAGACTACAAACTCCACATGTTCCACCAATCCAACCCATCTCATTTATAAATATTCATGAAGAAAGGAATCACTATAATAAACAAAATCAAGAGCATAGGCACAACCATAAAGATAAAAATCACATAAGAAATAAAAAAGATTTTATGGGCCCTATTTGTGATGTTTGGCACACGCAAGAGTATACAATCACACAAGTAATAAAAAATGAATAGAGTAGAAAATTGACTATATGTATGCATGTTTATTCAATAATATTAGGCAATAACCATTGACTAATGAGTTTTTGCATAAACATATGTAAGTATACCTAAAGTAATGGCACATGATTTTGGCAAAAAGATTTGTGTTTGTAGTCTTTCATACATATGATCATAAAAATAAGGGTAGTATACATTTCTTGAATATATGACATTCTTTTATTGATATAATATTGTTGCAGCCTTAATAATTTGATAATAAAAATTACATTAATAGTTTATATTTATTCATGCTTTTTATTTATGACTTTATGCTTTATTAAATAGTACTTATTTACTAAGTTAGATCTGTTTTGAGTTATTGGCATTTTGTTTGAATGTATCATCTATGACAGGTAGATCTATTATGGATGCTATACATTTGTTAAGAGGTTTGATGGAGAAGTATAGAGAAAGTAAGGAGGATTTACATAAGATATTTATTGATTTAGAAAAAGCTTATGATAAAGTTTCAAGAGATGTTCTTTGGAGAGTTCATATTGGTTATATTCAAGTCATTAAGGATATGTATACTAGAGCTGTTACTTGTGTCCAAACACAAGGAGGATTGACAAAATATTTTTCCATTTCAATTGGATTACATCAAGGATCAGCTTTAAGCCCTTATCTTTTTGCTTTAGTTATGGATGTTCTTACTAAGCATTTACAGGAAGATGTACCTTGGTGTATGCTTTTTGCTGATGACATTCTTCACGATAAGACTAGAGAGAGAGTCCAAGAGAAACTTGAATTATGGAGGTCAACATTAGAGTCTAAAGGTTTTCGTTTAAGTAGATCTAAAACTAAATATATGGAGTGTAATTTTAGTTGTAGAAGCTCTAATTGTAGTGTTGTGACATTAGGTGAACAAGTTATTAATAAGAGTGAGCAATTCAGATATTTAGGCTCTATTGTTCAAAATGATGGTGAAATAGCTGGAGATGTTATTAGTAGAATTTAAGTTGGATGGTTGAAGTGGAGGAATGCATCTGGCCTGTTGTGTGATAGAAAAATTCCACTTAAACTTAAGGAAAAATTTTATAAGATGGTGGTATGACCTGCAATGACTTATGAATGTTGACCAACAAAAAGAGAGACTAAGTTTAAGTGTTAGGATGAGGATGGTGGATGAGTGACTTTACTCTTAGAGATAAAATCTGAAATGAGTATGTTCGGAAAAAGTTGGAGTAACTGATGGTAGATAAGATTAGAGAGAGTCGCTTTAAATGGTTTGGCCACATAAAGCATCGTCATCCGACGTTAGGAGAGTAGAGATTAGATTTGCCTTATGTTAAGAAAGGTAGAGTTAGACCTAAAAGACTTGGTTAAGATGTATAAAAATTACCTTAGTATATTTGAATTAAATGAGAATTTGACAATACACATAAGGATTCATGATTCATGCCACTTAGTGGTATAAAGGCTTGTTGTTGTTGTTGTTGTTGTATCATCTATGACACTAGAATTGATAAAATCATATCTAATAATTGTTGTTAGTAAGTGTTGATGAAATATTTAAAATTTAATTGTAATGAAAATAATGTTAGCTTTTCTTTTGTTTATCCTTAAGCTTTTTATGATATATTTCAATACCATGATGTGCCATGTTCAACTTTTCATCGCCTATCTCATACCAATGTTCATTCATGCTTCATAGACAAAAAAAAATGTGTTATTTTGACACTATAACACAAGCATAAAGGAAACATCCAACTTGAATTGTCTTGTGCAAAATATGAGCAAAACTAATAATAATATCAACTAAATTCAATCTTCAAGAAAAAAAATGAGGTATAGACTTTTAGTTTTATCCATTGGTCATCCTCAATGATGCAACACTAGCATATGTACCAACACTAGATCCTAGACAAGAGCATTGCATCAAGATTAAAATTCATCATCATTAGCTTTCAAAAATCTCAAAGGATGGAGGAAGATCAAGCTTGGTCAACCACTTTTCACTATGATATTCCAACATGTTCTTCAATACAAGACAACAACTTCTAACGATGCATGGACAACCCCTTGATTTAGTCTGCAAGTAATATGTGATCAAAATGGATTCCAATCTCCCTCCAAAGTACAATCTTCAGCCACTCTTAAGACAAATTGTGAAACTTGCAATTGATTGAAGGCCAGTCTCTTTCTTTATTTAGCATTGCCATGCAACACCCTATTTACCTCAATGTATTTTAGTCATTCAATGCATGTGCCCTCTTATAATGATTAGAATGATTCATTGAAGTTTTTAGTTTGTGCACAAATTGCGGTCGAAGTTTGGTGGCTAATGCTCTCGATGAACTCCAGTGAGTTCCCAAGTTATCAACTTTTGATTTTTTTTTTTTTTTCTGTACAACTTATCCTTTTTGCTAATTCAAATATCCACTCTCAAAGGAAGTATATTGTGATTGACTTCCAGTTAATTTGTGACAAAAGATCAATATGACCACTTGTGTGTTACCCATGGAAACTCCAATAAATCCTGACAAGTAAATAAGCTGTAGAAAGGCAAGAACATGTAAACTCCAGTTTCAAAGTAGCAAGGAATATAACTTTTAAGAATGGGGAAAAGGATGAATAGAAGGGCCAAAGTGGGTGAGAATAGAACCAAAAAAAGTGACTTTCAGGTTGGATACCATAAGACTAATGAGATATCAGAAATGTGTCACCTTGAAAATTTGTTTCCAACAAAAATCTTTCCTACAAGAAGTAAAAAATAGTGTATAACTATATATCCACAAGGAAAATCAATAAATAGTAAGAAGTGCCACCAGACAAAAATGGTGCATAAATGCAAAATGAAATTATGATCATTTCCTGACAAAGCAATGCAATTTGTACCCCTTGAAACAAGGACTCATTCTTTAAAATAAAAAGGGGTAACCTGCAAATTAAGTTCGCAGTTTTCTCTCCATATTCATTTCTGAAATGAAAGAACATCTAAACTACTTTTGCAACTTTTCTCTTTTCTACTTGACCAGTTAATGGGCATTGCATCTCCGTCCAACTGATTGGTACCATGGTTGCACCTGCAGGACAATAAAACTTATTATTCAGTAAGGAAAATCTGTCCTCCAAACATAACTTATCAGGGTGGCTTAAGAGTTTTGTTTAGTTCACTGCTCATCAAATAAAATAAAAATAAATGTCTTTTTTTTACCAAAATGTAAACATAACTGAAGCTAAAAAGCAGAAGCTATCTGTCATTACAATTGTTAGAAACAGTTAAGCCTATCACAGTGGATATGCAGCCGAGGTTCAATTATGCACAGATGTAGCCCAACCAACTGAAGATTACTAGCTTGACTCGTTCAAAATACACAGATTTTAAAAACCCTGGTCTAACTTTCCAAGATCTTAAATGATGAACCAGTCAAGTTTTGGCTTGTGACAAGCCAAAGAGAGTCTATTGCAAGCTAGCAAAATTTAAGATCATAGCTGTGTTTTGTTTAGAGAATTAATGTAGAAATGAAACATTGTTTACCTCATAATTACATCTTGAATGTTTGGTTCGGGTGAGATTCACATGCACATGCACATTTCATTGTATGATTTTCTGCTTAAACCAACAGAAGCTGAAGCAACATTCAAGAGTGAATAACATTAGGTTGCACCCGTTCTTCAAATCATTAGTTATTCTTTCGAACCAAACAAAAATTAGAATTACTTTTCCACTCAATTCCTCCTCAATATAGCAATTAAAAACTAATTCCAATACGATTCCTGACACGGTGTTTCTATCTTGTTTAGGTTCTTTAATTTCCTTAATTTATTTTATTGCTTTTAATTAATTAATTTCAAGTTTTGTGCTCTCTGTATATAGGAGCAGATTTGTAAATTTTAATTAGGGGGTTCTTTCTTTTTAAGTCTATAAATACCTCTCTTGTACGAGGAATAGGGGATCTTTTGGTTGTGTTTAGTTTTCAGGATATCCTCTGTGTCTAGGGTGGATTTCCCTTCTTGGAGGGTTGGGAGAAGGGGAAATCATAGTGTGGTAGGGTACCTTGCTAGGATTGATTTCTCTCTCTCTCTCTCTCTCTCTCCCTGTTCTGGGGTTGAGTCAGCAGACACAGCCTTTGCCAAGGTCCCTGTGAAAGGGTTTCACGTCTTAGTTTCCAGCTGCTGCCCCTGTAAGAGGGTCTTTGGCTCCTCTGTTTAGCCGCTAGTCTTCTTCTGAAGCAAGGCTCGATTACCACCTGTAGCGACTGAAGGGGTTCTTCAGCATTTCAGTTGTTGCTGCAGCCACAGGTGACCACTACAGCTAGGGTTTTCCTCCTCTGCCTCAACAATTTCTTTGTACATAGGAGTCGGTTGAGGAGTTTTCTGCAGTCCATTGTCAGTTATTCCCGTCAATAATCTCCCAAATAACAAATTAGACAATTTCGTTCACGGCTGGGAAGAAAACAGCATCCTGGGATGTAGGTTGGAGATTATCTGCCTTCCAGTCTCTGCTACCTGATCCAAGAATTCTGCCATGAAGAAATTACAGCCAAGAAACTTCCTTCGCCCACATAATTCACCAAATTCCTGAGTTAGGGGTAGCACACTGGGGCTTCTAATGGCTCGGTTCAAAGCAGATGCATTTCAACAACAACAATAACAACAAGAAGCCTTTATCCAACTAAGTGAGGTCGGCTACATGAATCCTTCGCCTCCATTTTGTCCTATTATGTATCAAATTCTCATTTAATTCAAGCATACTAAGGTCATTATTTATACATCTTAACCTAGACTTTTTAGATCTACCTCTACCTTTCTTAACATAAAGCAAATCTAATGCATCTACTCTCCTAACTGGTCATTGAATGCTTTATGTGAAACCATCTGACTCTCTAATCTTATCTGCCACTGGAACTACTCCAACTTTTTTCTGAACATACTAATTTCGCATTTTATCTCTAAGAATAAATCCACTCATCCACCTGAGCATCCTCATCTCGGTAACATTTAACTTAGTCTTATGCTTCTCTTTTATTAGCCAACATTCTGCAACATAAATCATTGTAGGTCTTACCACCATCTTATAAAATTTTCCATTAAGTTTACGCGATACTTTTCTATCACACAACAGGCCAAATGCATTCCTCCACTTCAACCATCCAACTTGAATTCTAATAATAACATCTCCATCCATTTCACCATCATTTTGAACAATAGAGCCTAAATATCTGAAACACTCACTCTTTTTAATGACTTGTTCACTTAATGTAATAACACTACCACTAGAACTTCTACAACTAAAATTACACTCCATATATTCAATTTTAGATCTACTTAAACGAAAACCTTTAGACTCTAAGGTTGACCTCCATAATTCAAGTTTCTCTTGGACTCCCTCTCTAGTTTTATCAACAAGAAGAATGTCTTCAGCAAAAAGCATACACCAAGGTACATCTTCCTGTAAATGCCTAATAAGAACATCCATAACTAAAGCAAAAAGATAAGGGCTTAAGCTGATCCTCGATGTAATCCAACTAAAATAGGAAAATATTTTATCAATCCTCCTTGTATTTGGACACAAGTAACAGCTCTAGTATACATATCTTTAATGACTTGAATATAACCAATATTAACTCCTTTCTTTTCTAGAACTCTCCAAAGAACATCTCTTGAAACTATATCTTAAACTTTCTCTAAATCAATAAATATCATATATATCCTCCTTACTTTTCTATACTTCTCCATCAAACCTCTTAACAAATGTATAACATCCATAGTAGATCTACCGACATGAAACCAAACGATTGAGAAACTTTTGTATCACATCATAACCTATGCTCAATTACTCTCTCCCATAATTTTAATGTATGACACAATAACTTAATTTCTCTATAATTTGCACACTCTTGTTCATCCCCTTTATTCTTAAATATAGGAACCAACAAACTCTTTCTCCACTCATCTAGCATCTTTTGTTTTTAAAATAACATTAAAAAGATTTGCAAGCCAAGAAATTCCTTGATCTCCTAAACATTTCCACACTTCTATTGGAATATCATCAGGTCCTATTGTTTTTCCACATTTCATTTTCTTTAAAGTTTCTCTAACTTTAAATTTACTAATCTGAATCGATAAAATAAAATTCTCTATTTTTGTTTAGGATATTAAGATTGCTAAAATCAATCATATTTTCAGATCCTTCATTGAAAAGTTTATCAAAATACCTCATCCACCTATTTTCAATATCCTTTTTCTAAGAAAAGGACTTTATGAATTTCATCCTTAATACATCTCACTTTAACTAGATATTTACTTCTCCTATCTCTTTGATTGACTAACTTATACATACATCTTTCACCTTCTTTGATATCTAATCTATTATATAAATCACTACTTTAAATTTTTCAGATAATATATTACTTTTTAATCTCTACGCTTTATATCTTTCCCAATTCTTCAAATTTTACACATAAACCAAGTTTTGTAACAACGCTTATTATTTTATACTTTCACATTCTCGACCCACCACCAACTATTTTTATTAAAAGTTTTTTTGATTCTCCAAAGACATTTTTTTCAGAACTGCTCAATTTCACTTACTACTTTTTCTCACATAACATTAACTTTCTTATGAACATCCCAAATTCTAATTTTTTGTAGCTTGCTCTTAAAAATATTTTTATTAGTATTCTTTAAATGCCTCCATCTAATCCTAAGATAATAATTTGATTTATTTTTTATCTTCCAATTTTTTATCTAAGCAGATGCATTTTAGAAAAGTTGTTATGCAATGATTTTTGCATCCAGAGTTTGATTCCTGAAAATAAAGAAAAATCCAACCAGCTGATCTTAAGATTCTCTATTCAATTCGTTCTTTTTTGTTTTGTCCCTTGAATCAAAATTCTACGGCAAGAAGCTTGTTTTTGCGTTGTAGGTGGGTAGAGGTGGTGCCAATACAAGAAACTAGCTGGAATTCAAGAATATTGAAAAGATCAGCCATCAATAAAAAAAATAAAAAAAATACTAGTTCTAATCTTTATATAGAAGTATTGCTTCTCTTTTTTTATGAAACATTCACTAATCTTTGTATCAAACTCATGCCCTAATTTGTGTGTCAACTTTCACTTAACATAAGAAGAACAGATCTGACGGGATTCAAGCATACCCCGCAGATTAGGAAGCCACTAATGTTAAGAAGACCGGTTCCAAGTCGAGTAGGGTCGGCATCAATGTGTGGTGTTAGGTTGTTGTCCAACGTTGACGTCGAGAGAGGCAAGAATGGAAGAGAAATGGCGGCCAAGAAGAAAACTAGGGCAAGAAAGTCGCAATAGGGTCTCTCGTGAGACAATCGCGATAGGCCATGAGAGGCTCTAGTTTTTATCAGTATGTTTCCCAAAAAAAAAAAAACAGATTTTATCTATTTTTGAAAATAAAAAATAACTTTATTTAAAAACAAAAACAAAAACACAAAAATAGATAAACAAACATAGTTTTTTTTTTTTTTTTTCAGTTTTTCAAAAATAAAAACAAAAAACAAAAACAAACATGGCGGCCAAGAAGAAAACTAGGGCAAGAAAGTCGCAATAGGGTCTCTCGTGAGACAATTGCGATAGGCCACGAGAGGCTCTAGTTTTTATCGGTATGCTTCCAAAAAAAAAAAACAGATTTTATTTATTTTTGAAAATAAAAAATAACTTTATTTAAAAACAAAAACAAAAACACAAAATAGATAAACAAACATAGTTTTTATTTTTTTATTCAGTTTTTCAAAAATAAAAACAAAAAACAAAAAGTGATTCCAAATAAGGCCTTAGTATTAAGGTGACAATTCCTTTACCATTTCCACTTCTATTTCCTCTGTTCTCAATTCCTTCAAACCAAACAAAGCCTATTTATGAAGTATAATACCGTGCTTGGTAATAAAAGGAGTTAACAATCAAATTAATCTCCCAATTATTTATGGAAGATCAAAATAGTCTTAGGCTAAATAAAAAAATCAATTTAGTCCCTTTGACTATTTGAAAGAAGATCAATTTGATCTTATTATCAAAACTAACGATTTGGGAATTAAAAATAGGGTCATTTTAAAACTTTAACTTTTTTCTAGATTTATAAAGCATCTCATTTTTTTAATTAATTTTTCTTTCTTGTGTGCAACAAATACAATCATATTCAAGGAGATTAGATTAATATCATGCAGATTTTTAGCAAATAATTTTTTAGCATAAATGTTATGTATTTTTATTATATTAATATCATTGTAATGTTACCTTATTTTATAAGTCTGATATTACCCCACCTTCTTATTGGATGTCTACTTATTTCCGTCCAAATTCAAACGGTGGGACCAAATTGGTCCCTTTTCAAAATAGTCAATGGACTAAATTAATCCTTTTATTTAGCTTGAGACTATTTTGGTCCCCATAAATAGTTGGGGGATTAATTTGGTCCTTCACTCATAATAAAAGGGATGTTTGCATAGATTTAGAGCATTAGCGGGAAGACCGAAGAAAGCCATTAGGGAATGAGAGAACATCAATGGACTAAATTAATCCTTTTATTTAGCTTGAGACTATTTTGGTTCCCATAAATAGTTGGGGGATTAATTTGGTCCTTCACTCATAATAAAAGGGATGTTTGCATAGATTTAGAGCATTAGCGGGAAGACCGAAGAAAGCCATTAGGGAATGAGAGAACATCACAGGAGAGAGGAAGAGTGGAAAGCACAAAAAAAGGGATATCTATTTGAAGCGGCTGACTAATGCAATAAACATAAAGATAGAAATTAAAAAAAATTGAGCTAAGCTAAATAAGCAATTTCACTTAATGTATTATTCGAAAGTCTTGTAAGCAGTGAGGCTCTTCATAGCGAAATAACCAATCTCAACTAACTTGCAAATCATAAATAGTCTGCTGAACTATTAAATAGTGCAGCTTTTTATAGAGGCTGATCGAGGATGCTCTCAAGTATAATATTGGAGAATAAATTTGTAAATAGAAAATTGAGGGGCTAAATTGTTACTTAAATTTCAAGGAAATTATCTTAAAATACTTCCACAAAAGTAACCTGCTCTATTTTAAATAGCAAACCGCATTCTTAAGTAGAGAATTTAAAAATTGTTTGCTATTTTTAAGGGATGACCAATCAAAAATTGAAATGATAGAAGAAATTTAAATAAGAATTCCTAAATTAATATTTTTAGTTGAAATTGTAAAGAAAGATTAATTACTCTTATTTTTCTATAAATAAAAGACTATAGATGTAACAATTTCTCCTTAATGTCTCTCTCCAATTTTCAGCTAAAGGGGCTACCCATGCCCATCGCTCTCTTTTCTCTTCGCTCAACATACCATAAAAAAAATGAAAAATCTTAAGATAAGGGTTTCCAATTCATCAGCTCCTCTCTCCATCCCATCAATCAGATTAGTAAAAACTCCTACTTGATAATTATAACCCTATTCGTTTAGTAATTTCCTATAGATTAAATAAGTATTTCATGTACACCAATTCCACATTACATTTTTGGCTCCACTTCTATACTTAATTGCTTCTATTATAGCCAACTAAAGCGAAAATAATCACTCAAAAATAAGATCACACCTAAGTAATGATATCGATCTTAATTACATCATAAGTTGAATTATTTCTATTCAAAGTTAAATTACTTGTCCAATGCATGCGGCCATCCCATTTGATGATTCCTACTATTGATACAACACATCTATATATTTTTTTCCTTTTTTTCAGAACTCATCTACATGATGCCCAAGCTCTAACATGTTTTGATCAATCTAGTGTACAATCCCAAACAATGAATTTTACCTACAAAAAAGGAACTAATTCAACTTCACTTTGAAGCATATTCATAAAAATGAGTTATCCCATTCAAATCCATCAATTATGTCCCAACACCATGTGGTAGCCTCTTGAGTACATGGTCAACCTCCTTTGTGAACCGCTCTACCTCATAGTCCTCTTGGGTCATATCCTTATCCTCTTGGACTATTGCAAGAATTGTAGACTCCTTCATGGACATGTCAATAAATAGATCAATAAGAAGTGCATATTGATTCTCTTCATCATCACTCTTTGTGGATTCACTCTCATTTTTTAATATTATATTGGTGACACATACTTAATAACAAGCTTATCAAAAATAGCCATCATGATAGCCATCTAATTAGCTATATGTTTAGTCATATAATTTTTAAAATTAAAGAAAGACTATCAATTCCTTCAAACATCTCTTAATTTTATTTTCTCTCATATTAAGATTTTCTTTTATCTCAAAAGAATTTTCTAAGATTTCCATTAATCTTAAAAAAAAACCATAATGCAATTCTTGTGGACAACTAATGGATCAAAGGCCCAATGATTAATGGAGAAAATAATTTCTCCAAGGTCAAGAGTTCAGGCCACATTGTGATTCAATACTCATCATTCCCCACCCCAAAAAAAAAAAAATCTTAAACGTCAGAACTTGTGTTTTGATACCAAAATATGATTAAAAAATGGAGGTGGATAAAAACTAATGAAGCTAATGAGATAATACTAAGACAAAAGAATAAAGTTTTATAAAGGGCTAACTGCTTGATTTGGGGGGCGGGGCGAGACGGGGGGAGAGGAGATAGAGAGAGCCAAAATCTTTGTAATTGGAAACCCAAATCCTAAGGTTTCCAATACCATGCGGCATGTCAAAGAGAGAGAGAAAGATGGGGCTCGAGTAGCCTCCTTGGCCAAATGTTGGGATGAGAGAGAGCAAGATGAGAAAATTTGTTTAATTATTTAAAACTTAATTATTATATTTTAAGACCTCTTTGTAGAAAAATAAGAGGTAATTCATGCCTATCTACAATTCCAACTAAATAAATTAATTTAACAATCATTATCATAATTCTTATGACAATTCAAATTTTTTCAGCATCTCTTAAAAATGGCTAATAATTTCTGAATTACGTCATTAAAAGGTTGTCTGCCACTTAAAATAAGAGAGGAATTTGTGGAGCAATTTTAGAATAGTTTTCATAACATTTTCTTATCATATTTTTTGAAATTTGAATTGCAACTTTACAATCTAACCCCTACTCAAGCTTTTTATCTACAAATTAATCATCCATGGTAAAACATACAAATTTTCTGAAGAGATTGCTAAATTAGAGATGGACAACATGCAAATGACTTGAATAGCCCAAGTCCCTAACTACAATAAAATGGCATAACTAGACATAAGTTGAAAACTATGAAAATAATATAAATGATTAAGAAATAAATATTAGACATCCTAATGGCATAAACTTGAAATGATGATTAAGAGTGACACTAAATCTTAAAAATAAATATACTAATAATAAAGAGTTAAAGCATATTTATAAATTACCATATGATCAAATTTAAATGAAAATAAAAATTATAGAGATAAGTTGCTTACGCTTCATTAATGTGGTTAGTTCAAATCATGTTAACTAACAGATATCCTCATAAAACTTAACCATTTATGCTCAACTACCAACCAAAAAAAATTACAATTATGTTCATGTTACCTATGAAAGAGGTCATCATTGCAATTGAAAAGGTCAAGATAAGATACTATAATGTTATAATATATGAAGCACAAATACTCCAAAGATCCTTTGCATTTGTACACATCAAGTATCAGCACACCTCCACCATGGCAAAACATATGCCTAACAAGCTAAAAAATCAATACACACCCCAACATGCAGGGCCATATGCTCAAATAAGTGAGATATATTCAAGGTGATGATAATAGAATACTTTTTGGTGATCATGATCACAGTGCCAAATATGTTAGATTAAATTAATGTATATTAAAGCATTATTATTTTGTGATAACTTTATCAAGATTATACAATCTTTTTAAAAAACTAGAATTTATATTCCTCAAAATAATAAATTTTGGAGAAATGATCATTTAATTTATTGGAGAAATATACTTGAAAAGCTTATTTCAAATTAAATACCCTAATATTCTTATGTCCCTTCTATGGAAAGAGCAAAAAATCTATGAGATTTGAAAATTCATGCTCGGCACTCTTGAGAGAGATTGCTTTTTTTTTTCTAAGTTAAATGTTCAAAAAAGTAGATTAAATTGCAAATAAGATTTTCCACTGAGATTTCACCCTTATTTTATAAGAACTTTAAGATCAAGCTCCAAGTTTCCCGTAAGTGCAAGCCTCAGGATTAATTATACCTCCCAGTGATGAAAAATAACTTTCGATTAAGGTTAGTTATTTGTTTCTAAGAGTTTAGCATATAATAGCAATAATTTTATTTTCAAATTAAAAAAAATTATGACTATAGCTTAAATTGAATGGTGGAATGAACGATAAAAAACTTGATCAACATCCCATGTTGTCATAATCTTTAATCTACTTAGTCAACAGAGATAGTCGACTCATTTTAACTGGAAAATCTTTACTAGCAATTATGAGTTGCATCAACCAAGAGAATCATGTAGAATTAGGATAAATATTTGTCTAAAAGAACAACTTTAAGTCAAACTTACCTAACAAGTGTTGTGTATCATACCAAGTGCACTTTATAATTCATTACTCAAAGGATTTAGGCCATTGAGGAACTTACAAGATCTGATCATGATCATAATTTAATAGTATTCTTTCATGGCAAACCACTTACTTAGAGGGTCCAATCATAATTGTTTCATTATGGTGTCATTTGATGATAAAACAACATGGTCAAAGGACAACTGCAGTCTATACTAACATAAAACTTTTGAGATTAATGATAGAGACACTTAATATAATGTTGGCTATTTGTGAATTTAAGTTAAGCTTAAAATTTTCACCATCGATAAACTATTACAAAGGGTAGATGGATTTACCTCTAAAATTTACGTAGTTTATTTAGTAGAGCATCTATTTAGACATCATAATTTCTTAATTTTTTAATATTTTATGGAGATTTAAGGCCAACAAAAATTTGCATTAGGTGTTTTGACAATAGTATCCTAACCAATTAAGATTTACTTTCAACGTAGCTATAACTATGGTAATTTATATGATCAAGCTTGATGATTTTGAATCTTATTAGCTATGTGTAATTGCTTAAAGAGAATTGGATTTATAAGTATTTGTATGTATATCATTTGAATTTATTTAAACATTTTTTGAATTGTAAACCCTATCAACTCTTATATTTAAAGAGTCTATCTAGAGTTGAACTGATAGTCTAACATGTGAGTAAAAAAGTCTTAAGAGTTTGTATTTAAAAACAAACTTTCCTTTTTAAGAAATTTGGTGTTTAGTTGAAGAAATTGGAATGCATTGTAACATTCAGAGAATTCTAAACTCACACTTTGTAATTTATTTTTAATGTACTCCAAATTAGTCAAATTTGATCAAACTTTGAACACACCGAAAGCCAGCCATTGCCACCGCTCATAGTGGATCTACGCCATTATAGTCAACTGTTGGTTGCCAATCGTCACCAGCCTTATCGCTAACCGTTGCTACATATCGCCTACATCAATTAATATTAGGGCATCATCCATTCATCTTCTACATCAATTGGTATCAACACATCATCATCAACCATCGTCTAAATCAGTTGGCATCAAAGTGAGGTTTGATAATTTCTTCACAACTTCAAATTTTCCAAACCGTATTTTTCATTCCTAACCAAGCAAGAAAAAAAGTCCTAAGACCATGTAAAACCACCTTCACAAGATAAATTTGCCTCCTCTCAGTTATCTAGAATCTAATACATCATTAAAACCATCCCATAATTCACAATGCTTCTGCATCAAATTAACTTACTACATCCATTCCTGTGATTACCTCTTCTCCACATAACCCTCATTTCTTCATTGGATTCTCTATTTTCTACATGTTGATTCTTCAAGTTCCCTAACCAGCATCGCTCACTACCTCTTCTCCACATAACACTTGAAAATCTCCATCATCTAAAAGATGTTGAGGAGTTTACTTTTTGTGAGACAGATTGATCTATATTTAACAAGATTTTCCCTAAACTTATGTCAAAGTTTATTTAGATCTGGGTCTACTTTCTATGGACACAAGCATCAGTTAATTACCCCTCTCATCACAATAGGAAGGCACTCTTGATTAAAGTTGGATTTAAGTGTTGATCTCTAATATAAATCAATACTTAGTGGCTTTGTGTGAATGATTATCTAGAGTAAAGAAAAGTAGTTTTGATCAAGATCATATGATTCCATCATCCCGAGCCTACTGTTTTTCCAGTCTACCAACATCAGAGGACTATTAGCCATAATGTTCGGGAAACTTAATTAGCATCCATGGGTTACCTCATCCTTGAAATCTCGAACAAACTAGAGTTATTGTGTAAGTGTTTGTTCGATTATTTAGTCTTATGACTGGCCCTTTAGACAATATGATGATATTAAAGTAGGGTCAGTGCAAAATAAAGTTTGCGTGGCAGATATGAACTAGGCTTATATCCATTGGAATGCCTTGCATTTATATGTAAAGTTTGTCTTACACAGACATACATTAGGTTTACATCCTTTGGAAAGCCACATTAAGTGCGATTGAAGTCTGCCTTGTGGACATTTATTGGGCATACATCCATTGGAATGTCGTGTTTAAATGTGATTGAAGTCTGCTTGCAGACACTCATTGAGTTTACATCCATTGAAATGCCTTGGATTGAGTTGGGCTTACATCCATTGGAATGTCGTGTTTTAAATGTGATTCATTTTTAGAAATATATGTATTGGACTTAGATCTTAGAAAAGTAGAAAAATACTATTTAGACTTAAGAGAAAATTTTATAAAATGGCCATAAGACCTATAATAATTTATGATGTAGAATGTTGGCTAGTAAAAGAGAAGTATAAAACTAATTGTAGAGATGAGGATGCTCAGGTGGATGAGTGACTTTACTCTTAGAGATAAAATGTGAAATGAATATATTCGTGAAAATGTTGGACTACTAGTGGCAGATAAGATTACAGAGAGTCACCTTAGATGGTTTGGCCATATAAAGTGTCGGTCGTCCGATGACTTAATTAGAAGAGTAGATGTATTAGATTTGTCTTATATTAAAAAATGTATAGGAAGACCTAAAAAAACTTGGTTATGATATATAAAAAATGACCTTAGTTTAAATGAGAATTTGACACTTAATAGGACACAATGAAGAAAGATTCATGTAGCCGACCCCACAATGGTATAAAGGCTTGTTGTTGTTGTTGTTATATGTATTGAACTTACATTGATTGGAAAGTCTAATTTTGTATTATGTTTGCCTTTCAAACATAGATCGATCTTATGTCAGCTAGAAAGAAAATATCTAAGTGAATTTTACTTTATGATGGCAAGTTAGTCTTATATTTATTGAGATGTTTGGACTAAATGTGAAGTCTGTCTTACAGGCAATGACTAATCTTTCATCCATTGGAATACCAAGTTAAATTGCCTTAAATCCATTAGAAGACCATTTATTAAACGTGAATTCCACCTAATGGACAGTTGACTAGGATTAATATGAAATCCGCCTTGCAAATATGGACTAGACTTACATCCGTGGGAAGGATTAATTGGATTAGACTTACATCCATTGAAAAGTCGAATTTATAATGAAATTTGTCTTGTTTAGATTTGGATTAAGTTTATATCTATCTGAAAGCTCGTGCTAAGTATTGAAGTTTGTCTTGCAAACATGATAAGACTTGAGCTTATATTCATTGGAATGTTAGACTAATTTTGTAATCACTTCATAATTAAAATAATCTAATATTATTAAGTTATTTGATTCTTTTTAAAAAATGATCAAGTTGCAATTTGAATATTTATGTAGAGCATTCATAATAATTGTTGAGCTGCCTCCATTATGAAATTATGTTTGTCAAGTAATTCATCATTGAATGGAAAGTTTGCCAGTAAAGAATAAGCTTTCCCTTTTACAGCCTTTTATAGAATATATATTATATCAAATTGAAGTAATAAAACTGTCCATTCAGCTAAACGACTTGTTAAGGTAGACCTAGTCATCAAGAATTTAAGAGAAATGACTTTAAATATTAAAGTTATCTTATATGATAATATATAGTGGCATAATTTTTAGTAGCAAATATTAATATTAAATATTATTTTTTAATAAGAATATCTTATCTCAGCTCCTATTAAATGCCGACTTATATAGTATATGACATTTTCTTTTCTTTATTCATTATTTTAAGCAAATAGTCAGTGATTCCTCTAGAGCTGTAGTATATATTTTTAACGATTTTCCTATTATTGGTGCTGCTGAAATTGAGAGTTGCAATAAATATTATTTTATGTTATTGAATGCCTCTTAACAAGCATTGTCCCATATAAATGGTGTATTTTTTTTTATTAATCGAACAAAATGTTGACATCTGCCTAAAAGTTGAAAATAAAACTCTTAATATATGTCAGGCAATCTTATAGCAAACAAAGTTGCTTTAAGATTTTAGGTGGTGAGCAATTCTATTATTACTTTGATTTTATAGGGATCAATTTTAATTCCTCTATGGCGCACAATAAAACCTAAAAACTTTTCAGAAGTAACACTAAAAGTACAATTTAAAAGATTTATTTTTAAATTGAAACTTCGAATTCTATCAAATACAATTCTTAAATCATTTATATGACTGAATTTGCATTTTATAATCAAATCATCTCCATAACATTCTACAAATTTATATATGAGAACATCAAAGATGTGGGTCATTGTTCTTTGATATATAGCACCAGTATTTTTTAGACTAAAAAATATTATCTTATAATAATAAATGTCAATTGGTGTACGAAAGGAAATATGTTTTTCGTCCTCTAGAGCATCTTTATTTAGTTATAACCTGATGCATCATCCATGAAAGAGAACATGTCATAATTTGACGTATTGTCTACCATGAGTTCTGCATTGATTAATGAAAAAATCGTACTTTAGGCATGCTTTATTTAAGTCTCAGAAGTCAATACAAATACGGATTTATCTGTTCTTTTCCTTTACTTGATCGATATTGACAATCCAATCAGCATATTTTTTCTTACGAAAGAACCTTGCTTTAATAAGCTTATTAGTTTCAACGATTACTTGCTCCTCAATTTCTAATTGCATTCGCCTTCATACTTGCTTTATAAGTGATATGCTATGTTTGATGGAGAATTTATGTACAACCACACCTAACGATAAATCTGACACTTTAATGTAATTCCATGCAAAACAATCTCTATATTCACAAAGCAGTGCTTTTAATTCCTCCAACTTTTCTAAGTGAGTTTAGCACTGATAAAAGTTGACTTAAGATCTTCTTCAATACCCAAATTGATTTCCTGAAGTTCATCAACAGTAACTTGACTGCCTTCTTCAAATTCCTTCAAAGCCTCTTTAAGGTCAATTATTAATTCATCTTTGAGTTTATCTTCATTCTCATGTGAGAGATCCTTGTGTTCATTTGTGGTTTCAAAATGAAACATCTATTCCTTTGGAGATAACATAGCATGAGCTTATTGAAGAAAATGTAGTGATAATATACCCCAATCCCCATGTGGTGAATCTTACATATCCTATAAAAGTTTGAACATTATCTCTTTGCCAAAGTCTTTTGAACAATTAGGCTTGCATACTTGTTTGTGTAGGTTGAATAATATTCTTAACTAGTTTTTTTAAAGCTGGTAAGAAGTATTAGGATATCATTATTTTCTTCCTCAATCAGTTGTTGAGCAAGATTTATAGCTCGCTCTTCTATTTTGTAGAAAAGAATCCTATGCTCATCATAACCTTTTCTAGGAGGAATATAAAAAAAACTTAATTTCTCTATTTTCTCATTTCTTGAAGTTGTTAAGGTTGTTGTATGTGTCTTTAGCACAATGGTTATTTTCATAGCCTTCTTAAAAGTTCAAATTTTAGGTATTCTTATTAAAGAAATGTGAGTTTTCTCTAACTATTTTGTTATATTGTTGGTACTTGAATCCTCTTTTCTTTGACTAGTTGAGACTTTCTTAGGTTGATAATATAATGATATTTTTCATCAACCTCAATATCACTACCCAAATGAGAGACTACTCTGAGTTGTTTTGGCCCATTAGTGCATTTATCCTTTGAATCATCACCTTTAAGCTTTACTTTAATAGGTAGAGCCACTTGCTTTTGTTTAGGATTGACTTTCTTTACCTTCTGAAGTATGAAGTATTTAGCATCATCATAAATCTTAACTTTGCATATCAAGAAGGGGGTCATATCACCGTTAATCCAATACTCTTCACCACTTTAAATGTATTTCACACATTGGTATAGAGTTAAAAGGCGATATGGCATATTCATATTCACAAATTCATAATCTCCCAAGAAGTGCTTTATAGAAAATATTTACTTCAATCACGTAGAATTTAGCTTCTGTGTATAGTTTCCCAAAGCATGTAGACAGAACAAGAGACCACAATGTTTGTTGTCCTTGTTCGTTAAATCCATGTAGGAATACTATACTTTTATCCATGAAATGAACATTCAAAGCCAATGTTTTAAGTGTTTTAGTTGTCAACAAATTGACTGAAGCACCTAAGTCAATTAATATTCTTTTATATGGGTGAAATTGCTTTCTGCTATGACATAAAAGAACTTAATAAATTCGACCATCCTTAATAGTAAGTCATCATCACTAAATGTGATGGTTGTTGACTTCTGAGAAGTTAAGTCTTCTTTTATTTTCCCTGTAACAAAGAAGGCTTCATATGATTGTGCATTTTACAGGGCTTTAATCTCTTGTATGTCTTTAGATAATATGAGAGCATCATAGATACTTAATAAAGCCAGTAACTTGAAATGTATCAGAACATTATAGTATACCCTCGTTTAAATAATCTTTTGAACTTTAGTCGGTGGTAGAGGTAAAGTGTCTTCATTAATTTGAATTTCTTTACCTTTGTCATTGACTCTCCTCTCCTCGGCGATGATGAAAAAATTCATCTCCTTAACTGGATATAAGTTACTTCTTCAGTAGAATCTTTCTTTTATCAGAGGAAGTTTTTGAATTCTCTACAACCTCAATTTTTAGAGCTTTTAGAACTATTATCTAGTTTAAGACATCATTTCTTTGAGCTTGCTTTTGTTTTCTTTTAGTAGGCTTTTTCTTTAGGAAAACACAACTTTTCTTCAAAGTCGGCTGATGTTGCTACCATGTGACACTTCCTTTTGGAAATGAAAATTCTCTTCATCGAAATTTTCACAAATACTTATGACTATTTTTGAAATCTCTTTTTTAGAATTTTTCATGTCAAGTTATAAGTTCATTATATATTCTTCCAGTTTAATCAATCTTCGGGGAGGTTGTTCATACTCCTTCAAAGAGTTGATCATCTTTTGTATTTCAAACTTTAATTTTCGGGGTTTCTTCTTTCTTGATTTGTGAGGTTTTGACAAGAAAAACTTATTGATTTTCACCTAGTTTTTTGAATTATATAAAAATTGTCCCTTATTGGGTAGGATAATTTTTGAGTCAATTTCAGGCTTCATAGAATTCTTTCAATGAATGCTTTCTATGATTGAAAAAATATTAATCATTCGTTTAGTATTCTTTCAAATGAAAGTCCCCCAACTCCCTACATTTTGAGCTCTACTTTGAGATGATACTTTGTGTTGTTCTTTGTTCATGCTTTAGCATGGAATTTGAGATGATGACTTTTCATGTCTGCTTTGATTTATAGCATACCTTATTGGCTCAACTTGCTTGCCTCTTATATTTGAGCTTGGACGTACCGTGATAACATTCACTCTCATCTTTTTAGAATGTATCAAGACACTATAAAATAGAGTGAGCTCACCATTTTCATAGCTTTTTTCTATCCAATCTTTGAAGATAAAATAGTTCTCAATTAGTGACTGATAACCCAATAGTATGGACAATAATTAGAATAATCAACCTTACATGTTTGATCAGGTCGACGTGATTTTGGCAATTGTAAGTCCAAGTTAAGGGCATGCTTGAAGATTTTAGCAGAACATTCTCTCTTGAATGAATACTATTTATTTATTTTCACTTGGAGGGTAGGGGCTTTTTTCCTCCATTGGCTTCAATGCTTGTCTTGAGGTTGTTGCGACTTTATTTCTCTTTTCATCAACTGTGAATGTGAATATTGAATTTACATCATTCTCTTTGAATTATAAGACTTGAATTATGTTCCTTTCCTAAAGGAATTATTAATATACCAGTACTAAAGCTCTATTACTTAGACAATCTCTTGAAATTTTGGCTACACGATCCAATAATTTTTGGAACATATTGATTGTAGGCATTGCTAGATATGGAGTTATTTGATTGTCGAAGTTTCTCATTAACAACTCTACTGCATGTTTTTTCTGTGAGTTGTTGATCACACTTTATGCTTATATTTCTTTATCTCGTAATATATTTCATGATATTTTCGGCTTTTTTTCTCTTTCTAGATTGAGATCTGCAATTGATACTTTCTTGATCGTACCAACAAATCTTCTAATAAAGATGTTTCTAACTCAACAAAAAATTTTACTAGATCGTTAGATAACTCAGCATACCATTCAAAGGCTGTGTTAGTGAGACTGATGTGTCATAAGTCAAGTCAGCCAAGTCAAATTCACGACTGAAAGTCAAATCGCTCAAAATGCACTGACGCGTCGAAAATTGTCAAAACGACCTCCGATCGATGAACGGACTTCGCCATCGCGTTCAGAACGTCGAAGTTGATTATAATATAAATATTGCATAATCTAAAGACAAACCGATCAAGCGAGCTAGCTATCAATGTGTCGACGCGCATATCGGAGTCAGGAAGCTTCGACGATGCCCGAATAACCTCCATTCATGAAATTGAGCGTGCTGTTAGCTTCGAAACGTCAAAAACTATCAAATTAGACTGTCCACGCTCAATTCGGACGAGTCTGTGCAAATGTCGAATGATCAAAAGTGGCAGCACGCAAATCAAGACTGAAATATACTGGACATCACCAAAATAAGCCCAAATGACCTCTAATCGACTAAAGGACTTCATCATTGCATTCAGAACGTCGAAACTGAACAAAATATAAATATTGCACAACTTGATGATCAACCGATCGTCAAGTCGCCAATACCACATATATCAAAGTCGGAAGTGCGAATTAAACCAAACGACCTCCTCAAGAAACCGACGGCGCCATTAGCAAACGAAATCTATAAGCTGGCACTCACTCAGGACAATCCGAAAATCAATCGGAAATGATAAGATATTTTGAAATAACAAGTAAGACTCACTCAATGTGACAAGTCTACAAAAATCGATCGAAAATGATAGCGCACATTTTGAGCTGAAATGGACTCAATTTAACACCGACTTGAACCAAACGGCCTCTGAATGCGAAACGGACTGCGTCGTTGTGTTCTAAACATCGGAATAACCTAAGATTGATATATATATTGACTATATGAGTCTGTTGGCATAAAACTCATAATTGAGATTTAACTAAATATTTATGAAAATTAACTAAGCCTAAATAGCTCTAATTGCTCTTCACGGCACACTCACCCGGTTCTCCCTCACGGCACACCCGGTTTGGTCCTAAACCCTTCTCCGCATAAACCCGAACCCGCTTCTCTTCATGCACAGACGACTGATCCCTCTCTACGACGAAACCGGCTTGCTCGTTCCTCCTCAAATGCGACGAGCTTGGTTCCTCCCGATCGAAGGCAACCATTCCCCTTTCGTTTGAGTAAAACCGACGAACTGCCATGATCCCCTTCTCTTCAACTGCAGTTTTCTCCATTTTTCTTCCCCTTGTTCAAACCGAGGAAAAAACTCTTCCTTCCTCCGTTCCTCCAAACCGCACGCGACCCACAGAGACTTCCCTCTCCAAAACCAACTCTCCCACTTCAGCTCTTCCGATTTTTCCCTCTCCCTCATGAAAATCGAAAATGGCAAGAGTTCCTCCTCTTCCATAGCAAGAGTAAGAAGATCGATTTTCTCTTTTTCTTCTTCCCTCTTCTTCTTCTCTTCTTCCTCTTCTCAATTTCCTTCTTTTTTTTTTCTCCTCCACCAAAATCGAATTTTTTGCAGAACGAGAGGAACATATAGTTCTTTCTCTTTGATCTCCTAGTCCTCTTCCTCCTTTCCAAAACCTTCCCTCATTTTCTCCCAATCCAATTCAATTTCATAGAGAAGAAGAACACCATCATTAGGCGTTCTTCTCGGTCAGATCGCTCTTTTCCATTCCACTTCCTTTTCCAGAAGAACACCATAAGGCGGTTCTTCTGTGCTTGATTTCGCCTCCTTCCGACCTTTCCTCCGTAAAGGAACATCACATCGGTTCTCTCTCGATTTTCGACATCTCCCTCTCCGTCCCCTTGCCGATCGTTGCAACGCGTAAGAAAATACAAGTCAAAACATGTGGGATCAACATGTGATTGTGTATATTGTGTTTGTGCTTTTTTGCGTCGGCGTCCTCGTGCTCATTAGCGAATGAGATGAATCTGGTGAAGACGCATACGCTTCATTGAGCGTCAGTAAGCAACATATGTTAGATGTCGCCCATCTAGTCAAATTAATTTTGGACTTAGAAAAAAAAGAAATGAATATATATATCAGATTGATTCTTCTTTCGGTTTAAACTCATCACGCTCATTGAGCGACAAGATGGAATCGATCATTGTGGTCGAAGACACCATCCGCTCATTAGACCGTAGAGTTAAAACACTTTCGACGCATTTCACGCTGATGACGCCAGACGCTACCAAATTATGATTTTGGATTAAATTTGAGACTTAAAGCA
Organism: Cymbidium sinense; assembly: GCA_021442155.1. Lineage (NCBI taxonomy): Eukaryota > Viridiplantae > Streptophyta > Magnoliopsida > Asparagales > Orchidaceae > Cymbidium > Cymbidium sinense. The sequence goes on along the minus strand of CM038227.1, from coordinate 67,394,248 downwards.
AATTTAAATGAGAATCATTTAAACTCAAATTAAATAAAAAAATGCATAATAAATATGAAGGTATACATTAAATTAAAGGAAAAATAAATGTGGAGTATTTAAATGGAATTTAAAAAAATGAAACACTTCCTTTGTCCTTAACTTTTTGCTTGCTCACTTCTACGCCAACGGATTCACAACACATCGCTGCAACGAGCGCTTAATTGCGGCGTTCTCAAATACACTGCAGCTCGACACTACGCGAATGCTTAAATTCAAGTGTCCGAGGATGTGTTGCTTTTCCCTACTTAGATCGTCCCGTTAACAAAACCTAAAAATCTATTGTAAAAATTTCAACTTAGTAAAATATCTGAGAAGTTAATTCTGTCGTGTGACGGTAGATCTGATCCTCTGTTAGGAACTAAACATAGTCGACAGGATCTAAAGTTCTCAAGTATATTCGATTCAATCAATTGATTACCCCGATGATGGCTATGTTGAATGGTGATTTCAATCGGAGGGAATATTTTCATCAAAATGTGATTCTATTTTCAAATTAAATTAACTCAAATTAAATATCAATCTAAAAATGTTTAAATGAAATTCTATCATTAAAATCTTAAAACAAAACTTAATCAATCTAATTTTCACAACTATTTGCCGGAGGTGACAAATTAAGAAAACTCTAGCTCTTAATGTCAAATCAAGTTTTCAGCTATGTTCACTCTCAATCAATTTCTCGTCGATGTCCGGTGTCCTCCGATCATGCCATTGGCTGAACTGATGATGAAGCATTACTAGTCCTCCGACGGTGACTTGCCAAGAAAGCTCCATTATATTACAATCAACCATACCCACCGCTCCCAATAACTCGCTGTGAATCATGTGTATACTTGATAGAGAAAATAACTATCTGTCAGTTAAGATAGACTTAAACATGTCTCCTTAGATAAACACCACCCCAAGTCTATAAGGATTTTTTTTAATGCTTATGTGATAAGGATCCTTCTGAGGTCGACAACCTCCTCGACTAGTAGGGACCACGATGGGATGAAACTATGATCTAGACGGCCACGTCATCATTCCCCCAACCATCGGGTCTAAGTTGAAATGATGAATTTTATAATTTTAAATTCTAAACTTCATTCGCTACTATACACGCATTAATCTAACCACAAATTTTAATCAAATGTTCTCTCTCACTTATTGGGAGAGGTAATTAACTATAAGGGCTTGCGCCTATAGGAAACCTAAAACCAAATCTAAAATCCTCGCAAAATGAGGACGAAATCTCTAGGTAGTGTCTTATCTACTATTCTATCTGCCTTCTGAAAATTATACCGACATTTTAAACCATACTCTCTTCATTCATTTGTCGAGAGGTCGGTAGCGAATTTTCAGAGCCCACAACTGCTAACAAATTATTTTAGCAGTAAGTATCATTTTCTCTGGTGTTTGCACAAGTAGCTTTGAATTTAGCTAGATGCTGCTAAAGATTTTTTGTGCCAAAAAAGTATTAAATTTCGGCACGACATGTCTTTTAGGGTATTGTACTTAATCACATTCAATTTGGGTATGGTCGGCCTTATCCAACCAATTACTCAACAATCACCTAAGTGATGACTACTTTGACCTTCTGACAAATGAGATCTTTCACTTGAAATTTAGTAATGACATTAACTTTCTAGTGAGTATTTTGTATAATTTTTCCTTGAGGCTCTTATCTTCGCGTAGATGTTGCGAGCAAGTTATATGAGGCATTCTAAATGCCCTTTAGTTTCAGCTATAGGATTGGTTGCCTCTAAAGAATTTCTGAGAGATATTTGTTGCATTGCAATTGCTATTAAGTTGAGTTGATCAAACAACTATTTCATCAGTCCATTCACCTCATTGACAAGATTGTTTGACTAATTTCTTGGATCTCTTATGGAGCTAAGAATTCATTTGTCGTTGTAATTTTATTACAACATCAATCACTTCTTCAACTTCTTCGAGTTCTATTGAGTTTTATGTTCAAGGATCTAATGACTCGGAGATTCTTGGTGTTGTTCCTTGTCTCTAGGTTAAGATGCTACGCACTTATTTCATGAGCATGTATAAACATACTAGATAGATGGCTCAGAAGTTTGATCCACCATGAGAACAACTTTGACTTTCATGTGATCAATATCTTCATCATTTTAAAGTCATGAGTTTATTACTCTTCAACAATCGAAGATTCATCATATCTCTAGAAGAGTTGATTGTCGGCTTCATCACTCATCGATGGATCATCCTGTGATCGACATTTCCAATTGATGAAAAGAAACTCAGCCTTTTCTTTATCGGACTGAGTTTGTTCAAGTCGAATTCCTTTATCTTTTAAGAATTAAGACTCTTTAGGGATCCAAATTGATCAGGATCTCCTAACAGTGGGTCTTTGAGGATATACCTTATATGTTACACATTGGTATTCACTGTAGGAGTTGAAACAGAGAAGTTGATATCGCTTCTTTTATGGTGGTTGTCAGGATCTTCGGACTACTGGTCACTTGATATCCTTGTATGGAACAACTCATTGCCAGTGTTCACCAAACACTAGACTTATAGGCCTTGAGCATTGCTCAAGAATCATAATATTTCATAATGCTTCTGGCTCCTTTAAGATGAAGATCTGTTGGATTGGTGACTTGCTTCACTAGCTTCTTAATTGTTCTCTGAAGGTTCAATAGTCTTCAGAACTTTATAAATTTTAGAGAAAATAGTTTCCTTAATTTTGGAGAAAATGATTTCCTCCTTCCTTAGTCAATCCTTCGTAATATGTTGTATAGATTTATCTAAGAAAGACTTATTTATAGTTACTTCAGAATTATTTCTTTTAGCCCATCAAAGCGGCACAAAATTATTCGTGGTGAGTATATTTACTTCCACTAGCTTGACATTGCTGTTCAAAGTGTACATGCAATCCAACAGCCCTTACAGCAAGTATTATAATTTCTTCTAGCTCTCTTGGGCATTTTGATGCTCGAGGAAGATGCTTCATGACCATGATTGCTTAGAGTAAAAGTTAGATCTTGCATGATTACAAATTCTTCCATTGAGTTCCTGAGTGGATCTACAATAATACATTTCAATTTAGGCTTGCATGCCTTTTCCTCCTTAGTGAATAATGTTAGGGCTTTCCTTCGATAGCCTGTTGAAAATAGAACTCTTTTTAGGGGCTGATTTTCTTCCTCCATTGGGAAAGCCTTAGAATTTTGTTGTTTGGGCTCATTAGGAATAATTACATTTAGTCTTTTCCCCTTACACAACAACTTCGTGAATGCTTTCAACATTTTGAAGCTTTCAATTATGGTTCATCCAGCTGGCATCTCGTTAATCATAAGTTCAGGATGTATAAATTGTATAACTTCAGAAATTATTCTAAACTAAATGGTAGCCTCAACAAAATCAGCGCTAATCACAACCTGAGAGAATCTAATAGTAGATCCCTCTATTAACTTAGTGGTTATCATGTTTTTTAAGTTTGCCATTAACTATTCACACATCTGATTTGTAAATTTAGAAGTTAGGGTTTATCAAAAAGCCCAAACTTTTGAAAATAAAATAGCTCAATAAATATTTTATATCTTTTATTGACACTGCATTGATTTATTTGTTTAACCAGATATTCTGGGGAGAATATTTTAATTTTTCAACCAAAGATCAAGAGAGAAATAATCTCTAACGGAGCCGATAGAAATCTAATTGCTCATAAAAAATACTTAGAAATCTCTATCATTTTTTAAGATATTGGGCAGTTCGTTCTTCATGAGCAGATTAATTTATATTCAACTAGATTTTCCCTAAACTTATGTTAGAGTTTATCATAATTGGAGAGCACTCTCGATTAAGGTTAGATTTAAGTTTTGATCTCTGATGTAAATTAGTACTTAAGTGGCATTGTGTGAATGACAATCTAAAATAAAGGAAAGTAGTCCCAATCAAAATCTCATGGTTCTATTATCTCAGGCCTATTGTTATTCCATTCTATCAACATCAGAGGGTTATTAGTTATAATAATCAAAGAGCCTGATTAGCAACCATGGATTGCCTCATCCTAGGAATCCCGAATAGACTAGAGTTGTTGTGCAAGTGTTTGTTCGCTTATTTAGTCTTATGACTCGATCTTTTGGACAATATGATTTGAGAATTATATCAATTAAGTAGGGTCAATATAAAATTAAGTCTGCATTGCAAATAAGAACTGGGCTTATATCCATTGGAATGCCTTGCATTTATGTGAGTGAAGTTTGCCTTGCAGATATATTATGCTTACATCCTTTACAAAGCCACATTTAAATGCGATTGAAATCTATCTTGTAGACATTTATTAGGCTTATATCTATTGAAATGTCATGCTTAAATGTGATTAAAGTTTGTCTTAGTGACACTCATTGAACTTACATCTATTGGAATGCCTTGGATTGAGTTGGGCTTACATCTATTAGAATGTCGTGTTGAGTTGAGCTTACATCCATTACAATGTCGTGTTTTTAAATGTAATTCATTTTATGAATATATGTATTGAACTTACAATGATTGAAAAGTCTACTTTTGTATTATATTTGCCTTTCAAACATAGGTCTATCTTATGCCAGTTAGAAAGTCAATAGTTAATGTGAATTGTATTTTACGATGACAAGTTAGCCTTACATTTATTTAAATGTTTGGACTAAATGTGAAGTTCGTCATATGGACAACGACTTATCTTTCATCCAATGGAATACAAGTTAAATTCCCTTAAATACATTGAAAGGTCATTTATTAAATGGGAATTCCACCTCATGGACAATTGACTAAGATTAATATGAAATTTTGTGAATACGGATTGGACTTACATCCGTTGTAAGACCTAGTTTGGACTTACAATTCATTGAAAGCCAAATTTACAAATGAAGTTTGTCTTATAGATGTTTAGATTTGGATTAGACTTATGTCTATTTGAAAGCTCACGTTAAGTATTGATGTTTGTGTTGCAAATATGACAAGGCTTGGGCTTATATCTGTTGGAATGTTAGATTGATTTTGTAATAACTTCATAATTAAAATAGCCTTATATTATTAGGTTATTTGATTTTTTTTTAGAAAATGGTCGAGTTGCAATTTGAATATTCAACATATTATATTCGGTCAATTGAATGATCGATACTTATTCAGCTTTATTAAATAATTAACACTCATTAACTCCGTAAGATTTGTCACATGAGTGAATTAATCCGAATTTGACATTATTTAAATTCATTTAGATAGCTAATTAGTTAGATTTAAATTTGGAACTTAGATCTTGTTATTTTAATGTGAGGGCAATACAGGTTGAACGATTGTGCGTAATTTCAATTCAAATTATTGAAAATTATTGGTTATTTTTATTTAATAATTCAAGGTTCTATCATTTTTTATTTTGATCTTAATTTTGTGTAAAAATTTAATTCGAAAAAAATTCACAAAATTTTGGTAGTATAACTTAGTAATGTTACCGTTTTGTGAAATTTAGCATGATCGGCGCTTTTCTCTCTTGCTTCCGACCCAAAATTAACAAAGGAAAGTATGTTCATCTCATACCGGACCCAAAATCGACAGTAGAGATGTTCAATTTATTCCTGGCCCAACCCAAGATCGATGAACGCAAGTCTTCAATTTTTTATAGATCTATAAATAATAATTTTTTATAAGAATTTGAGCAAATTAAATAGTCATTTTACATGAAATTTCAATGATTTTCCAAAATGTCCATTAATTTTTCCTTTAAGAGGTCAGCTAAGGCTCAATTACACACCAAAGGGGATCAGCCGGCTCAGTTTCATGCGAGAAGGGAGGTGTGATGCATTGCGACAGCAAGTAGGGCTTCGATTGGCTATGAGGGAGTAGGCCGTCTCTACCGGCCAAGGGGGGAGTCAGCTTGGCTTCTTCTCCGTTGGCTCTCTCTCTCTCTCTCTCTCTCTCCCTCTTATTCAAATGCATGCGTGTATGAAGTAGGTTCGGCTGACCCCTTCCTCATATTATAAGAGACCAAGTCTCCAACTGTTCGCGCCTCTGTGGGCTCTGAAAATTCATCACCAACCACTCAATGAAGAGAATTTTATTTATGTCAGTGGAATTTTCAGAAGACAGATAGAATAGTAGATAAGACCTTGAGATTTAGCCTCATTTTGTGACTTTAGATCGGTTCAGATTTCACATGGTAACACATATAGTTAATTACTCAGAATCTTTGTGAGAACTTTCGATTAAAATTTGATCGTTAGATCATTAAATGCATAGCATATAGTAACAGTATGTGGAGTTTTAGAATTTGGATTTATGAAATTTATCATTATTTAACTTAAAGCGGATGGTTGGGGCGCGATGATCGCGCTGATCGAATCCATGGTTAGTCATCCGGTATCATGGTCACTGGTCTACTTAGTCGAGGTAGTCGACTTCAAGCGTAGAAGGATCCTTGTCGGCGGTCATGGGTTCATTAATAATCTTTGTAGCGCAGGGTGATGTTTGTCCCAGAGACAGTTTAAATCCGCGCCTTAGCATATGATTTTTTCTTATCAAGTCATATAGTTCGTCTGAGAGTCGTTGGAGTATCACAGATTCTGATCGTGATAATAATATAATAATGTCGTTTGAAGAATAGCGTCGAAAGACTAAATTATTAAATCGTATGTGAAGCCCATTAGTTAAATAGCGTAGTCGGAGGAGACGAAATTCAGCGTCGCGTGAGATTGATTGAAAGTGAATATAAAAATCTGATTTAACTTTGCTCCTTTGTGGTAGAGTTTTCTTTAATTTGTCCTTTATGAATAATTGCAGAAAGTGAATGAATTTTAACTTTAAGTTTTATATATTGATGACTTTCATTTAGTCATTTATATTAAGCTTCTTTTATTTTTTAGTTTTATATTTACATGAAATTTGAATTTTATCTAATTTGATATTGAATCTTGAATATAAATTGATGTTGTCTCCCGGTTGAAATATACATTGTACATATCGTCGGGATATATAAATTAACTTGTCATTTAATTTATTATTTGGATCGTCATTTATTAATTTAATAATAGAGGATCGGAATCTAGGCTTTTGAGGATTTTGAATTTAAGATTGCGGATATAAATATCAGATATTTAGATAATAATGATCGGTTGATATTACCATTAACTTCGATTCGTTGGGGAATTAATCATTCGTTTTGTTGTTTTGAATCTTACCATTTCTATTAATTTAATAATAGAATATCAGTCTGACTTATATTTTTGAGATTTTGAGAATTGTGGATATAAATATCTGAATATTTTGATAATAATAGCTTATTGGATTTTTGGGTTTTGTTAACTGACGGTCTATGGCCCGGAATTAACTAAAGATCCTCAGACATTAACTTTAAGCATTCGGTGTAGTGACGGGATCCATGTGGGTGCTTAATTCAGTATTAATTTAAGCTTAAGGGTTTTGGATAATATTACTTATTTTAATTGAGTTTCATTACAAGGTTAGGATTTTAGATAAAATTTTGACAGCATTTCAACAGCCTCCCGACGCCGTCCTCATTTATGGAGCTATAACGAGGGTTGGGCCTGCCCACCATGCCAAGCAAGACATGTATGGATGGTGTGAATATCGAGATCGAATGCGTCATCCCATCATGTCAAGAAAGACATGTATGGGTCTCAAGCACTGCGTGTAACACAATTTCCATGCCAAAAAAAAGCGTGCACCCTGTAATATCAATTTAAACAGCAATTTTATAATTATGGTTGAATGTATGTTGCTTTTAGGTCTCCGACGAAAAAATTTGGCGGCAAAAGCGTCTGTCGTCCCCGTATGAAATTTTATGGGATATAAATTCCGCTCCACCAAGCCAAGAAGACATGTATGGGTCAGTATATTGTGTTTTTTCGAGGAGTCTGGGTAGCATTTTCTGGAAGAGGCTCACAGGCGGTTTATCTGTAGCAATGAAGAGGCTGCGTGGGATTGCGCGATAAGCATCTGCGTCGTTGTGCCACCCAGACTCGTAGGCGACAGTGTTGATCACTGAGGAGCAGCAGGAGTCAGGCCCTCGTCACCGGCTCACCAGTCGCTGAGCAGACGGGCAGGAGTTGCGAGCAGTGTCAGCTTCTGGGAGGATCCATAATGGAGGGGAGGAAGCAACGGTTGTTTTGATCAGGCTGAATAAGAGTTAGGGTTAGGGTTAGATATAAGTGAGTATTTATAGAGGTGTTCATTTAAGTGTTTAATTAACCCTAATTCGGATTTTTGCGCCGACATAGTTACATGGGCAATATATATGTCAATTTTAGGTTATTCTAATGTTCAAAACAGACGTAGTGTTTTATGATAATTGTTTGGTTCAAATGACCGAATCGGTCAATTTTGATTCAAAAAAAGCATTATCGCTTTGATGGCTCGATATTTGCCGATCATGAATGTAGCGGTCTCATTTGAAAGGTTTTGTCGTTTCGATGCTAACGATGCAATCAATTTCGCGAACGGAGGTCATTTGAGCTTCCCGACCTCGATATACGTAAAGCTTGACGACCTCCTTGATCGGATTAATATTGCTGTATATTTTGATCAATTTAGATGTTCTGAAAGCGATAACGAAGTTTGTTCATCGATCAAAGGTCATTTCGACAGCTTTTGGCGATGCCTAGTGTATTTCAGCTCCAATTTGTGCGTTGTTGTATCCAATCGCTCGATATTTGCACAGACTCGTCCGAGTTGAGCGTGAATAGTCTCATTTGATAGGTTTCGATGTTTTGACGCTAACGACGTGATCAATTTCACGAACGGGTGTCGTTTGATCATCATCGTAGCCTCTTTGACGTCGATATGTGCATTGGATTTCTTCTTGATCGGTCGAATTGTCGATATGTATATTGATCAATTTGGCGTTAGAATCGATGGCAAGCTTCGGATCGGAAGTCATTTCGACTAATTTTGGCTACGTCGAGTGTATTTTAGCTTCGATTTGTGCACTATTGCACCGAAGTCGATCGACTTTGTTTTGTGAGCTCGACTCGACTTATGGCGCATACATAGAGGTCAACAGCCTCTTCTCTCTCTCTCCCCCCATCTCTCCATGCATTTTTTTGATGACGTTGAGCTGGCAGATGCTAGATATGGTTAGGGTTTGTATTTCTTCTCCCACCACCCCCGTCCCCCAATCCTTTTTTTTTTCTTTGCCAACTATAGATGTCTTCGTTTACCAAACTTTTATAACATTCAAATAAATCATTTTAAAAGTTCAGCCGTTTTACAAAGTAAAACATTGAAAAAGGTAAAAATATCTCTCCCCCCACCCTTTTTTTATTTTTTTTATTTTTGGCTGCAAACAACTATATAAGTCTTCTTTTACCAAACTTGTATAACATTCAAATAAATCATTTTAGAAGTTTAGACGACTATTTACAAAGTAAAGCATTGAAAAAGTTAGAAATATCATGAAATTCTTTACCAGACAAAACGGTACATTACAATACATCCTCATTGGAACATTTAGCAAAGTTTCATTTATAATAAACATTCTAAAATGTGATAAATCCAGATTCCGTGATTAAATAAGTAACTTATTATTCGGCAACATTATTACCACTGAACATTTAGAAGAAATCACAAAGAAAACATGCAATGATATAACAAGGAAAGCAGCTTACCTGCCATACTCTGAGCAGAAACAACTCCTAGTTCATTCTTAGCAGTAGAAAGGTAATAAGCCCTTGCATCTCCCAGAGATAGCTTCATAGATAATTAAGTTATACAACTCTCCTTATCCGTTCTAAAGTTTACAAATTTTTGAAAAACCATGGGTAATAAGTGATAATTTAAAAAGTAACTACTCATCCAACCAATTTGAGAAACATCAATCATGAATGTATTGTACGTGTTTGGAAATGTCATATATGAACATGAGGTGCTGTGCAACAACAGATATGTAATTAAAAAGGCTACAAGCCTTACCAATATGGGTAACGCAATAAAGTTAACTAAAAATAAAAACACTCCTGGACATAAAATGGTGTAAAAATTAGTAGATTTTGAAGTTGAAAATTGTTAATTAAAGGCGCATTGATCAGCCTTTACAACTCAAAGAACGTAATTGTAAACATCAATGAGGCAAGTTGAACCTTTCAAATGTTCTAAAAAGGTGGAACAATGGATGACACCAAATTTAGGATACAACTACAGCTTTAACAATGTCTCCTGGCCGAAAAGACTGGTACATGTCGACTTTATCAATTTCAGTTGCCCTGACGTCTTGCTGCCTGTGACATCAGAGTACACTACAAATGCTTAGATGGGGATAGAAGGTGAAACTAGCAGCAGAAAGTAATGCTGGATATGACTAGTACATCCTAAGATATGTGATGGCTGAAACAGTAAAAAAATTGATATAACAATGTGCAAATAGATGAATGTCTTTTTTTAATAACGGCATAATGAAAGAAGCACATATTTGATGCATACAGGAGTCAAGTATTTAAATGCCTCTCAATTAATCATTGTCTAGCTTCTCACTAAGTGATTCTTGATCCCACATTAGCAATATATCTTCATGCTTATAGGATTGCTAGGTCCTATAATTGCACCAGTTTGAACAACACAATTTTCTCCGCTAATTTTAAACACCATCATACTTATCAATGGTGAACAGCGCACCATAGTGCAAAGCTCGTCGTGGAGCCATTGTGCTATGCACCATGGCATGGCGCACGCTATTTTAAATACGAAGCTAATATTTAAAAATTATAAATAAAAATATAAATAAATATGAAATATAATAAAAAATACGTATATCTATATGTGTATGTATGTGTTTGTGTTTGCATGTATATATATGCATGTATATGTGTGTGTATACATATATATACATGTATATGTGTATATATATATTACTTCATATCAAGCTTCAACAAATAACTTGGAGTGCACCATGCGTCATGCGCCATTGCCCATGCACGACATTGCCCATGCACGGGGCAAATAGCACGCAATTTTGATGAGCCACATCGCACAATGTGCCATGGCGCACACTATTTTGTGCCATTGACATATAAGAACACCATTCAACCCTCTAGATGTTTAACTATTTGGAACTTGCCTCTGCAGCTAAGCCTCTCTTCATTCTGCTTCAAGTTCCTTATATTCAAGTAGTAAATACAGTTGATGCTACAAAACTTGAGTCTTAGCCAAATTACAATCACTAATACTACCACAATGATCAAAATGATTGACTTTTCATGGCCTTGATCAGGTGTAGGGATGTAGTGTACACAGACCAATATACAAAAGCAACCCAGTAAGAAAAGAAAGATAGTAAGCATTTTTCAGAACAGTATAATTTACATTGAAGAAAATTTGCATGTTTACAGATAATCGAATCTGTTATTAATCCATAGGTAGGTGACCTTAAGATCTCTGCTTTTTGGATAAAATAGATAAAACATCATCTGAACTACCTACAAACAAGGTAAAAAAAAAAAAGACTAACAGTTAAATTTTCTTGAAGAAATAACTTAAAACTAACTTGGCTGAATAGCTAGTTGACTCAAAGGAAAATGTCCTACCTAATAATGCCGGTAAACTTTTCCCTAACAGCCTTCGATTCAACACACATTATATCAGCTGAAGCCATTCTAACCATTACCCTCGTTACCTGCAAATTGAAAACAGCTGTATTATAATTGCATCGTAAAAAGTTATTGGCATTCAAGTTTGCAGAGATGGAGATATGCATTTGCATTAATTAAAGTATATCTACTATACATGTATCTATAGAAATCCTTGAAGATTTATCAATTATAGAAAACGCTACATGGATAAGAAAGATGGGTCTTACTACTATATGATGTCTAGACCATCATGTTCAGTGATGTGGTGACCTACTCAATACAAGAGGAAAGAGAAAAAGGATATGTGAAAGAGTTGAATTCATGATAATAGAGAGGAGATATATTGACATTCATAAAAATAACAGTAACATAAAAAAAAATACGAACACATTGTCCAATAAAACTTACCAAAGTCTCCTCATAGGAGAAAACCACAAAGCTCTTCCTCTTACATTGTTCTCATGCAACTCTCAAAATATAGTTCATCCAAACCTATTTCCTACTTCGATACCAAAACATATAGCATTTTCATTAAATTTTCATGAATAAAAGTAGGTGAAAATTTTTATACAAGAGGGATGGTTGGCCACATCATAGATCTGTGACTTCAATTTCAATCATGGATTGCTTGATTCTTCCCACAAACAGTTTGAAAATAAAAATTTGATTGGATCATGATGGAATAAAACATTCAAACCTTCCTTGCATTCAGTGTCACATGAAAGGAAGGAGAAAGGGAATAGCATAGGGCTGCAAATAAACCGAGCCGAGCAAAGTGAGCAAGAGGTTGTTCAAACTATAGCTCGTTTACTAAAAACCTATTCAAGCTCAACTCGGGCTCGATTCAAGCTTCTTGGATAGTGTTCATGCTCAGTACATTTAAAATCATCTTGTTAAAGTTAGGTTCAAGCTCGGCTCGAGCTTAATTCATTTATTCGAACCTTCAAACAAGCAGCTTATTTAACCTTATCAACTGAGCTTGTTAAGCGTTAAATGAGAAGCTCAATTTGAGCCACGATAAGTCAATTAACAAGCCTAATTATCAAGCTTTTTGTGAACTGCCCAAACAAGCCTTATCGTGTTTATAAATGAGCCTACTAATGAGACAATCTATTGAGTTGCTTATTAACTCATCAAACGAGCCACATTAAGCCTATGAATAAGCACCTTGTCAAGCCTTAGAGTATAAGTTATTATTTTATTTTAAGAATTATTAATTAATAATTTAATTCATTAAATATTAATGAGCTTCATATCAGATCTTAATCCAAACCTTAAATTAAGCCTCAATTGAACTTTAAATCGAGCCTTAATTGAGCTTTAAATCGAGCATTATTTGAGCACTCTAACAAGTTTATTCACAAGCTTTAAATGATATTATTCATAAACATAAATAAATCGAGTAACATATTGTTCAAGCCCATTTATTTAATAACCGAGTAGTTATAAAGGTGTTCAAGTTTGTTTATTTAATCAAACGATCATGAACGAGCTCTTCTCGAATTGAGTCACGAGTAGCTTATTAAATGCTCATTTCATTTGCTTCCCTAAGGTAGCAAAAATTTATATGATTCCTTACTTTTAGTTTTAGATGTTGTCCATGTTAATAAGAAAATTAGTTAGTTACATCTTAGTGCCTTCATAATGATTAAAATCACCCTTGACTGCTCCAAATTTGATAAACATGATAGAAAAATAAAATTTTCCTTCTTGTGGGATGAAGGTAATGAAAACTTCTTTTTTTCCAACTTGATAAACAATGATGATGATAACACAAAATTGTATGAATTTTTTCATAAATGTACTAATTTTCGAATTTGCAACAAAATAGCCACTCTTGTTTTGGATCATTCTACCTCTCATTAATAACTAGGTTAAAGATACCATTGGTTAAATGACATTGAAAAGGGATAAACCAAAGTAGGAAAAGCTAGTAGAAAACTACGGTTTTCTTTATTGGAAGGTATAAGCAAATCAAAGAATTTAAAAAAAAAAATACTAAGATAATTAAGATAACGAATCTTTATTTTAACAAAATAACATCAAATCATTCATCCCAAGCAATACTCCAATGAGAGTTGAGATCTATCAATAATCAATACTAGATAGTCACCAAACCCTAAACTTCATGTAGAATTAAAAAAAAAAAAAAAAAAAAAATTGTGAAGGGCTAAGAACAACTTGACCCCCCCCCTAACAAAAAAAAAAAATCTAACATAATATGACCATTAAACCCTTAAATCCTTGTAAGATTGATGTAAAAGAAAATTTATAATTTTGTGAAGAGTAAAGAGCTATAAGGAGGTGAAAATTAAAAAAATTAAAATGCATTGAAAGCTTCAAAATTTCATCAAATAAATTCATGATTGGAAAAAAAAAAATCACCAAATTTATATCAAGCAACAACCATCCAAGGTTTTAGTTATAATACCAAATAATAGTGAAGTTGGACCCTGCCCTTAATGGTGTCAAGACTAAGGGTGTAAATGAGCCAAGCTAACTCAAACTCGACTCGATAATGAGCTGGCGAGTAGAGCTTATCAAGCCACGAGCACAAATTTCGAGCTCATATATTATACGAGTTCAAGCTCGAGCTTAATATGATTCAACTCATCGAACACACACACACACACACCACACACATAAAAATATTTTATTTTTTCTGCACTTCCTTGTTTCATGTTTCAATTTTTGGATGATGAAAAGTTCATTGCTTTCTCTTTTTTTTTCAAAAAAAAAAGATGTTTTCTTTTTTCTTCGATTTTTTTTTCGAGAGGACCATCGTCTCGCTAGCTTTTTTTTATTTGATTTTGTCTTCTCCACTTCCCCATCAGCCTTCTTGACTTCCCTCATTCCCCATCAAAATTTCCGCTTCACAGTCCCACCAATGAGCTCATTGAGCTCTCGAGACTAACAATAAGCCAATGAGTAGAGCTAGAGCTCATTTTATGAGCTCGAGTTTGAGCCACAATTTTGGCTGACGAATAAGCTCAAGTTCACTGCAACTCAAGCACGACTCAACTTGTTTACACCCCTAATCAAGACAATGAAGTCAAGTGAGGTGGTGGCCCAACCAATGCTAGAGGAAAGTTGAAAAAGCTATGTAAAAGATATGAAATCATAATAATGGAGAAGTGATATACTAATCTTCATAAAAATAAAAACATGAAAAGATACAAAAATAATTTATAGGAAAACTCACCAAATTCTCTTAATAGGAGAGATCCACCAAGTTCTATCTCTTACATTGCTCTCAAGTAATCCTCAACATATAATTCATCTTAGTCTATTTTATACTGTAATTTCACAACATATTTATAACATTTTCATTACATTTTCATGAATAAAAGAAATAAATTAAAGTTCTTGTATAAGGGGGATGGAAGACCACATTATGGGCACATGACTATTGATTTCAATCTTTAATTGTCTAATTATACAGACAAATCAATTTGAAATAAAAGTATGAATGAATCCTTGATTGACTAAAGCATCCAAACCTCTATTCCTTGCATTTGGTGTTATAAGAAAAAAGAGAGAAAGGGGGCAAGGGAGGTGAATTTTCTTTTTCTTTTTTTCTTTCTTATAGATTTCATCCAAACTAATAGGCAAAGGGAGTGGTTTCATCTTGGTACTTTCATGATGATTGAAATCCTCATTTCTCCATATTTGATAAAGATGACAAATGACAAAATCTTTTCTTCTTTTTAGATGACAATAATGAAAATATTTCTTCTCATATTTGGGTGATAGTGATGGAACTTTTTTTTCAATCTCTATATAACAATAACAATGAGAACCAACTTTACGCATGATGATGATGATGTTGATGGAAACACAACACTATCAATTTAGGAAACTTTTCATAAATGGACAAATTCAAACTCACGACAAAAGTATCATTCTTGTCCTGCATCATTCATTAATCCTATCACACATTTTTGGTATCCAATTCAAGACTTGTTGCATTCATGTTTTGTGTCTTATGTGTTCCTGCATCCGCATATCGTTTCCATGTTTCCTATGTTAGCATAATCATAATACCAGATATTCAAAAGGAAGACCCCATGAACCCATTATATAAAAATATTTGTCCTCACAGGTCCCTCTTTTGCACCCTTACATAGGAATCATAATAGAATTTTCATGAATTCTCCATGAAACAGGTATCTAATTTATCTTTATAAAAACTCTCCCAGTAAATAAATAGACTTTTTTATACAAGGAATACTTCATGTAGGAGACATTTACTGAAATATGACTACCCCACTGGCAATAATACCTTGGATAAATCAAAAATCTTCTGAACATGAAAAATTATATACAATAAATCAGTTCAACTAGACAACTAATTTCACAGCACTTATCAGCTAGACTATCAAAATAAGCTTTATCTGATATAGAAAAATTGCAATATCAGGAAGGTCCCACTAAACATCTAAGCATGATCATATTCTTGAGGAACTAGATAGAAAACTGCTTTTACAAATTCAGAAATTTCAGCTTAATCATTTGTCATGTCTAATAGGTTATACAATCATAAGAAACTAAAACAAGTAATCAACATTTCAACTGTTGGGAATTTTAGACGTGAGCTCATATATATATATATATATATATATATATATATATATATATATATATATATATATATATATTAATTATACGTTATGTGCTATCTTATTTTAAGCCTATTAATTTTGCGATTAAATAAAGATTAATTATTTTTAGACTTTTGAGGCATCTTATTAATTTTTGTGATAATTACTTATGGTGCATCTTAAATATTTTTTATTATATTAAGATAGTTGTAAATATTACATTTTTTTTATTTAATTGATCCAAAGCAATAGAAACATTTATGTTGATAGCATTTAATGCTTTTATAAACGTTTTACTATAAAATCATATAGATAAAAGTTAATATGGAAACGTTTTGTATTATAATTATAAAATGTTCTGTATAATACATTTCGTTTAGAACAATTATATGTTTATATTAAATATTTCAATGAAACATTTCTTAAACATTCAATAGTTATCGTTAGAAATACTAAATATTATTTTTATGTATTTTATAAATATTTCTATTTAACTACTTGAATTTAAACATATCTGTTATTATATTAAATACTTTTATTTATAAGTTTCTTAGTTGAATTTACATTATCTTATTATAAAATATAATTAAATTAATTAATATAAACTTAAATGAACTGTTTTGAATGAAACAGTTATTAAAGTTTATGTTATTGTCAAAATATTTAAAGTTAGTCCAAATTAAAATAATTGAAATGATAAATTTGATATTTATTATTTCAATATAATTTAAATTAAAATAATATGTCGCCAAAGTGATCTTTATTATATAAATTTATTTAATTTTAAAATATATAAATATTACTTAAGGATTGTATTTAAATCTATACGAAAATAATTAGTCCAAAAGAAGATTATTTTTTAATCAGATTGTATATAGTAACAAATATGTGATAATTTTATATTAATCATGCATACAATATGTCGATCCAAAGATTGACATATTGTTGGTAAAATTTATTATCAATATTTGTTAGTTATAATTTTAAAAGTACCATTTACAAATTATTAATTCTGTCCAACGACTAAATTGCAATGATGTACTATATATCTTATATAAATCTATCTTATTAAACATTTCATTTCAAGCATATATATTGTTGATATTTTGTTTACATTATATATGCATAAGGAAATTATAATGTTGTTAATTGTGAGTATTTTTTGTTATTTTCAATTATTATTTTTTTAGATTAATTTGAATAACATTCCAGTCTTAACTTTTAATTTTAAGAAATGGAAAAGATATCACTAGTTCCTGCGGATCTTAACTATCTGATTTGGACTAAAAATCCTCCAGAAATCATAATTTTGAAAAGCAGGTTGTTTCGTTAGTTCTAAAAAAGTCGAAACGAGTACTATTCTTAGTAAACTCGTTTAAATGCGGTATAAAGACAATGAAAATATAAGAGAGTACATTATGGAAATATATAATTTTGTTACTAGACTGAGAGCACTAAAATTAGAGATGTCTAATGACATTCTTGTGTACTTAATTTTAATCTTTCTTCCTACACAATTTAATTCTTTTAAGATAAGTTACAAAACTAAAAAAAAATTGACTCTTAATGAGCTCATTGCTCAATATGTGGAAGAGTGTGTGGAAGAGGAAGAGGAATTGAAATATGATAAAATACAAAGTGCTCATTTAACAACTTCCTCTCGTGGCATTATTACTAAAAGAAGATAAAAAGACTTATAAAGGTAATGGAGCTGCAGTCAAAGGGACTTTACAGCATAAGGTGCAACAGAAACAAGATAAGATTATTACTTATTTCTTTTGCAAGAAATTTGATCATATGAAGAAGGATTGTCCCAAGTATGATAATTGGCTCATAAAAAGGGTAAACTTCTTAACTTTGTTTGTTCTGAAATTAATTTATCCTTAGTACCAAATCACACTTGGCGGATAAATACAGATACAACTACTCATATAAGTGTGACTATGCGGGTTTGTCTAAAGAGATAAATGTCAACTGATGCTGAAAGATTCATTTATGTAGGAAATGACAATAAAATTCTTGTTGAAGCAATATGCTTATATAGATTACATCTAGAATCTAGTTGTATTTTGAATTTATATGAAATTTTTTATGTACCGTCATTTAGAAAAAAAATTAATTTTTATTTCTTGTTTGAATAAATCTGGTTATTCTTGTTCATTTTGAAATGAAAAATTTAGTCTCATTCAGTATTCAAATATTAGTGGTATCAGTTCTTTAGTTGATAATCTATATAAATTAGATATTTATGCTTTACGATTTAATGAAACCTTGTATGCAAATAATTTTAGTACAAAGCAAAAAATAATGAATAAGAATTCATATATGTTATGACACGGACGTTTAGGACATATTTCTAAACAAAGAATTGAAAGACTTATGTCAGAAGAAATTCTTGATTCTCTTAATTTTTCAGATGATAAACTCTATATAAAATGTATCAAGAGAAAACAAACAAATATCATGAAAATTGAGCGTCTTAGATTTAATCCATACTGATATTTGTGATTCGTTCCCTACAGCTACTTAGAATAGCCAACAATATTTTATTATTTCCATAGACGATTATTCTCGTTATACTTGATTTATGAGAAGTTATAGTCATTGGACGTATTCAAAAATTTTAAGGCTTAAGTTGAAAATCAACTTGGAAAAAAATAAAAGCTATCAAATCTGACCGTAATAGTGAATACTATGGCAGATATGATGAATCACGTGAATAACGTCCAAACCTTTTTGTCAAATATTTAGCAGAATGCAGTATCGTTCCTCAATACACTATGTCAAAAACTTCAAGTCAAAATAATGTAGCTGAGAGATGAAATCGAACCCTTATGGATATGATTAAAACTATAATAAATCATTATTTATTATCAGAATTACTTCAGGAAAAAGCCTTAAAGACGGTAGTTTACATCCTCAATAGAGTTTCAAGTAAAGCAATAGCTAAAATCCCATATGAATTATAGATTGACAAGAAACCTAATATTAGGTATCTTCATGTCTAGGGATGTCCAGTTGAAGATAGGTCATATAAGCCTAATGAAAGAAAGTTTGACTCAATAACTGTTAGTTGTTATTTTATTGGATACTCAGAAAGGTCGAAGGATTTTAAATTTTATGACTTTTCATCCTTTTTTGAGGCGGACAATCCTAAATTTATTGAGAATGTTGAATATGATGGGAGGAATAAACCTAAGAATTTTATATTGGAAGAGCAATTTATTACTCTTTCTGTAGTTACAACAGAAAATGATCATATAATTGTACCTGATATTACAAGTTATAAATACAGATAATCAAAATATTCTTGAGATAATTCTCACTCATATTGAGGACTCACAATAACCTCAAATTAAAGTATATTAAGAAAATCTACTAGGGAGAGGAGATCAGCAATTTCTAATATTATGTTGTGTATCTCCAAGAACATGAGTTTGACATTAGATTAGAAATTGATCAAATCTTTTTTAATCAAGTCAAACAAAGTGTCAACTCCCATAAATGGATAGAAGCCATTGAGGATGAAATGAAATCAATGAAAAATAATATTGTTTAGGACCTTATTTAATTGCCTAAATCAATAAAACTCATTAGTTGTAAATGAATTTTCAAAACCAAATGAGATTCAAAAGGCAATATTGAAATATATAAAGCACGTCTAGTCTCCAAAGATTTCACTCAAAAGGAAGACATTGATTATAAAGAGACTTTCTCTACAATTTTTTCAAAAGACTCTTTTAGAATCATTATGACACTAGTGGTTCATTATGATTTAGAATTACATCAGATGGATGTAAAGAATGCATTTCTCAATGGTGACATTGAAAAAAATATATATATGATGCAACCAGAAAATTTTCAATCTTCTGATTCAAAATATCTGGAATGCAAATTAAAGAACTTCATCTATAGTTTAAAGCAAACATTCCGTCAATGGTATAGAAAATTTGATCAAGTGATTATTTCTTTTGGTTTCAAAAAAAATATTGTTGATCAATGTATTTATCACAAAATCAGTGAGAGTAAACTCATCATCCTATATATGATATATTACTACCGACAAAGTAACATATACTGATGAAACTAAGATATTTCTTTCAAATAAATTTGAAATGAAAGATCTTGGGAATGCATCTTTTGTATTGGGTATACAAATTCATCGAGATCGTTCTCGTGGTATACTTGGCTTATCACAAATGACATATATAAATAAAGTGCTTGGTAAATTTGGTATGAAAGACTGTGCTCCTGGAGATACATCCATTGTTAAAGGTGATAAATTTAGTTTGTTTAAATGCCTAATAAATGAAATTGAAAAGAAGAGATGAAAAAGATCCCTTATGCATATGCGATAATGAGCCTTATGTATGCTCAAGTTTGTACGCATACGGATATTACGTATATTGTTGGAATGCTTGGTAGATATTTAAATAACCCAGGAATGGATCATTGAAAAGTAGTAAAATGAGTTATGAGGTATTTGAATAGAACAAAAGATTTTATGCACATATATCGGAGATCGTGGGGTACTCCAATTCTGATTTTGCTGGTTGGCTCGATAGTAGAAAATCTATTTTAGGTTATATTTTCTTATTAGCTGAAAGAGCTATATTTTGGAATAATGTTAAACAATTACTCATAACTTCTTTCACTATGGAAGCAGAATTTATAACTTACTATGAGGCATCAAATCAAGGAATATAGCTGCAAAATTTTATCATTGAGCTGAATATTTTTGATGGAATAGAAAAACCATTAAAATAAATTGTGATAATAGAGACATTGAATTGTATTGAATTGTATTGAAAGAACAATAAGAGTTCATCAAAATCAAAGCATATTAACATAAAGTTTCTTATTGTAAAAGAAAGAGTTCAAAGTTCTCTAGCATCTATTGAACATATTAGTACAAACTTTACTATTGTAAATTTACTTACAAAAGGTTTACCACCTAAAATATTTTATGAGCATATAGCTCGTATGAGAGTGATTTACTTTTATGATATGCTAGCATAGTGAGAGTTTGCTTAAGATGTTCAATTATTGTAAATATATTTTTTTGATCAGAATAAAATATTATTATTATCATATAGTTGAAAATTCTGAAATAAAGTTGTGTAGTTTCAATTGCAATTTAGCATAAATAAATAACACTATATTTATAACTCTTTTGAGTTATAATATAGGATTAATTGAAAATAGGCATGATATATGATCACATTATATAAAATTTTCATGCTACACATCCATATTTGATCTATGTCATTAATCATATTAATTTAGTGATCACTGATGGGTCTTGCTATAGAAAATTGAAACATAGATCACTTTGATTCTATGTTAATATTATTAATGGATCAAATTATCTAAAGATGTTTTTCTATGAATATAACAAATATTGAGCTTTTAAAGTATTTAATAATGTATAAATATCAAGTAATATATGTAGCCCAAGTGGAAGATTGTTGAAAATTTTAGATGTGAGCTCATATATATATATATATATATATATATATATATATATATATATATATATATATATATATATATATATATATATACATTATGTGTTATCTTATTTTTAATCCTATTAATTTTATTATCAAATAGAGATTAATTATTTTTAGGCTTTTGAGACATCTTATTAATTTTTTGTATAAAATTATTATGTGTAGAGACCAGACATTTTATTTTAATTTTATGATAGATTGAACTAAAATAAAATACATTCAAGTATAAATAGAGTCATGATCCCCATTCTAAAAGATCGATTCTTATTTTTCCTCATATCCCATCTTGAATAAAAAAAAGTTCTCTCTCTCTCAAGAACACTGCTTTAAAATTGGAAGGCCAAAAATCTTGTATTTTAATTTTCATGGATTCAGGTATGCTTCCAATTAATCTCCTTGATGATTTGACATGAGATTCGAGCACGATTTTTTTTTTTTTTTATCTTCATATGTTTCCAACATGAACCACTACAAGGGGATATTGCACCTCTTATTTCAAAGTCAACTCATTTTCCCATTATGTAAATTATGTTCCCATAAATAAAAGAAGTGGCACCTCTTGCTTTTAGAGGTGGCTAAACCCAAAATACCTATGCTTCACTTGATATGTTGAAGTGACTTTCTTTCAACTGCCAACTAAACTTTTGGAAGTTCGCTTATCCCATTTTCCACTTCTAGGAACTGCTTAGAGGCAAACAAACAACCTATTGAGCATGGCCTAGGCATCTAGAGGTGGGCATGGTGCAGTCTAGTTGTAGTTCAACCATGGCTTGAAACCAAACAAAACCAACATGACCATCAATAGTGGTAAATGAAACCAAATAGTCCAAAAGTGAAACCCAACAAAACCAAATCATTTGATTCAATTAGTTTCAATTCAGTTCTCGGTTTAAAGTAAGAAACAAAAAACTACAGTTATGAATAATTTGGTTTGATTTAAATCACTTTTATTGTTTGGGTTCAATTCAGTTTAGCATTATTTAAAAATATACACTATAAATTTACGATCAACAATTTGAGATGGTGATAAACAAACCTCCAACCACTGAACGCCTGCAGCATGACCATCATATTCCAGACAGGCTTAAAGATTACTACCGAGGAAAAGGATAATAGAGGTTGCTTGTGAGTTAATTAAATGTTAGTAATTTCATTTTGTTTCCTGTAGTTTGTTAGAGAACGGACATGTGTCAAGAATCCATTTGCTTAATTGTTTAAGTAGTTGGAGTAGTGAGACGGCTGTCCAAATCCTACTTAACGTAATGATGGGAATGACTAAGGATGGAAAAGGGGTATAGAAAACTTAAGCAACGAAATATCCAAGACCTTTTCTACTCTATTTTCTTCTTCTTTGTTCTTAATTTCTTTCCTAGTTTTCACAAAGGGCTCAAAACCAGCTGGCAACAGCTCCAGAGCAACCAACAAACTCAAATACGCCGTTTATCTCAACAGATGGCTCAAGATATAGCATGCATGGCTTAGTCTGCTCGGTTCATTTTATTGATTTTCCTAAACTCTAAATATAAATCAAATCAGACCAATCGGTTTATGCAACTTTAGAACCAACCGGAACTCCAAAAAATTTAAAAAAAAAATTTGTGATTTGGTTTAATTTTTTTAGATTGAGCTGTTCTTTGGCTAACCCAATGGGCATCCCTGAAAACCCTCCCATGGAAGGAAGGGTATTCTTTCAAGAGATTTGCATCAAAAAGGAATTGAACTCTACCTGCATGAAGATATTATATCCACTCACAGGAGTTGCTAACGTCAGATAATTTCCCAAACATTCAACACTGCCGACTACAAGAGAAAGGAGCAAAAATAATAATAATAATAATAATAAGGCAGAGGTATCTTATCATCAGATTATGACATGAGAAATATCATTCAATGGGATAATGCGCAAACAAAAAGCGCTGTTAAAAGCCAAAATACCTACTCGAGCAAGGACGACAACTCCCGGATCAGGAACGGCGCCATGGGTCTTGTGACCGACAACTTCCACGATTAACCTCTGAAGAGCCGAGATGCCAAAGAGAGCGCTTATGGTGGAAGGAAGTGGGAGGAAAGCCAGCAAAGAAGATGAAACACTAAACACTGGAAACAACGTGAAGCAACGAGGCCTACCTTCTCCGTGGAGTCGGCTGGAGGAGGTAACACACGACGGTGGCCGGTGAGGGAGGCGTGAATATTCCTGCCATTGGGTTCCAGATAAGCTCCTTTCCCTGCAATAAACTGAGAGGAATCTCCCAGTATTTCACCAGGAGTTACTATATTCTCTCCTCCGGCAGCCATGGCGACCGTTTCCTCTCACTCTCGCACGCCTTCGTGATTCCTAGGGTCGCCCGTTGATAGGTTATTACGTGCATCAGCTAGGGGTGTGAGAGCCGGCTCGCGATCCGCCAATTCGAGGATAACTCGTTTATGAGCTCGAGAGTGACTTGTTGAGTTGTTGTTGTGTTATGTTAATTCTTTTATCAATATTTACAAATTAATCATTTAATTTATATATATATTTATAATTTAATCATATTTTTTTTATTTTTTAAAGTTATTAAAATTATATATTTATATGTATCACTTTCAAATTGTTAGAAATTTTATAAAAACTTTTATTATGAATTTTAATATTTGAATATAAATTTAAAATATTAAAGCTAAAGATAATTAAGTTAGAGAGATTTACATACATACCACCAAATTATTTATTATTTACTTATCTAACATCTAATTCTTTAAATTTACTTATATACCATCCAATTTTTAAAATGTGCTCAAATATATCACTCCTTGTTAAAAATCCTCATGTTGAAACCACTTCTTCGCTCTCCTCTCTCTAGGGCTACAAACGAACCGAGCCGAGCCGAGCACGGAGCATGTATGTGTTCAGGCTTGAGCTTGTTTAATATTATCGAGTTCGAGCTCGATTCGCGCTTTTAAGAATAGCGTTCAAGCTTGAGCATGTTTATCATTATTGAGCTCGAGCTCGATTCGAGTTTGTTCACGAGCTCGATTTAAATTGAATTATCGAGCTTGTTAATGAGCAGCTCATTTAATAAAATAAATGAACTTTAATCAAGCCTTAATCGAGCTTGTTCACGAGCAGTTTGTTGAGAAAATATATATGAGTTGTATCAAATAAAGCTTATTAAGCTTAAAAAAATAATAATTTGAACAATACTGTTCACAAACAAGCATTAATCAAGCAGTAATCGAGCTCTTTAGTGAGCTTGTTCATGAACTTTAAATGATAATATTCATGAACATAAAAAAACCGAACGATAAACTGTTCAAGTTTGTTCATTTAGCAATCGAGTATTTAAAAAAATATTCAAGCTCATTTAAATAGTTAATCAAACAAATATGAACGAGCTCTAACCGAGCTGAGCCAAGAATAGTTTATGAAACACTCGATTCATTTGCAGCCCTACCTCTCCCGCTCCGCTCCCCCTTGGCTGAAAAAAATCAAAATTATCTCTTTCATCTCTTTTGCTCTGTCAACAATCATCGGATAAATGCTCATCTATAAATCATCTTCAAAGTATTGTTCAATCCTTCATAAAACCAATTGCCAGAATTAACTTTCGCCATTATAGCAACTTTCGTGGGATTCCTCAGCATCGCTCTCATCTTTGACACAATCCCCTACAACCCATTCTCAATGCACAGTTTCTGATATGAACCCATATCCCCAAGCCAACAAAAGAAACAGAAGAAGGCCGGATAGGCTAAAGGATTTCACAAGTCTTAAAATATTAACAGAGAGAATTATTCAAGAATGAAGAAGATAAGAAAATAAGACCAATATAACAGTTGGTACAAACAACAGTGAGCGATGGGATGAATAAATCCATTTATAAACAATATAATATCTCCAAAAGAGCAGAGACATCTAACATGCACCTCCCAAGGAACCATATACAGAGAAGGCGCTCAAAAGCAGTAAAGGAAAGACCTTCCAATACATATGTAATTAATTAGAGATTAGTAAAACACAAGACTAATAACAAGAATCAAGAAACTGGCGAATACACGGCAGGAGGAGATTACGAAATAGCAGTGTTCTGAGCTCAAGAACATTCTAGAATATGAGCAGATCAGAAATCCAACACTATAAATAGGGATGAAGAAATCTAGAAAAGGGTTGAAGAATTTATCTCAAGAACTCCTCTGTCTAATTTCTCAAGTCTTCTCCCTCTTTCTCCCGGTCTTTCTCTCCCTCTGCAGCTCAATTCTCATGGTGGAAACCGGAAAACCCCACGGGGCGGTCCCGGGATCTCCTCCAAATTCTCTCTCAAGCTGGTTCCGGCATCCTCAGGACCTTTCTACGGTGGATCTTCCTTGGATCGACCATCGCCGGTAAGGATCTATCCCTCTCCCTCCGATCTCCCCTCAGGAACCCTAGCAGACGACTCGAACAGACGAGCTGAAACGAAACAGAAAGAATAAGGCAAATATCAGGTTATGTTAATTCAAAACAGCATCCAACGATCCGTCATACGCAATTATCGATCAAGGATCCCGATTCAATTCAGATCAAGCCGCAAAACCAACATGAATCCACTCAATCCGGTAAGAATTCACGCATGATAAAGAAACGGTCCAATGGTGATTAACACAAGGCAATCCAACGCTTCCAAGCGCCGAAAGACCAATCCGAGCCCATCCAAGCGGAGAAATAAGGCTAGATCCTACGGATCGATAACACGCCCTGCTTATTAACTCGGGTTAACTTGAAAAGGGTTTAACTCATTATCGACTCAAACCAAGCGATTTGACTGGATCCGAAATCAACTCAACCAACGTAATTATCTAAAACAGAAATAATCTCTCAATCCTCACTGTATCAAGCTAATTACAGAAGTTAATCACCCTATCAGCTGTAATTACAGTGATTAAAGACAATTACAGAAAAAGAACCTTATCAGTTTCACTGCCGCCTCTAATGAATTTCTCCTCTCATCTCTATGGATCTTCATTAGTGAGAAAGAAGACAGGGTAGTCTTCAACGACTCTTTGAATCATCCGCACAGCATTTGGCTGCAAGAAGACCATCAACCTTGTGCCATGGATACCAATCGAAGGATGATCCTGATATCAAAGGCTTTTATGGTCCAATGATTAATGTATATCATCCAACAACCACTCATTATGAAAACACTTAATTTTCAAAATAAATTATGGCAACACTTAATTTGTTTAAATCTGTAGTTTATATCCTATTGAGCATTTTAGAGTTAATTTATATATATATATATATATATATATATATATATATATATATATATATATATATATATATATATGTATATATATATATATATATATATGTATATATATATATATATGTATATATATATATATATATATATGTATATATATATATATATATATATATATATATATATATATATATATATATATATATATTCCATTTCCACTACTTTAACTATCCATCCCAAAGAGCCCCTTGTTGCCCACTCCACATTTTTCTTATCAAGGCCTTCTCAAATAGCTGCATTGCAACTACTATTCCTTCCTCTCAAGCTTGAGAATAAACAAATGATTTGAGGTTGAGCTCACTCAAGAGCTTGACTCAAGTTCAAACCACTTCTATGGCTAAGGAGTCAAGTTGCTCACCTATAGGCTAGCAAGGCTAATATAAGTCTATTTTCAAATAAAAAGCAAGTAGTCTAAACTAGAAATTATTTTGATTTTGATTCTAACTAAATTTTAGTTTAATAGAAATTAAAGTTATTTATTTTGATTCAAATGAATTTGATTTAAGTATATTAGAATAGATTTTGAGATGAGAGCTCTAAGTAGATTTAGGGTAGAACCTATTAATTTTATAAAATATTTTTAATCATAAATTAACATCTATTTAAAATATTTATATTTTATATAAACCTCAATTTATAAAATATATTATATGTATAATACATTAATTATATATATTTGCCAATAAGCCTATTAACTCATCATTTTGAATTTTGACGGTAGCAAATGTATGTTTAACATTACTAATGATTATATTTTAAATATTTTAAGAAGATTATCAAACTTAGAAAAGATCAAAATTTCATAAGTTTGATGTTTTTAGAACTCAATAAAGTGTATTTTGCATAATTTGGCAGATGAGCACAAACTAAATTTTGTGGCAAAAATTATTTATTATTTTATCTCATTTTTATTTCTTCAAAAATTAAATTATATTTTTAATATTCATAAAACCTATCTATCATTTAATTTTTCACACAAAATTAAATGATTCATTCCTTCATGTTTACTTCATGCTTTACAAACTTTATTTAATTAAATCATTATAATTTATTTTATTATATAATAAAAAATGAATATAATTAATCATAATAGTACTATCATTATTAAAACTATTATTATGCATATTATATTTAAAATCCATATTAATTTTTAATTAATATTATTAATAAAACAAAATCTCCAATTCTATTTTGGCAAAATTATGGGTAATTTAATTCTTATTTTTTTCTATTTTATTTAATGTTAAATAGTTATATATTAGTATATATTGGTGCAAAGTCCAATTATGTGATATATGACTGTTTAGTATGTATGTGTATTATAGTTAACCTCTGTTTATAAGTTTAGTTATGATTTCTTTTTTTAGAATTTTTAAATATATTTTTGTATTAGTATTAAGATTAAAGTCATGCGGTTTAGGATAAGCATAGGCTAGAAGGCTTAGACATGGGAGGTCATGCGATGCCTAGAGGATCCAATATATTGAAGATCAAGAGAAGATGAAGACCCCCATAGGCTATTTTTTGTTGTTGTAATATTTATCATAATTCAGGCTGTATAAGAGTTGAGCTTGGCTACCACTTTTTTCTTTTATAAGGTGTATGGCAGAACCTGGCCGCATCGGCCATTCATTATTCTTTTAATTTGATTAAATATTTGGTTTGTTTACCATGTTTGTGCAATAGAAAATGGCATTATTTTCTTAGGTTTTATAAATGTGATATTTTATCACATGTCCTCGATTTCAGTAGGCTCTTTAGGGTTTCAATTTTCTACTCCAACCTAAAAATCAAATTAATAAGTAACACAAATCATAATCTCATCTTAAAGTATAGGAATTAATCAATAAAAAATTATAAAAATCACTAGGATTATGATGAATGTGGATAACAATCATGCATGCATATTATCTTCATTCATTAAATATAAGGAATCTTCACTCATCGCACAATAAGAGAGAGTGCATGACCATTGATAAGAACCCCCATGAGTGAGAAACACCCTTCTTGTGGATTGGTCCATAACTTAATTTTATCATGTATGTAGGCATACTTGTCCACCCAAGTCTGAGTCAAAATGAATAAAAATACATAATTTTTATTACATTAGTCTAAGACATGATTTCATGCCAGTGACAATCTAGGCTCTTAAGTAGTAAGTTTAGGCTCTTAGATTTATTTTCAAAATAAATAATAGCTCAACTATTTTGCATTCATAACACTTGACCACATTATTTTAGCTCGCAGGAAGTGTTAGCTAACAATCATTATAGGTAGTTGTAAGTCCAAAAGAGTTGAGATAAGTTATTAGCTCTAATGGAAGTGAACCAACATATCACAATTATTTTCTTGTTAGATTAAGTTAAGTTCTTAATTTGTGCTAGACCAATTTAAATTTAGGATCAAAGGTAACTTATTTCTTTGTTGTTATTTGTGTAAATCTTCACTTCTCGGGCATTTTTATAATCTTATGTTGTTGAAATATAAGTGTGGTGTTTTAATTTAGAGTCGGGTGGACACTACGTAGATCTTAGGAGATACTTATTGAAGTGATTGGGTACGATATTCAAATATGATGTACTATCTCGAGAGATAGAAGTATCACCCTGCAATGGACCTAATCACCTATTAAGGACTCCTATAACAGATGGGACTTTGTATATACTAGATATATTTCCCCTACTTTATATGAAAAAGTAAAACAAGGTTTATTTTATGTCGGGTTCTTTAGTTCCCTATGAAAGCAAGCTTTCATAGTTAATTACATCCTAGGAAGTTGGAATTTCATAAGAATACTCTCGATTAAAGTAGTCAATCAATCATCTCCAAAAACTTCGATGCTAGACTATCAAAGAATTGGGTATTTTTAGGAATTTAAGTGGGAATGTTCAATTTGGAGAGACTTATTTTTAGAATCCAATGGAAGATAAGTAGGGAGAACTCGTGATATTAGGAAGCTTAGTAAGCACTCTAGCCTATCCTATGGTGAGGCTTTATATGTTTGAATGAGAGACTTTATTTTAATTTGAGTTGAAATTTGTATTAGTTTAATAGAGCTTATAATCCATCAACACAAGGTTGTGAAAATGCCTAAGAGGTGAGGATTTATACTCGTTGCCCAAAGTAAACAAGCTACCTCAGAACCTAAATCTAAGAAGTTTTAGCACAAGCTAAAAGCATGATCTAAATCAAAGCGAAAAATGAGATATTATGTTTTACCTCCATAAGAGAGGGTAAACCCATCTCGACTCTTCTTAACTTACAACTGCCTGGAGTGACTGCCAGCTAACACCTCCTATGATTCAAAATCATGTAGGCCGGTTTTATGTATGTGCAAGATAGCTAGGTTGTTATTTAGTTAGGAAAGAGACTGAAGTTTTAAACTTACTCCCTAAGAGACTAGATCATGATTGGTATAAAATTAAATGCAAAATCTTATAAATTTTTATATCATTTTGACACAATCTTTTGGACAAAGACTTGGGATAATTATGCCTAAATGCATGATAAAATTAAGTTGTTGGCTAAATCAGTGGGAGGAGGTGTTCTCCATAACAAGGGATGCCCTCACAATTCAAACATTCTCCTATCATGCAAGAGTGGAGACCCTCCCTATTCAAGAAAGAAATAATATGACATGCATGATATTAGAGCATACAACATTCAGTCAAGGGGTTGCTAAACCTTTTAATTATCTTGATTTATAGCTTAAGCTTTAGGGTGAGGTTAAGAATTATTTTAAAATTTGGTTATGAGTTATTAATGGAGCTAAAAAAATTAATTTTATCTTAAAGAACCTACTGTATCCAGGCCACACATTTAATTTTCAATATTAAGAAACCTATGATGAAGATGCAATTTCTATTGCACAATTTAAACAAAACAACCAAATATTCATAGATTTCGTAAAAGATTAAGAGGTCGAT
Organism: Cymbidium sinense; assembly: GCA_021442155.1. NCBI lineage: Eukaryota > Viridiplantae > Streptophyta > Magnoliopsida > Asparagales > Orchidaceae > Cymbidium > Cymbidium sinense. The sequence continues at coordinate 67,363,326 of CM038227.1, read as the reverse complement.
GTGGCCGGGTGCCATCGTACACCCTAGAAAAGAGAAAATTGAGTAGGCGAACTCTACCCTTATACAACCTGGATTACAAAAGAATATTACATTTGAAATTGAATAGATGATATGGGGGTCTTCATTCTTCATCTATTCTTCTTCCTTTTGTAGTTTGATTTGGGTTTGCTCTAAAGCTTCATAGGGCTTCCGAGGACTTTGCCTTCTAGTCACTGCTCATCTTAAATCTTGTATCATTAATCCTAATTCCTATTGCATTATTATATATATATGAAAAGTAAAATCTAACTATACCTGTAAGACAAAAGTTAGCTAAACATACATACATACAACCCAATCAGTTATATTATGTAATTTGGACTTAGCACCCTACATATAGGTAACCAAGCCCACATATCCTAATATGGATTATGCTTATGGGCATAAGCAACCTGCAAGCAAAAGTATTTATATTTATTTTAGCAGCCTCATCAGCATAATCCCCTATAGAAAATAATATTAGGTTAATAACGGCCTAACATCGAGCCTACGCACAATAGTCTTAATATACAGTCTAAAATATTATATCACAAAATAACACACAGCATCATAACATACACCGCCCATACTTAAAGTTAGAAGTAGTGGCTTAGTATTCTGATATGTGTGCTAACGCTTAGTGTGGTATGTCTTAGCTAGGCTTTAGAATTATAATTATCTAAGTTTGGAATGTTCAAATTATACATGAGAGGGTTTTCACTTCAAATCTTTAAGAGGATTTGCAAATTTTAATTTATTTATTTATTTTGTTTCATATGATATTTACTTAGCATTTAATTATTATAAAGAGAGGAAGGAGGTTTAACCTCCTTCATCCCTACACTAAATTATTTTTTAAAGAGTGTATTATTATAATTTTAGTTTCCCTTAGTGAATGATTAAACTTATGTTTGGGTTAATCTTAAAGAATTCTATTCAACATGGAAGGTATCTTAAGATTAATGAGATTAAGTGGCCATCATATAGATAATGTTGTACCATTCCTTTTTTATTATCAATAATATGCATATGATTTTGAACTTAGCATACATATACGTGTAATATATTTTCGGCACACTTAGATGATTATGAATGCATATTTATTTTTGGTGAAAAGAGGAATTTTGTTCTTTAGCTAAGTACACACACATATGTATTAAAGTTTTATGCAAGTACATGCCATTATTTAAATTAGAGAAGTGAGATAATCTAAGACCTCCGTGAGGCTACTTAAAGCCTCGTATTCTCAGGATGTCCAGATTATATACTTGTTATCTTAAATATATATGAATGTACACAACCATGAGAATGAAAGTCTTACGAAAGATTGTATTTTAGTGAATTATTTTCACATGTAAAGTAAAGTTCTATTTAAATTCTAGTATAAGATGATGAATGAAATTAAATAAGTATGTGCTTTCATTAACCAGGAAAGTGAGATAATCTAAGACATCTGTGGGGCTACTTAAAGCCTCATAATCCCAGGATGTTCAAACTATATACTTATTAATATTCAAACATATGTAAACACATACATAAACCATAAAGATAAAATAATACTTTGACATGTTTAGGTTATTAGCACATGTAAATCATATGTACCATTCATAGTTAATATCAATTTAACTTATCATCATTGATTTATAATTTTGAAAAATAATTTGAAATTGATTAGTGATAATAGCCACTCCATATAATAAGATTAATTCAACACATACAACTTTACATACATAAGTATATTCATTTGATTACTTGATTTGGAAACATGATTACATTATACAAATGACATACAAAGCTTATGATGATTGAAAAGGAATAATTGAAAACTTCCATTTAATCCATTCAACTACATTAATTCTTAAGGACAATCACACTAAGTAAAAATATTTAAGTTCAACCAAAGTTGTTATTGAGTTTAATTTGGGATTTGAGTTATTGGACTTAGAAGTGAACTAATATTTATTGTTTTACCCCATCCCATGTTATTGACTTAACACATTTAAGGAAATATAATTAAGTAGCTTTTATGGATTAATTAAGTTCAAGCCATTAAGCAAATAATTTATTATCCCTTTCCTAAGCCTCCTTAATTCAAGTAAGCATTTAATTATGAGCCTCCAATAATATGCAAATGAGAAATTAAAATTACAACGCACTTAGGGACCTAATGCAATAAGGCTCATAATTAATTATTGATTAAATTAAAGAAGGATTTAATTAAGTACTTATATGATTTTTCCACACCCATGGGTTAATCATAATTTTCTTAGGGGTCTTTATGCTATTGAATACATAAAGTGGAACCCAAAAATTCAAATTAAATCATCTGAATCAGTTATCATTTTAATTTGATTTCATTTCATCATTAATTACTTAATCATTTCTTAATTAATCCTTAAGTTAATTAACCCTCTTAAATGGAATGGGTTTAGGGAAAAAATTAGGAAAGATGTCCTAATCATTCAACTTCATCATTTCACTGTTAATAGTGATTAATTAAATTTAATTAATTGATTTTTATTTTTTTATATTTTTAATAATTATTAAATCATTTAATGAGGGTAATTAAGATTTGAATTTCAAAATTTTCTAATTACCTAGCCAATAAATCTCAAAAAAATTATGAGAGGTAGAGGACATCGGAATCAACACATCTAATTTGAGACTCATTAGCCAAGTAATTAAGGCTTAATTAAGATAATTAAAAAAATTATAAACCCTAATTAAACACTATTCATTATTCAAACTCTATGAGTTTTATTTTTATTAAATTCTCCTCTATTTATCCTTTCCAAAATAGGTTTATTCATATTTTAAAGATTTTTTTACAATTAGTAATGAATTTTCAAAGTTTTGAGTAATTAATGACATTTTAAGCTTAATTAACTCCTAACCTTATCGACGCCATGCGGGGGGTGACGTGGAGACGCTTTTCACATGGCAAAATGGGATAGGCCATTTAAATCTGGCGTGGCGTCTTTGAGTCGGTGATTGGATCGCTTTTCTGTCGTTGATCTCATCGAATGATAGAGATTAATCCAGTGGATCTTAACAGATTAAATCATGATCGTTTGTTCTAATCATGTGAAATGGACAGTGGATGATCCTTCGTCCCTTGAGCGATGGAAGAAGGACACTGTCCGCCCTCCTCTGCTCGATCTGAGCTCATCGGAGCTCGTGAGACATCAGGATTGACTTCAAAACATTCGGGGAAGGGTTCTAAGAGGATCCTATGATGGAAATTGTGTGCAATCAAAATTTCTTTCACAAAACACCAACAACTAAGAGGGTTTCTATGATTTGCCAGAAAATTATCTTGCCGGAGCTCAAGACCGATGGCCCAACTATTGAGGTAGCTTCATCTTGAAGAGACGAAGCTTTGTTGAGAAGCTCATAAGTTGCCTCCCCGCTAGTAGCTCAGTGGACCAAACATCATCGCAATAGTTGCCGAAGTTGATCTAGGAGTGATCTTCGGTGCTTGGATCGATTTGTTTTGACTCAACGGAGCTTGGGGAAGGTGTGTGAGAAGTTAATTGAAGTTTGAGTGGGGTTGGGATTGACAGAGGGCTTGATTTCGCTCAAGTTTGGTGTCACCAGATATGAGGAGCTCAAGGGGAATCGAGGATGCTTTGAGGATGCTCGCCTAGACTCACTGAAGCTCTCTATGTGGTTTGAATTGGATGGGGGAAGAGTATACTCTCCTCCCCAAGGGATCATATGGCTTGGATGAGTTCAAGTTTTGGCAGTTGTTTGGCTGAGGTTGGTGGCCGGAGATGGCAGTGAGGGGCTGAGCTGGAGGCTCTTGAGTAGCTGAAGGCATGACATGGACTAACAATGTGTGTACTCTCTCCTTCAAGTGTTCTAATAGGGTTGCTTAGGTGAGTTCACTCTCTCTTGACCCATGGTTGAACCCAATCAGCTTTAGTCACAGCAGTGGTGTTGAATAATGGGGGGATGTTAAGGGTTGGTGGGTAGGTATGACCATCCAAATAGAGATTTTGTCTCATTTTGATGGGTTTACCCAATGGGTTTTGGCCTAATTTGGGTTCAACATGGGTTGGGTTCATTTGGGTGGACCCATGGTGACCCAAGGATGGGTAAGGCTATGTTTGGTTGGGTTTGGGCTTGGTTTGAATGTGTTTGGCTCAATTTGACCCATATAGGTAAAAATTAGTCAAATTGAGTCAAATTGATGATTTAAATGTGTTCAAATGATGATTTGGTATGTTTTAGTTTAATTCATTTCATTTGACTTGGAGTGGATTTGATTTTAACTCATATGAGTTTATATGAGTCAAATGGGCTAAGTTGACCAATTTGGTCAAATTGGCTAAATTGGCTTGGGTTAGGGGTTGATTTAGGTTCAATTGATAATTTGAGAATGATTGTAGGTGTTGATTTAGATTAATTTGGATATGGGAATTGTTTAGCTCAATAACCCTTTATAGGTCAATTTGGGCTAAATGGGTCAATTGGGTTTGTTTGATCAAATTGGGTTCAATTGAAGGTTGGATCATATTCAACAATCAATTTATGATGGATTTGAGTCATTGCTTTTAATCAATTTGATTTTAAATTTAACTTGGCCTAATTTGGCCTTTTAGGTCAAATTGGGTCAACTTGGGTCAAGAGCCCAAGTTGGCTTGGTTTGGTCAAATTGAAGGTTGATTTATGTTCAAGGATCAATTTATGGTTGGTAGGAATTATTCGTTTCAATTGATTTGGATTGGAGTGAGGTTTGGTTTATTTTGGTCCATGGGTTAATTGGGTCAACTTAGATGAAATGATCAAATTGGTTTGGTTTGACCCAACTGATTGCAATTGAATAATCAAGGATGATCAACAATCATTATAAAGAAGATTGGATAAGTTGATTCAATCCAATTTGGGTTAGATTGATGCTTGGATCAAATTGATCCTTTAGGTCACCATGGGTCAAGTGGACCAAATGGGTCAATTGAGTTGAATTAGGTTGAATTAAGTTTGATTGAGTTTGACGATTGATTTAGGATTGATTGATGGCTTTGATTACAATTGATTTAGGTTTAATTAGGTTTTGGTTCATTTGGGCCCTTTAGGTCAAATGGGCTAGGTTGGGTTAATTGAATTGATTTGGCTCAATTGGTTTGGTTGTAGGTATTGGAAGGGTTTGAAATAGAGATTTGAATGGTTGGAGTGCTTTTGTGAGAATTGATTAAACTTGGTTTAATTCAATAGGGAGTCATGGGATGATTGTAGGATTGATTTAGATTAAAGGTTAGTTTAATTTGACTTGAAGCTTGGATATGAAATAAAATTCAATTAAGGTTGATTGTATTGGCTTGGGGTTAGTTTTGGATAAGTGGAAAAGTATAGGTTTTGGTTTAGGCCATGGGGTAAGTAGGACCTATTTACCCTAGGGCATGATCTAAGCTTGGGGTATGCCTTCTTAAGTCTCTAGGTTTGGGTTTAGTGTTCCCTTAATCGCAAGAAGTGTCCTATGACTAAGAAAATCCTAGTACTTAGAAGATTCCTAAGTCTAAGGAGGGATGAGTTAATCCTCACTCTAAAAGTGAGGTCAATAATAAGTCTTAGTTTTTTAATAAAATATCAACTTAAATTGGCATCTTAGTATCATAAGCGCTTTCTATTTATCTTATTGTAGACTTTGTTAATAACTATTTCTATTTGAGTTCTCATGCTTGATTTTCAACAATCACCAATCCTTTGATTTCAAGCTTTGAATTCCATAAAGATATTAGCCAATCACTTTAATTGAGAATTTTCTTAGGAGATTTATATCCCATATGTTGTAATTAACTATGAGAGCTTACCTCTATAGGGAACTTAAAAACCTAGCTTAAAATAAATCTTATCTTACTTCATCTATGTAAGTTAAGATAAAATCTCTAGCATATGTAGACCTATAAGCCTTATAAGTCCTTATTAAGTGATTTAGTCCATTGTGCAGTGAGATTTTTGCCTTTCGAGGTTTACATCATTTTTTGATGTTATACTCGATCACTTCAATAAGTATCTCCTAATATTTGTGTGGTGTACTCATCACATTTTTAAGCACCATACCACGATCACACTATATTTTATGGTATTTTATATTTTGTGGATAGAGAAGATAGTTCTTAGGTGCTAGCCAATTGACATCATGGCACCATCACCACAACATTTAATGTCACTTGATAGAAAAGATATCGTTGTGCACATATCATTGGTTTCTAGTGCCTAAGTATCACGAGATGATGTGTTCAGTTATGGTAATAAATTTTCAGTGCTTATTCCCAAGGGACACATCCTTTAGAGGTTGTAACTTAGATAAATATTTTTATTAGTGAAATAAAGGGGGATTGTTGTTTTAGTGTGAAATTCTTAAGTGAAGAACTCATGGTTAGAGCTTCGTAGCCAACCTTCCTCGTTGCCCTTCCATGTTAGTAAGTGGAAAATCTTACTCACTCCTTCTTCATCCCTCTGCTATGACTCACACCACCTGCACCACATTTGGTATCAGAGCCTAAGTTTTGGAGGCATAGAGAAAGTGCTTGTAAGTGATTTGTATCAAATCTAAGTAAGGTTCATTCTGTGTTTTAGATTTTTTTTATAATTTATATTATAGATTTTTATGATTTATGTAGTAAACTCATGCTAAATTCATGTAGTGGATAATTCTATGAGCATTTGTTTTACTATTAATTTGTTATCTCCATCTACAAAGCCTAGTCTTTACCTACTTAAAACCTACCAAGAACCTATAATCTTTGAGTGGTCACTTGAGTAAAGGATAGTTCACTAAAATAGCCAAACTTAGAATGCAAGCTCCACATAAAAATTGAAATAATATCTTAAAGATTTTTATGATTGTCTCTTTTGCATGTTTGCTTAATATTTTGTTGCATCTAAAGTTAATTTGTTTTCATTGAAGGCTAAATCATTTTAAAACTTGTGCATCTCATTATGTTCCAAAATTCATTTACATAAAGCTTATTTCAAAACTTCATTTGAGAGTAACATTTTAGAATTTCTTTTACTTAAATCATGCCACTCAAGCTTGTTAGTCAGAATAAATTAGAAGAATTAACTAGAAGGGCAGATGAGATCTCTATGTGAAGTGACAACAAGGTCACTAAGGTATAAGACCTTATTATAAACCTAATTGCCCAAGTTCAAATCCTGAGTAATAGGATTCAAACCTCATCGATAATCCCACATAACGATGACCCATAAGTCATAGGAGAAAAAAACCTTGAAATTCCTAGAGAAGACTATCCTATTAAAAGGCCAAATCTGAGGAACATTCATAGACATGGACATCTTAGGATCCATGAAACCCTGCAAGAACCAATAAAATAAATTAAGATAGAAGCCCCAATGTATGATGGTGTTCATGACCCCAATAAAATTTTGGATTGACATGCCCAAATATATGAGCTCTTTAACATATACCATATACATGACTGTGGTAAAAATATTTTTATATACATCTCTGCCTTCATCTATCCCCTTCCCTTTCAAAAAAGAAGGACAAATGAAAACATAAATATATATAAAAATACGCCTTGTTGGGATGCCATGCAGATCCGCAGATGTTCTTATTAGGGTGATCGGGTATGACATTGAGGAGAGGTGTACTATCTCAAAAGATAGAAGTCACCACCCTATAATGAACCTAATCACCTCAATAAGGACTCCTAAGAACTATGGGTATTCAAAATGCACTAGAGATTCTTCCCCTACTTTACATGGAAAAGTAAAGTAGAGTTTATTTTAAATCGGGTTCGTTATGTTCCCTACAAAGGCAAGCCCCCATAGTTAATTACATCATAAGGAACATGATTCCTTAGGAATACTCTCGATTAAAGTAAATGATCGTTGTCTCCAAAGATTTCGGAAGGTAAGACTATCAATCGATTAGTTTATTTTTAGAAAGTCAAGTGGAATTGATCAAGAGGAGGGAGTTCTTATCAAAGCTAAATGCAAGCAAATAGGGGACGCTTAAGATACTAGGAAGCCTAGTAAGCATTCCAAACTACCCTATGATTGGGCTTTATATTTTTGAAGTTGAATTAATTAATTTGAGTTGAATTTTTTTTATTATAAATGTAGGGCTTACAATTTCATGATACAAGGTCATGAAAATGCCTAAGAGGTGAGGATTTATGCTCTTAGCCCACAAAGGAAAGTAGCAACCTCTGAACCTAAATCTAGGGAGCTTTGGCGAGGGCCAAAAAATGACCTAAATCTAAGGCAAAATGGGTATTTGGTTTATCTCCATAAGAGAGGCGAAACCACCCGACTGTTGGACTTACAATCGCTTGGGGGTGGCCACCAACTAACTCCTTCTATAATTTTAAAATACATAGGCAAGTCATATGTTTATGCAAGATAGCAAGGTTGTTATTTATTTAGAAAGAGACTGAGTCCTTAAACACACTCCCTAAGAGACTAGATCATATAAGAGCATACTTTAATGACTTAAATCTAATGCAAAATTTTCATATATTTTATTTTTATTTTGGACAATCAATTTGACATAGGCTTTAGGATTCATATGCCTAATGCATAAGAAATTAAATTATGGGCCAAAATTAGTAAGATGAGGAGGTGTGTTTCTACCATGGCTCTCACAGGTCAAGCCAAATTTTCTGGCAAAGATGGAAGCCCTCCAATCAAGAGTGAAATAATATACTTTTTTATGCATGATGTTAGAAAAGAAAGTACACATCCAACTAAGGGGTTACTAATTCTTTTATCTTGATTTTAACTTAGGCTTTAAATGAGGTTATGAGTTATTTATTTTAAATTCTGAGTTATTTAATTTGGTAAAAGATTTATTTTTTCCTAAGAGTCTAATCATCATCCAAGCCATACATCAAGCAATGAAAAAATTAGGAAAACATGTCATTTCTAGTGCACAAGCTAAACAAAATATCAAATACTTTATAAAGCTAACACAAAAGAATAAAAGATCATTTGTGGTCGGGCACCACTGCATAGACCCGAAAATAAATTGGGTAGCTGAGCTCTACCTTTATACAACCCGGATTACAAATGAATTAATTATAATTTTGCAAGGAATTTATGTTATGGGGGTCTTCATTCTTCACTTCTTCATTCTTCTTTTCTTATTTTCTTCTTTCTTCTTTTAGCTCCTTCTTTTGGATGGTTGAAATGTGGTTGCTCTAAAGGCTTCACATGGTACATAAGGCATACTGTTATAACCTATGCTCATCCTAATCCCCCATAACAATCATTCTAAAATCCTAATTGCAAAACTACATGAAAAGGAAAAAGTAAATCTAATTAACATCTATAAAATAGAGATTAGACCATACAAATCCCAAGCATGTATATGCATATATTAGACTTAGCACCCCACACATGGGTAACCAAGTCCACTTGCACAACAAAAGTAGTTATATTTTTATTACAGCGCCCCTTTAAGCATAATCTCCTGTAGAAGATAATGATTAGACTAAATCGTCCTACCATTCAGTCTATGCACATACACCCTAACATCCAGATTAAAACCAAATATCACAAAATAAGAGCAAACATCAAACCAAGCACCGTCCTATCCTAAAGCTAGAAATGGTGACTTAATCTAATGTGTGTGTCTCAAAAGATTTGTATGGTATGCTTAGCTAGGCTTTAAGGTTTAAATTTTCTAAGTATGAAAAGTTCAACTTAGAGGGTGCTTTCATTTAAGTTGTTTAATTGATTTAGTTGATTTTTTTTTTGATGATTTGTTTAGGTTTGAATGAACCTACAATTACTTACTAAGTTGTAAAGAGAGAAAAAAGAGAAGGGAACTTCTCTTTACTCCCTATCTTAAGTAATTTCTAAGGTAGATTCATATTTGATTTTTGTTTAGTTAATATTTTATTATGTGTTTTATTTAATCCCAAGTTTGGATTTCCTTGGACAAACCTATTCAAAGAGAAATGCATTTTAAGATTAAGTAAAATGAATTAATAATTCAAAACACACACCACTTTATTTCTATTCCAACATATATAACATGCATATGGATGAATCCTAAGCATATCTATACATGCAAATGAGAATGTTTAGCACACCTTAATTATGAATGCTAAGTCACCCTAATTAATTCACCCATAACTTTATGCACTCTGGTAGATTTCTATTCAAAACACACACCACTTTATTTCTATTCCAACATATATAACATGCATATGGATGAATCCTAAGCATATCTATACATGCAAATGAGAATGTTTAGCACACCTTAATTATGAATGCTAAGTCACCCTAATTAATTCACCCATAACTTTACTCCCTATCTTAAGTAATTTCTAAGGTAGATTCATATTTGATTTTTGTTTAGTTAATATTTTATTATGTGTTTTATTTAATCCCAAGTTTGGATTTCCTTGGACAAACCTATTCAAAGAGAAATGCATTTTAAGATTAAGTAAAGTGAATTAATAATTCAAAACACACACCACTTTATTTCTATTCCAACATATATAACATGCATATGGATGAATCCTAAGCATATCTATACATGCAAATGAGAATGTTTAGCACACCTTAATTATGAATGCTAAGTCACCCTAATTAATTCACCCATAACTTTATGCATAAACCTTAATTATGAATGCTAAGTCACCTTAATATATAGCATGCTAGGAAAGAAATAAAGTTGTGAAAGCAATGCAAATTCATTCACCCTAATTAATTCCTAAAGACAATCCTATGGAATAGAATTATTTAATGCAAATTAAATTTGGTTTTAAAGAAATTTTGTTTGATTTTGAGTTTGATTTCAATTTAAGAAATGTGAAAGGGTTTGCTAGTCTTAACCCATTCCCACATATGTGTATTATTTTGTTTAATTTTCAGGTGATTAGGTCAATTTTATGTTTTAGTTAGGTTAAGGTATACATTAAGTGTATTAATTACTCCTTACCTTTACCACCTTAGCATATTTAACCAAATAATTATGAGCCAATGATATGACATAAAATCACACAACAAATTTAAATCAGCAATGCACTTAGGAAGAAGAGGGGCCTAATGCATTTGGATCTCAATTAATGATTAATTAAGTTAAGAAGTTTAAGCTAAGTACTTTCATAACCCTTCCTACACATATGGATTAAGTTTTGATTTCCTTAAGCCACTTAAGTTATTAAAAATCTAAGCATCTACCTAAAATGGATTGATTAAGTTCTAGAATATTTTGAAAATTTATCAAGTTAATTAAGTAAGTAATTCATGGATTAACCCTTAATTGAATTTAGATTAAAGAAGAGAAAGGGGGGTTTAAGGAATAGCTTAGGGAAAATATCCCAAAATTATTTTCTAAATCTTCTGATCACTCAAACAAAGCTTAATTAACTCAATCAAGAGATTACACCACTATTCATACACTTAATTAGGCTTAATTACATTAAGAGGGTAATTAAGAATGAACCAAGCAATTCTCCTAAATAAACCATTAATAAATCCCAAGAAAATTAGATAAGAAAAAAGTCATCTCACTAAATGCACATGAGAAGTTTGGGATTAATCAGTGGAATAATTATAGAATAATTAGCATTATCACATTCCCAATAAAACTTAAATTCAGAAAATATCACTATTCAAAATTCATTGAAAATAATTTTATATTATTCTACATTGAAATATCTTTCATATGCATTTTACCTCATATTTTTATGATTTTTCTTTATTTAGTTATGAATATTTGAAGTTTCCATGATTTTTCATTAATTTAATAGCCTAATTAAGTGGTTAATCCCATGTCCATGTGGACCGTGCTTTCCATGTGGCGTGATGGGATGCCAATTTCTATGCTCATCGACTTTCTCCCCATCTCGATCAAAGATTGGATGGCTGAGATTAAACCCACAACATTAAAGAATTAAATCAAACTCCTACGCGTTTTGATCATGGCCGTCCATCCAAGACGTGCGGATGGACAGCCCATGATCCATCCTTAATCTTCCCTGCGGGAGATGGCCACCGTCCATCTTCTAGGGGAATATCCGAGCTCGATTGAGCTCGGATTGAAACCAAATTCAACCCACCCCATCTAAGAGTAAAGGGGAACACATCTAATGGCTAACTTTGATTGGGGTGGAACTTTCCTTCGCAAAGGACCAAGAAAAAATGAAACTATGCTCAGTTTAATGGCATACCTCACCGAAGGCTATCACTGGCTCTCAAATCCCTTGAAGTAGCTTCGTTTAGTAGAGACAAAGCCTTGTTGGAGGTTTGAGGTGATGAGATTGAATGGCTCTTCCTATGGACCAAGTTCACCTTCAAATGCTCACATCCTTGATCAAAGTCCCACCTCTCTTGCCTTTGGAGCTTGGAAGAAGCTTGGGATGAGTTCGACTAGGCCCTCTAAGGGTGCTCGAATGAGGAATTGGATTGGTTTGGCGTATTGAGTAAGATGGAAATTGGCTTGAGAATGAGCTCTCAACCCCTCCATCTTAGACATAGGACTCCTCTTAGAATTTAAGAGTTTCTTAGTCTTAAGACACATCTAGTGATTAGGTGGACACTCAAACCTAGCCCTAGAAGACTTAGAAGAGTTAGCCATAGGAATAGGTCATGCCTTAGAGTGTTTGAAAAATTTCCTATCCTTAGCTTAAACCATTCCTCACTTTTCTTCTTTTAAGTCAAGCCCCAAATCAATCTTGATTGATTTTATCCAAACTCAAATCAATTTCATTCCATGATTGAACTCAATGATTGAAATCCATGATTGAAACCCATGATCAAAATTTATCAAAAAATTTCTAAATCCAAATTTTTCTAAGTTATCTTCCCAGGACTTAACCAAAATCAAGATCTAAACCAAATCAAATCTTTGAGATTTTTCCATAACACATTTATACTCTCATTTATATTCACATGTATAAAAGAAATATAAATACAAACCCATCAAACTAAACTCAAAATTCCAAATCAATTCATTTGAAATTTTCCTTAAATCATTAATTTTCCATTAATGGACTTAGCCAAAATCAAATCTAAATCACTTCAAACTCATGGGAGTTTCTCAAAACCCTTTTATATTCTCATTTATATTCACTTATATAAATGAAATATAAATATAAATTAATTAAATCAAAGGCAAAAATTAAATTCCCAATTTAAAATCTCCTTAATTCATTAATTCCCTATTAATGGACTTAGCCAAAATCTTGATCAAACCATTTCAAATTCAAGAAATTTTCTCATAATCCATTTATATCTTCATTTATATTCTCATATATAAATGAAATTTAAATATAAATCAATCCAATCCAATTCAAAAATTAAATTTCAATTTAAAATTTTCCTTAAATCCTTTAAATTCCCTTTAATGGATTTAACCTAAATCATGATTAAACCACTTCAAATCCTTGAAATTTTATCATGATCAATTTATATTCTCATTTATATTCACATATATAAATGAAATATAAATTCAAACAATCAAAATTCTAAAAATCAAACTCAAATCCACTCAAAATCCAATCTAAGCCTTTCAAGTCAAAATCTTGAACTTAGCCAAATCAATTTCAAATCAAGCCAAACTCTTAATTTTCTCTCATGATTAAATCAACCCTACAATCATGAGCTCATATATAAAGCCAAACTTCAATCATTCAATAAAAACCTAATTCAAAAATCAAACCCTAAACCATTTCATATTCTTCCTTTGAATATGAAATTTTCAAATGGATCAAAACCCATTTGACTTCAAACCACTTGTAAATGGATTTATATTTCAATCATGAGTCCATATACAAGATCAACCAACTTCAAATCAAGCTTTGACCAAGCCATTTGACCCACTTAGGCTCACTTGACCCAAAGCGACCTAAAGTATCCTTATGAGCCAAATTTTGATCCTAACCAAATTGGATTGAGCCAAACTTATATTTGCCTCTCATCATGATCAACAATCATCATAAGATGATCAAGCAACCAAATTGGGTCAAACCAAGTCAAACCTCAGGGTTAACCAACTCAACACATAACCCAAAAAGAAACCTAACATAGCCAAATTCTACCATAGGCTAAATTGATTGAAACCATTGATCTAAGTTCACTCATGACTTATGTTTGAACTTGACCAAGCCAACATTTGAGCCTAACCTAGCCTAATTGGCTCACTTGACCCAAGTTGACCCATTTTTACCTAAAAGGTCAAAATATGTCAAAATTTGATTTAAGATAAATTGATTGGAACCAATGGGTCAAGTTCATTCTAAATCACTTGTTGAACTTGACCAAAGCCTCAATTGGCCAACTAGACCCAACCTAGCCCAATTGACCTTAGACCCAACATGACCTAAAGGGGTCATGTTGAGCCAAAATTGAACATAACCCAAATTGATTGGAAATAAAGATACCAATCCACTCCATATGACTAACCTAACCTAAACCTATCCTTGACCTACTTCAAATAGGTCAAATGGGTCAAATAGGTCAACTTGACCCATTCGACCTAAATGAAGTCATATGAGCCAAATCCAAAACTATACCAAATTGAATCAAATCAAAGCCACCAAATATTTCAAATGGTCATATGAAGTTGACCCAACTCTTGGTTTGACTCAATTTGACCTATTGGTCAACTTGACCCAAGTTGACCCATTTTGACCTAAATGGGTCAACATGAGCCAAACCCTACCAAATGGATTTCAAATCCAATGAAACTTGGCCAAACCTAGTTTCTCCACATACCCAACATATCTAAAGTGGAAAAATTGCAAAATGACCATCCTACCCCTAGGTCATAGAACAAATTTTGGCCTAACCCATGGGTAATTTGGTCATACCCTCTTCACATTCACTTGAGGCTTTTCTAAAAGCTTAAGGGGACTTAGTGATGAGTGGTGCACCCAACCCAATGGGTTTGGGTCAGCCCATTTGGTCTTTAGACCAAACACGACCCCATGGGTCAAATTTGACTTTTCAAACTCCCTCTTAAGCTCAAATTCAAGCACATGGGAGGTTGGCAATCCACTCCTTGGCTCAAATTGACCATGTGCACACTCCTAACTAATAAAAAAAACCCTCAACCTATGATCAATTGGATCAAAATGACAGGTTCATTGTCGACTGTCCGATTCTTCAAGGGGGAGATATACTCCCCCCAAACAAACTCAAATGTAGAATTCCCTAATTTGATTGAGTGCTAGTGAGACTTAGGAGCCATCAAAGAGTGATAGCAGTGAAAACAGGGGAAGCCAATTGAATTGCCAACTTCTTCCACACTTCATTTCCTTTAAATTCCTTTTGCAAGCACACTTAGGTGATCGAGTTGAGCTCACCTAAGTTGATTCCCAAGTTCTAAAGGCAAGGGAGGACTGAATTGGATGAAACCTGAAGCTCAAGCAAGGAGGAGTTGGTCCATACATTGATCTACTCAACCTCAAGTGCTCATACTCTCGAGGCTTGTCTCAACAACCAGCTTCTCAAGGAATCGAGTGGTGATCACCTCCAGCGAGGTATGGGATTTTTTGACCATTAAACTTAGTGTGGTGTAGAGCTTTGTGAAAGACATTTTCACCCCATCAATTTTTGATCGTTGGATTTGTCGTTCTCTGTCTTTAGATGGTGTGGGTTGAATTTGGTTTTATTCTATGCTAGATCGAGCTTGGATCTTCCCCTTGATCATGGACGGTCTATGTTGATCAAGGGAAAAAACTTGAATGATCTCAACCATCCATCAACGCATTTTAGATGGACGGTTAAGATTATTCAACAAGTTTAGATTTCCTATTACTCATTTTAAAAAGCGAGTAGATCCCCTGGTCGTCCGATCTTTGATCGGAAGGCAGAGGATTAAAGCGCACGCGCCACCGCCACCACCCGGGATGTGACAAGTTATGTAATCCCCTCGGATGCGTGTAAGCGTTGGCACGCCGCCACGCTGGTGAGCGAGGATTAGTTAGGGATTAATAAAATGCTTTAATTAATTCCTAATTCACTTTGAGATCTTCCAAAATTCACAACTCTTGCTAAAAAATTCAGAAAAATATGAAATAAAATCCTATGGATAGATAATTAAACCTAGAACATTTTAAAATTAATTATGATGAGTTTTGAATTATGCTTTTTGCTGAATTTAGATTTTATTAGAAAGTGTATTTTATTAATTACTTTTTAATTAGGCCTCTGATTAATCCCAAATTTCTTGGGTAAGTTTTAGGGGATGACTTTTCCTCCACTGATTTTCTTGGGATTTGTTGAAGGCTTGATTAGAGTAATTGCATATGGTTTTCTTAATTACCCTTCTTTTGTAATTAAGCATAATTATGATATGGTTAGTGATTTTAACCCATGATTAGGGTTGATTAAGGTCAGATTCAGTAAGTAGGAGATTTATGAAATAATTTTTGAGCATTTACCCTAAGCTATTCCCTAAACCCCTTCTTCTCTCCTTAATCTCCTCTTAATTAAGGTTTAATTCATTAATTATCCCCTTAATCAATTTCTAAAAATTCTAAAAAGTTCTATAACTTTATTAATCTATTTTGGGTAGATGCTTAGGTGTTTAATAGCCTAAGTTTAATTAAGGAAATCAAAATCTAATTCACATGTGTGAAAGGGTATTTTGAAATTACTTAAGCTAAACTCCTTAGCTTAATTAACTTTTAATTGTCAACCAAATTGCATTAGACCTTTTCATTATTAGGTGCATTATAAATTTAAATTCCTTGTGAGTTTTCTGTCATCTCATTGGCTCATAATTATTTAGTTAATTCTTCTAAGGTGGTGTAGGTAAGGGTTAATTTTGCTACTTAATTCATACATTAACCTAATCAATGCATAAAAATGGATCTAATTATCTAAAAATTAAAAAATATATATCATACACATGTGGGAATGGATTAGGAACAGCAAAGTCATCTCACCTTTTCAAAATTAAATCAAACTTCAAACTAAACAAAAATCACTTTGAAATTCACTTTGATTTATTCTAAATTTTTTATTCTATAAGAATGTCTTTACGATTTAAGTGAAGTGAATTTGTTTAAATGATTTCATTACTTTGAATCTTTCCCTAACATGTTAAGTTGTATGCCATGTGATATCATGCATTCATGGTTTTGAAATTCAAATTTTAAAATGAAATTGTTTACTTTATGTCAAATTTGCATATGTTGGCTAAAGTAGACATATGAGTGGATATTATCACTACTAAATCTAAATTATTTTCAAAACATATAAATAAAATATCAAATCTGAAAGTATGCTACTTATATTTTAATTATAAGCTTGCACGTGATAGATTTTAAAAGTATGCTTTGCATATGTTTCCTTTCTTTCTTATGTTAGTATAATTTTGAATAGGAGTTGGTAGGATGTAGGGTTCATTTGAAAAGAACCCAACACTTACTTAATTCCATACCCTATTCATCCCTATGCTATCACCTAAGAAGGGTTGCATACATAAATTGCATAAATAAAAATGAATCCATTAAACAATTTTTTGCATTCTTCTTTTCCATTTTGTTTCTTTTATACATATGTTTGTATTTAAGAAAAGTGGTATATTAGTCTGGACAACCTCGAGGTTATGAGACTTTAAATAGCCCTAAGTTGGTCTTGTACCTTACACCTCTGGTTAACAATGGCACTGTACTCACTTATGCCTTTCTTACTTTCATGTGTGTATGTAAAATTTTGGATAAAGAAAACCTTTTCTACTTAAGAAAAATCATGCATATTCAACTTCTAAATTTCCTTAAATGGATTACATAGCATGCATCATAAAGTGTGTTAAATTCTCTCATTTGCATGTATAGATATGCTTAGGGTCTATCCATATGCATGTTATATATGCTGGAAAAAAAATGAAGTAATGTGTGTTATGTGAATTTTGATTCATTTTATTTAATCTTAAAATGCCTTTTTTTAATAGGTTTGTTTAGAGTTTATCTAAACTTAGGATTGATTAAAAGATTTAATCAAAACATTCACCTAAACAAAACTAAAATATGAATCTACTTTAGAAATTACTTAGGTTAGGGAAGGAAAGAGAGGTTCCTTTCTCTTTCCCTCTCTTCATAACTTAGTAATTAATTGTAGGATCCACTTAAACCAAATCAAAACATGAAATAAAATTAACCCAAAATGATCAAACAACTTAAATGAAACCCTCCTCTAAGTTGAACATGTTCTTCACACTTAAAAAATTCAAACCTAAAGCCATAGCTAAGCATACCACACAAGCCTTCAAAGCACACACATTAGTCACCAGTCTAGCTTCTTAGGTTAGGTTGGTGCATGATTTGATGTTTGTTTTCTTTTGTGATATATGTTTTAGACTAGATGTTAGGGTGTATGCTCGTAGAATGAATGGTATGACGTTCTTAGCCTAACTATTCTTTTCTATAGGGGATTGTGCTTAAGGGGCGCTATCATAAATAAAAGAATATAAATGCTTTTTATTGTAGGTGCTTTATACCCCCTAAGCATAATCCATAGGCCAAGTGGACTTAGTCACCCATGTATGGGGTGATAAGTCTAATATACATGCTTGGGATTTGTGTGGTGTGTTTTAGCTAACCTTTATTTTGCAGGTGCTAGTTAGATTTTCACTTTTTCCTTTTCATATAAAAATTTGTATAATTAGTATTTTGGAATAATTATTATGGGGATTATGATGAGCATTGGTCATAAGATCCTATCTTATGCACCATATGAAGCCTTGGAGCATCCACCTTCCATCCAAAGAAGGAACCAAAGAAGAAAGAAGAAGAAGAAGAAAGAAGAAAAGAAGAAAGAAGAATAAAGCTTGAAGACCTTAACAATGAATTATTAATTGTAATTTAATTTATTTGTAATCCGGTTGTATAAGGGTAGAACTCGCTACCCATATTT
This sequence comes from Cymbidium sinense, assembly GCA_021442155.1. Taxonomy (NCBI): domain Eukaryota; kingdom Viridiplantae; phylum Streptophyta; class Magnoliopsida; order Asparagales; family Orchidaceae; genus Cymbidium; species Cymbidium sinense. The sequence continues at coordinate 67,344,459 of CM038227.1, read as the reverse complement.
GATATTTTTGGGTTTGTGCGGTGGTGCAACCACAACCTTTTATTCTTTTGATTAGCTTTATAAATTGATTGATGATTTGTTTAGCTTTTGCATTAAGTGGCATGCTTTTCTAGTTTCTTCCTTATATGTATGGATGTGGATTAGGCTCTTTAGGAAAATAAATCTTTTACCCAACTTAACAACTCAAATTAAAATTAAATAACTCATAACCTCACCTAAAGCTTAGGTTTAAAATCAAGATAAGAATTAGCAACCCCTTGGATGAGCATTTTCTTTTAATATCATGCACATAATGCATCTTATTTCTCTTGATTGGAGGCTTCCACCTTTCTAGAAACTTGGCTTGACCTTTGAGAGCCATGGTGGAAACTCACCTCCTCCATTCTCATTAATTTTGGCCTATAATCTTCTTTCTCATGCATTAATCATATGAATCCTATTAGCTTGAGTCAAAATAATTGTCCAAAATAAAAATAAAATGAAATTTGAATTACATTAGATTTAGGTCATTTGAAGCATATCCTTTTACATGATCTAGTCTCTTTAGGGAGTGAGTTTAAGGACTCAGTCTCTTTCTAAATAATAATTGACTAGCTATCTTGCATATGCATAAAGACTTGCCTACATGTATTTAAAATCATAAGAAGAGTTCGTTGGAGGCCACCCCCAAGTGGTTGTAAGTCTAAGCTATTGGGTGGTTTATCTTCTCTTGTGGAGGCAAACCAATTATCCATTTTCATTTTAGATTTTGGTTGTGCTCCCGACCCTCGCCAAAGCTCCCTAGATTCAGGTTCTAAGCTTACTTCTCCCCTTTGCGGGCCGTAAGCATAATTCCTCACCTCTTAGGCATTTTTTTAATCTTGTGTTAAGGAATCTTAAGTCCTAAATTTCTAATAAAAAATGCAACCTAAACAAACTAAATCAATTTCTAAAATGTAAAGCCCAATTATAGGATAGTTTGAGATGTTCGCTAGGTTTCCTAGCATCGCGGGCATCTCCTACTTATCTCCCATTTTGGCTTTGATGATAAATCCCTCTTTTGATCAATCCCATTTGATCTTCAATAATAAACTAATTGATTGATAGTCCTTTCCTATTGAAATCTTCAAAGATGACAATCATTTACCTTAATGAGTTTTCTAAGGATCCCATCCTTGGGATATAATTCTATAGGGGCTTGCCCAGTAGAACAACCAACGATTTAAAATAAACCCTGCTCTACTTTTCCATATAGAGTAGGAGAAGAATCTCTGGTATATATGCAGACCCATCATCCTTAGGAGTCTTTATTGAGGTGATTTGGTCCATTAAAGGGTAGTGACTTCTATCTTTCGAGATAGTACACTATTTCCTTGATGACGTACTCAATCACCTAAATAAGTACATCTGTGAATCTGTGTGATGTCCTAAAAAGATGAATTTCTATAAGGGTCGTGTCCTCCTTCATTTCTCACCAACAGATTTGAAAGGTGACTCCGATCTCCCATATAAGAAAATTTTCTCCACAGCTCCCCTATTTTCAGTTTAGAGAAATTGAGAAATGGAGGATTCTAAATCACTCCAGGAAGCTTGGGGATACTTGCAATGACATACCCTGAGTTGCCTAAGCTCAATTGAATGTGTCACTCATGAATTCAAGTGGAATTAGGCGGAGTATATCTCCCCCTAGATGAATCGAACGACCACAAGCTTCCTTGCCATTTTGATGCAATACACTCTATTCAAAGGATTTGTTAGGCTGTTAGGAGTGTCATGGCATTCAGTTTGGCTAGATGAGTGGAGTGGTGAAGCTCCCATGTGCTTAATTGAGTGGAGGAATGATCCTCATGTGCTCATGTTCAAGAAAGTGGCCGATTTTTGGCCTTGGGTAGGGTTGGGTTGACCTAAACCCATTGAGTCATGTGCACCATGTCCATTAGTGACCATTTAGTTTACTATGAGGGTGCCAAGTATCCATGAAGAGGAATTGACCAAATTCCAAGTGATTTTTATTTTAGGTTACCCTATAGCCTAGGGGTAAAATGGTCATTTGACCTTGATTTCAGTTTGAATTTTGGTATGATTGAAAAATGGGTTAGGCCAAGTTTCATTGAATTTGGAGTTGGTTTGATATGATTTAGCTCATGTTGACCCATTTAGGTCAAAATGGGTCAACTTGGGTCAAGTTGGCCAATTGGTCAAATTAGGTCAAACCAAGGGTTGGTCAAGTTCATATGACCATTTGAAATGTTTTGGCATCATTGGTTTGGTTCAATTTGATTTTTATTTGAATTTGGTTTATTTTATTTCATTTAGGTCAAATGTCAAGTTATTTGACCCATTTTATTTGGGTTAGGTCATGGGTTGATTTATGTTGATCATTTGAAATGGATTGGTATATTTGTTTCCAATCAATTTGGTTTATATTTGATTTGGCTCAATTTGACCCTTTAGGTCAAGTTGGGTTCAAGTCAATTTGAGTTGGGTCTAGTTTTGGCCAATTGAGGCTTTGGTCAAGTTCAATAAGTGATTTGAAATGAACTTGACTCATTGGTTTCAATCAATTTGGCTTAGATCAAGTTTTGACACATTTTGACTTTTTTAGGTCAAGTTGTGTCAACTTGTCAAGTATTGGGATAGGTTAAGCTCAAATGATGACTTGGTCAAGTTTAAACATTGATCATAAATGAGTTTTGATCAATGGTTTCAATCAATTTGGCCTATGATGGATTTTGGCTAGTTTAGGTTTCATTTTAGCTAAAGGCCAACCCTTAGGTTTGACTTGGTTTGACCCAATTTGAGTGATTGATCATCTCATGATGATTGTTGCTCATATTGTGAGGCTTAGTTGGGCTAAGTTCAATCTAATTTGGGTAAGATTAGAATTTAGCTCATAAGGGATACTTTGGGTCAAGTGAGCCTAAGTGGGTCAAATGGCTTGGTCAAAGCTTAATTTGAGTTTGATTGAACTCACATATGGACTTATGTTTTAAATATAAATCCATTTGCAAGTGGTTTGAAGTCAAATAGGTTTTGATTCATTTGACAATTTCAAGTTCAAAGGGTGAACATGAGTTTGGCTAGGGTTTGATTTTTGAGTTTAGTTTTGGTTTGATGGTTAAAGTTTATGTTTATATTTGAATTCATTATTGTAGGATTGACTGAATCATGAAAAAAAAAATCAAGCGTTTAACTTGATTTGAATAAGTTTTGGCTAAATTCAAGATTTTAACTTGAAAGGCTTAGGTTGAATTTTGATTGAATTTGAGTTTGAGTTTTGGATTGATTTTTGGTTTGATGTTTAAAGTTTGTCTTTATATTTGGATTCATGATTGAAAGATTGATTGAATCATGAAGAAAAATCAAGGATTTGGCTTGATTTGAATAAGTTTTGGCTAAGTTCAAGATTTTGACTTGAAAGGGTTAGGTTGAATTTTGATTGAATTTGAGTTTGAGTTTTGTATTGATTTTTAGTTATTTGAATTTATATTTCATATATATTCATGAATATAAATGAGAATATAAATGGGTTATGAGAAAATTCCTTGAATTTGAATTTATTTATATTTGATTTAGGCTAAGTCCATAAGATATAATCAAAGTGACTTAGGAAAGATTTTTTTGATTTGGATTTGAATTTTGAATTTGGTTTGATTGTTTTGAATTTATATTTCATTTATATATGGAATATAAATAAGAATATAAATGGGTTGTGAGAAAATTCTTTGAATTTGAATTGATTTAGATTTGATTTATGCTAAGTCCATAAGAGGGAATCAAAGGACTTAGGAAATATTTTTGAATTTGGAATTTCAATCATAGGTTTCAATCATTTGGATTTGATTCATGATTTGAAAAAATCCATTGAATTGATTTGAGGTTTGAATTAGAGTTGGAGTTGGTATGGGTTTAGAGTTTAACTTGAAAGAAGGAAGTGAGGATTTGGTTTAAGCTATAGGGTAGGAAAATTTTCTTAACACCCCTAAGGTATAACATATTCATGGCTAACTCTTCTAAGTCTCTAGGGCTCGGTTGAGTGTCCACCTAATCGCTAGATGTGTCTTAAGACTAAGGAACTCTTAAAGTCTAAGGGAAGTCCTATGTCTAAGATGGAGGGGTTGAGAGCTCATTCTAAAAATGAGATCAACAAAGGCGCATAGGCGTGGTGACGGTGTACAATGTTGACCAAAATGATCAACAACACGAGCGATCCTGGCTAATAGAAATGGTCTACTCCCCGAGGTGTAGAAGGAATCGAGCTTAGTGCATTGTGACTCTACTTATATGGACATAAGAGAGGGAAAGGAAATCACAGGGATAGAGTATGTGAACCTGAGGGATGAGAGATTTGAATCTCATTGGGGAGAAATTGATTTGATTTATTTAATTTATTTTGATTATTTTGATTTGATTGACTCCACTGAGGGAGGATGATTAAATTTGTTTCAAATTTTTAGATTTTGGATTTTGAGATGGGCTCTGTTAGTTTATGATGGATCACACTGAGTAGGAGCCACGGAGGCTTAGACCTAACTCAGATTTACCAATCTAAAGGGATAGTCTATCAAACACATAGTAGGACTAGCCAACCAAAGGGACACCTTTCAGTGTGCAATGGTCAAGTTAGGAAGAAAGCGCTGGGACTCACATCTTCCAAACAAGTGACCATTGGGGTGATCAGTTGGCAAGGAAAAAATCGAACCCGACCTAGGGCTGATTATTAAGTGAATGCCGCCGGGGGACTTACATGAACTCAAAGATAGTCCAAATTAGTTTCATTCTTTAATTTATTTTGATTATGATGGATTCCATTAGTTTGCGATGGACTGCACAGAGTAAGGGCCATGGAGGCTTAGACCTAACTCAAACTTACCAATCTAAAGGGAGTACTCTACCAACCACAAGGTAGGACTATCCAACCAAAAGAGGTGCCTTTCGATGTGCAATGGTCAAGTTAGGAAGAAAGCATGAGGACTCACATCTTCCAAACAAGTGACCACTAGGGTGATCGATTGGCAAGGCAACAAATCAAACCCGACCTAGGGCTGACTATTGAGTGAATGTTGCTGGGGGACTTAAATCAACTAAAAGATAGTCCAAATTAGTTTCATTCTTTAATTTGTTTTGATTATGATGGATCCCATTGGTTTGTGATGGACTGCACTTAGTAGGGGCTACGGAGGCTTATACCTAACTCAGACTTACCAATCCAAAGGGAGTAGTCTACCAACCACAAGGTAAGACTATCCAACCAAAAGGGATGCCTTTCGGTGTGCAATAGTTAACTTAAGAAGAAAGCACGGGGACTCACATCTTCCAAAATAAGGAACCACTGGGGTGATCAGTTGCTTTGGGCAATAAATCGAACCCGACCTAGAGCTGACTATTGAGTGAATGTTGTTGGGGGGCTTAAATCAACTCAAAGATAGTCCAGATTAATTTCATTCTTTAATTTATTTTGATGGATTCTATTGGTTTGCGATGGATCACACTGAGAAGGAGCTTATATGAGCTTAGACCTATCTCAGATTTACTGAACCAAAGGGAATAGCTTCCCGACCGATGGGAGAACTATCCAACCAAAGGAGTGCCTTTTAGTTTGCAATGATCAACTCAAGGGAAGAAAGCTCGGGGACTCACTTCTTCCACTACAAAAGATCACTAGGGTAATTGGTTGCTTTGGGCAATAAATCAATCTCGACCTAGGGCTGCCTATCGATTTACGATAGTCATGCTAGAAAGAATGCGTCATAGTCTTACATCTTCCAAAGCATAATGACTGCCAGGGTAACCTGCTCGTGGAAAAATAGATTGAACGAAGGGTGATTCGTGAGTGACCCAAGAATTTATCTAAACTCGGGTCGAAATTCCTATAGGGAGTTCCAACTAAAGATAGGATGCCTGTTTGGGAAAAGGGGCCCTTTGGGGGCTTGAATTCCTAAGCTACAAGTGAATATTTTATTTGTTTATTTAGTTTATTTTAATGTGAACCGTATTGGTTTGCGATGGATCAAACTAAGAAGGAGCTTATATCAGCCTAGACCTACCTCAGATTTACTGAACCAAGGGAGAATCTATGCATCCGCTGAACAAATTCTCTAACCACAGGAGTGGCTACCAGGAAAGGGAGACTGTCTAATCCAAGAGTAACCTAGGTAGTGTCTAAATGGGGTTGCAAATGATGTGATCTAGATAGAGTGCCCACAGGGAGAGGGGCCACTAAAGGCTTGATCCAAAACCTTGGAGAAGATGACATGGCTAGTCATATATCAAATAGGTAATCAACGGGAAACTCAAGGAGAAAGCACAGGTACTCACAACTGCCAAGAGAGGTGTATCCACTAGGTGAGTCACTGTCAGCATAGCGAACATCAACCAACCTAAGGTGCTCGTCAGTTTGCAACAATCAACCAAGGAAGAAAGCTTGAAGACTCACATCCTCCTATAGCGAAACTGATTATTGGGATAGTCTGTCTTCGGCTTGACATGTGCCATCTAACCTAGGGCGACTTCTGAGTGAATGCCACTGGGGGACTTACATTGACTCAAATGTACTCAAGAGGAAATGAGCCTCTAGGAGACTTATCCTAAACCTTAAATATACTCGACCTAGTTAGATCATGATGATTAGTTCAAGAAGAAAGCTCAGGGACTCACATATTCTTAAATAAATTCAACAAGAGGTAGCTTACTGGCTAGGTAGTAAAGTCTACCATACAGATAAGGCGCTTGTTGATTTATAATGGTCAAGTTAGGAAGAAAGTGTGAGGACTCAAATCTTCTAAACAAGTGACAACTAGGTAACATACTAGCAAGGTAGCATGTAGACCTGACTTAGATTAGCTAATGAGTGAGTGCCACAGGGGCTTGCTCTCATATCAAAATAGCTTGAGATAAAAGATATGTGTTTATTTTTATGCTTGTGTTACAGGGAATAGGATGCCTCTTGGGTTCTCTTACACATACCTTAAAGACACTGTGGATTTTGATGACATGGTGTCATGGATCACAACCGGGAATTCCCACTAAGAAAGGATGCCACTTGGGTTCTCTTACACCTAACTCAGTTATGGAAATCGAAATAGGATGCCTCTTGGGTTCTGTCACACCTATTCTAAGAGTGCCGGGAGATTGTGTTTAATTTTATTCATGTTGTGAAAGAGGGATAGGATGCCGCTGGGGGACTCTTGCACCTACCCTAAACACGTCATGACAGATTCACAAGAAAAATAAACAATGCTTCGAAAGAAGAGAAGATTTTGATGAAATGGAATCATATTTTTGTTCTTTTGTTGATAATTGGAAGCATCAGGTGTTCCACTTTACAATCAATGAGCTGATAAGATCCTCCTTGGTAGGCCTTCTCTATGACATAGGGGCTTTCCCAAGTAGGTTCAAACTTACCTCCCATCTTTTAGATGGGCAATAGTGGTCTCCTTAGGACTAACACAAGTTCTCTTCGAAAGACCTAGGGCAGACCAGCTTGTTGTGAGCTTGAATCATTTTAGCCTTGTAAAACTCGAGGTTCTGGCACACCCATAGACGAATTTTCTCCAAACCTTCGAGCTCTTCTAACGACAACTTTGCATTCTACTCTGTAGTGATCTTGGTACCCAATGCTATCCTTAGTGATGAGAGTTGAACTTTTAAAGGTAGAACAGCTTCAGACCCATACACTAAGAAAAATGGTACAGGCACATGTTAGAGTATTTTGAAAAGGTATGGAACAATATAAGTAAGAAAGCATAATCAAGAGCAGGATTAAGATTTTGTACAGTGGGTCCAATCGATGTTGAGGACTACTGCTTAGTTGTTACGAATCATTTGAAGTATGATAGGTTCTTTTCATACAACACCAACTCTTATGAGAATGTGTGTTTAGAAACCTCAGATGATCTAGATGATCTCCAAATCAAAGATGCACCGTTAGAATTTGAAGAGGAGATCCATTCAATAATTGACAAGCTTAAAGAAGTCAACCTCGAGATAGAAGAAAATCCATGCTCGACGTACATTAGTTCATTGTTGAATGAAGAAGAAACCAATGACTTAGTTAGGCTATTGATTTAGTTTAAAGACTGCTTCGTATGGAGTTATGAAGAGATGCCTAGATTATCTCCTGATGTAGTAGTCCACAAGCTAGCAATAGATCCTCGATACCTCTATTAAGCAAGCTCCTAGACGCATGTGATTAGAAATCGAACAACAGGTCATTTATGAAGTCAAAAAACTGATGATGTAGGTTTCATCAGGGAAGAAAAATATCTTACCTGGTTAGTCAGTGTCATCCCAGTTAAGAAGAAGAATGACCAAATTCACATTTGCATCGATTTCAGGGACTTAAATAAGGTATGTCGTAAGGATGAGTTTCCTCTTCCTATACCAGAATTAATGATGGACATCACCTCATCTCATGCAGTCTTCTCTTTCATAGATGGATCATCTAGCTACAACCAAATCAAGATGTCTCATGAAGATGAAAGAAACACTGCTTTCTGAACCCCGATCAAAATATTCTATTATAGGGTCACGCCTTTAGGCCTTAAAAATGCTGGTGCTATATACCAAAGTGTCATGACTCAGATCTTCAATGAACTCATCCATCATCAGGTTGAGTGATATGTTGATGATCTAGTAGTCAAGAGAAGAGAAAAGGAAAATCATCTCTTTGACTTGAGAGTAGTTTTTGAATGGTTAAGAGAATATAACCTTAAAATGAATTCCTTGAAGTGTGCATTTGGTGTAGCTTCGAGAAAATTCTTTGGGTTTATTGTCTGACACCAGAGAATAGAAATAGATCCAAAAAAGATCAAAGCTATCTTATTAATATCACCTCCTAAGAGTTTAACTCAATTCAGATCCTTCCAAGGATGATTGTTGTATCTAAGATGCTTTATCTCGAACCTATCAGGGAGATGCAAGCCATTCTCAGCACTTGTTAAAAAAGATGCCAAGTTCAAATGAGATGACAAGTTCCAACATGCCTTTGAAGAAATTAAGCAGTATTTGGTGAAGCCGCCAGTTCTAGCAGCCCCTATCCCACACAGGCTACTCATTCTCTACACTACTGCATTGGATGACTCTCTCGATGCTTTGTTGGTCTAAGCTAACGATGAAGGAAAGGAGAATGCTCTCTACTACCTCAGTCGTCGTCTTATTCCTACTGAAGCGAATAATCTACCTATTGAGAAATATTGCCTAGCTTTGATCTTTGCATCTAAGAAGCTACGACACTACATGCTTTCTCATCAAGTGAACTTGATCTCCATAACAAATCCACTGTAGTACCTCATGACACGGACAATGCTATCCAGACGTTTGGCATGATGGTCCATGATTCTCTCACAGTTTGATATCACATTCGTACCCCTTGATGTGGTAAAAGGATAAGCACTAGCGAATTTCTTAGCAGCACACCCACTTCTTGTTGATTCTCCGCTTATTAACAATCTCCCTGATGAAAAAATCATGAACTTAGGGGAAGTTGACAACCGCCAATGGGAGATGTATTTTGATGGTGCAACTTCTTTTCATATAGGGGAAGCACCACGATCTATTCTCCTAAGAAAGGCAGGGATAGGAATAGTTCTCCTAACTCTAGACCGCGATGTGATGAGATTCTCATACTATTTTTCCAACCCCTGCACCAACAATGGAGCCGAGTATGAGGCTTTAATTACTGATATGGAGTTAGCCATCACTATCAGTGTAAAGAGCATCAACATCTTTCGGGATTCTCAATTGGTTTTGAATCAGATTGTCGATTCCTACAAGGTTCTCAAACCCAAGCTTCATCAATATCACAAGTATACCTTGAAGTTGTTGGTCCAAATTTTTGAAGTCACCATCTGCAAGGTTCCCTGAGCAGAGAACATAGTAGCAGATGCCTTCGCTAAACTTGCCAAAAATTGGCATGTATGAAAGATGAGTCCATTTTAATAAGGTTCCAAAACAGACAAGTCCTATCTCTTATTGATGCTAAACTCATCGAGAGACTTTCTCTTGAAGGGGAGGTTGCTGTTGCCTATATGGATAAGGAGCTGGATTGGAGGAAATTATTCATAGATTATTTGAACACTTACGAACTACCTCAAGAAAAGTCACAAGCCCATTAGGTGAAATATAGAGCTCTCTCCTATGCTCTCATTGATGGCACCTTGTACCGACGGTCCTTTGACCAAATGTGGTTACGTTGTTTAGACAAACATGAAGCCCATGGCATTGTAACTAAGGTACATTCAGGTCTATACGGAGCACATTAATCCGGTATGAAGATGAAGACAAAGATTAAGAGATTATGATACTACTGACCGTCGATGATTACAAACTGCATGGATGTAGCTAGGAGATGCCATCAGTGTCAGGTACACGATGTGGTCCTCCACCAACCACCCAACATTCTACACCCTATATTGGCCTCATGGCCATTCGAGTGTTGGGGTACCAACATTGTGGGTCCGATCGATCCTCCTTCTTCCAAGGGACATCAGTTCATATTAGCTGCCACCGACTACTTTTCTAAGTGGGAGCCAATCCACTCAGAGGTCACGCTCGATGTGCTTTTAGTTTTTAAAACCATATCGTATATAGGTTCGGGGTGCCTCGATGAATTATATTCGATAATGGTACTGCATTCAAAAGAACCAAGATCAACAGCTTTGCCAGAAGACACGGTATAGATTGGAGACACTCCACCATCTACCCAGAGCAAATGGAAGCAAGAAAACTCTCATATTAAAGAAGACTCTGATGACAAAGCGGTAGTGGAGCAGCGGTTGGTTGAAGCCTTGCCTGCACATCGAACTCCAACTCAGCCTACCCCATTTTCCTTAGTGTATGGGTCTGAAGCCGTTCTACTTTTAATAGTTTAACTCCCATCAGTACGGATAGCATTGGGTAGCAAGATCACTATAAAGCAGAATGCAAAGTTGAGGTTAGAAGAGCTCGAAGGTTTGGAGGAGAATCGCCTACGAGCTTGCCAGAACCTCGAGTTGTACAAGGCCAAAATGATTCAACCTCACAACAAGCTAGTCCGCCCTAGATCTTTCTGAGTAGGAGAACTTGTGTTAATCCTAAGAAGACCAATTATTGCCCGTCGAAAGATGGGAGGCAAGTTTGAACCCACTTGGGAAGGCTCCTATGTCATAGAGAATGCCTACTGAGGAGGATCTTATCAGCTCATTGATTGTAAAGGGGAACACATGATGCTTCCAATTAATGGGCTCTATCTAAAGAAATATTATCCATGAAATAAATCGTGTATGAAAATAATTCTAACAATCAACAAAAATTCAGTTCGATTTCATCAAAATATTTTCTTCTTTCGAAGCATTTTTTGCTTATCTTACGAATCCTCCGTGATGTGTTTAGGGTCGGTGTAACAAAACCTGAGTGGCATCCTATTCCTCTTTCACAACACAAACGCAATCTTCTGGAGCTATTAGAATAGTTGTAAAAGAACCTGAGAGGCATCTTATTTTGATTAGAACAACTAAGTTAAGTGTGAAAGAACCCAAGTGACATCCTTTCTTGGTGGGAATCCCGATTGCCATCTATGGCACCATTTCATGAAAATCCCCAAGCGTGTTTAGGGTAGGTATAAGAGTCCCCAGAGGCATCCTATTCCTTTGAACATATGCACAAAAATAAACACAAATCTTTTGTCTCGAGCTATTGGATGTGGGAGCAAGCCCCTTATGGCACTCACTCATTAGCTGCTCTAGGTCGGATCTACATGCTACCTCGCTGGTATGTCACCCTAGTGATCACTTGTTTGAGGATGTGAGTCCCCACGCTTTCTTCCTAACTTGACCATTACAAACCAATGAGCGCCCTACCTCATGTTGATTTTGTTTAAGAAGATGTGAGTCCCTGTGCTTTCTTCTTGAACTAATCATCATGATCTAATTAGGTTGAGTATATTTGAGGTTTAGGATAAGTCCCCCATAGGCTCTTTTCCTCTTAAATACGTTTGAGCTGATATAAGTTCCCTAGTGGTATTTAATCAGTATTCGCCCTAGGTCGGATAACCCCTGTTGAGCCGAAGATAAACTATCCCAACAATCAGTTCCACTATAGGAGGATGTGAGTCATTGAGCTTTCTTCCTATATTGATTGTTGTAAATAGATGGGAACTTTAGGTTGGTTGATGTTCGCTATGCTGACAACGACTCACCCGGTGGATACACCACTCTTGGCAGATATGAGTCCCCGCACTTTCTCCTTGAGTTGACCACCAAATACCTATTTGATATATGACTAGCCATGTCATCTTCTTTAGGGTTTTGGATTAAGCCCTTAGTGGCCACATCCCTTATGGGCATTCTATTTAGGTCACATCCTTTGTGACCCCATTTAGACATTACTCGAGTTACTTTTGGATTGGACAGTCCCCCTTTCCTTGTAACCACCCCTGTGGTTGTAGAATTTGTTCAGATGCAATTATTCTCCTTGGTTCAAGAATCAGAGATAGGTCTAGTATATAAGCTCTCAATTTAATCCCTCATAAACTAATAGGGTCTACGATAAATAAACTAAATAAAATAAACAAATTAATTCACTTATGGATTAGGAATTCAAGCCTGCAAAGGGCCCATTTTCTCAAGCAGACATCCTATCTTTGGGCGCCAGGTTCCTGACTCACTGTCGGCCCTTAGGTTTCAATTTATTTTGTTTAAAAGTTACCGGTAGTCATTCTACTTTGGAAGATGTAAGACTATGACACATTCTTTCTAGCATAATTGTCGCAAACTGACGGGCAACCTTAGGTCGGGTATGATTTGTTACCCAAAGCAACTGATAACCCTAGTGGTCTTTTATAGTGGAAGATGTGAGTCCCCAAGCTTTCTTTCCTTCAATTGATCAATGCAAATTGAATGGCACTCCTTTGGTCAGATAGTGTCCCATCAGCCGGGAAGCTATTCCCTTTGGCTCAGTAAATCTGAGATAGGTCTAGGCTGCTATAAGCTCCTTCTCAGTATGATCCATCGCAAACCGACAAAATCCATCAAAACAAATATAAAAAATAAAGTTAATCTTTGACTATCTTTGAGTTAATTTAAGACCCCCATCGATATTCACTCAATAGTCAGCCCTAGGTTAGGTTTGATTTGTTGCCTAAAGCAACTGATAACCCAAGTGGTCTTTTGTAGTGGAAGATGTGAGTCCCCAAGCTTTCTTCCCTTCAATTGATCATTGTAAATCGAAAGGCTCTCCTTTGGTCGGATAGTTCTCCCATCAGTCGAGAAGCTATTCCCTTTGGTTCAGTAAATCTGAGATAGGTCTAGGCTGATCTAAGCTCGTTCTAAGTATGATCCATCACAAACTAATGGAATCCATCAAAATAAATCTAAAAATAAAATTAATCTTCACTATCTTTGAGCTGATCTTAGTCCCCCAGTGGTATTCACTCAATAGTCAGCCCTAGGTTGGTTTCAATCTGTTGCTTTCCCAATAGATTACCCCAGTAACTGGTCCCTACTTTGGAAGATGTAAGTCTACTATGTTTTGTTCTTAGTACAACTACTGCATATCGAAAGAAATCCCTTTATTTGGCTAGTCTTGCTACGTGTTTAGTAGACTACCCCATTGGATTGGTAAATCTGAGTTAGGTATAAGCCTCCGTGGCTCCTACTCAGTGCGATCCATCGTAAACCAACTAGGTTCATCTCAAAATCCAAATCAAAAAATTAAAACAAATTCAACCCTCTTCCCTAGTGGAACTCTCTCCCCAGTGAGAATCAATTTCAAATCAAACCTCTCATCCCACAGCGGATGATTTGAACCTTTTCCCTTAGTGAAAGGTTCACATACTCTATCCCTAGTGGATTCCTCCTTCCCACTCTTGTGTCCTTGACATAAGTAGAGCCACATTGCACTAAGCTCTGGATTCCTTCTACACTTCAGGTTAGAAGTAGATTGTCTCTATTAGTGCTTGTGATCATTCGGTGTTGTTGATCATTTCAGTCAACATCAATATGTGCGGTGTTCCTTGTCAGTCATACCATACCTATTGGGCGCCCTTTGTTGACCTCATTTTTATGATGAGTTCTCAACCCCTCCATCTTAGACATAGGACTCTTCTTACACTTTAAGAGCTCTATAGTCTTAAGACACATCAAGTGATTAGGTGGATACTCACCCTAGCCCTAGAGACTTAGAAGTGATAGCCATAGGAATAGTTCACGCCTAAGGGGTGTTAGGAAAATTTGCCTACCCTATAGCTTGAACCGCATTCCTTACTTCCTTCCTTCAAGTCAAACTCCAAATCAAATCAACATCAAACCTAAATCAATTCTAGCCTAAATTAACCGCATTCCTTATTTGATTTTTGAGTTTGATTCAATTTAAAAAATATGAGGTGAGTTTGATGTTCCTAACCAATTTCCACATATGTTTGATATTTGTATTCAATTTTTAGGTGATTAGATTCATTTTATATTTTGATTAGGTTAAGATATGAATTAAGCATGTTGATTACCCCTTACTTACACCACCTTAGCATAGTTAATCAAATAATTATTAGCTAATGAGATGACATAAACGACACAAAGAATTTAAATCAGCAATGCACTTAGGAAGAAAAGGACCTAATGCAATTTGGCTCATGATTAATAATTAATTAAACTAAGGGGTTTAACTTAAGAAATTTCAAAACACCCCTCACACATATGAGTTGAATTTTGATTTTCTTAATTTTACTTATGCTCTTGAACACCTAAGCATCTACCCAAGAAGAATTAATTGAGTTCTGGAAAGTTTTAGAATTTTGTTAAATTAATTAAGGTGGTAATTAGTGAATTAACCCTTAATTAAGGATAGATTAAGGAAGAAAAAGGGGGTTTAAGGAATAGCTTAGGAAAAATACTCCAAAATTATTCCCTAAACCTCCTATTCATTCAAACAGACCTTAATCAACTCAATTAGAGGGTTAAACCACTAATTAAAACCTTAATTAACCTTAATTATATTAAGAGAGTAATTAAGGAATGAACTAGCAATTTCCCTAATTAAGCCACCAATAAATCCCAAGAAAATTAGGGGAGGCAGAAGTCATCCCTCTAATTCTACCCAAGAAGTTTAGGATTAATTAGTAGAATAATTAGAGAGTAATTAGCAAATTAACATATCCAATAAAACCCAAATTCAGGGAAAAGAACTATTCAAAATTAATTAAAATCAATTTTAGAATATTCTAGTTCAATTATCTTTCTAATGCAATTTATTTCAGAATTTTCTAATTATTCTATGTTAAGATATGAATTTTAGAAGCTTAGGTGATTAATTAGGAATTAAATAAATCCCTAATCCTATTATTAATGCACGGGTGCCACTCATGCCACTGACACGGCATGTGCTTTCCTGATTGGCTATTTAAAATATCACATCAGTGCAGTGGCAATGGCTATGTGCTTTCTCTCACCATTAAAGCCGCAGATCGAGGGATTAAAATGAATATATCAGCATTTTAATCTCTCCACCAAAAATGTGCGGATGGATGGCCGAGATCCATCCCCGCCGCTTCTCATGAGCCATGGTAATGCTTTGATCCGAGCTCGATTGAGCTCGGATTGTGGTGAAAATTTACCCACACCATGACCATGCAACCTAGATTACATCTAATGGTCAAGATCCTATGAGATTAACATTTCTTTTATAAATCTACACACCATATTGAGTTTAATGCTTGGAAAATGGCTAACCTTGCCAGAGGTGATCTTCGGCACTCGATTCCCTTGGAGAAGCTACATCTGGTTGAGAGGAAGCTTTGCTGAAAGTTTGAGGGGTTGAGGTTGAGTATCTTCTCCTATGGACCAACTCCTCCTTCAAGTGAGCTCGGCTTTGGTCTAGGTGACTCCTCCTCTACCTTTGAAGCTTGAAAGATAGCTTGGGTAGGCTTGATTGGGGTCCCTGAGGGAGTGTGCAAAAGGAATTGTCTTGGTTTTAATTATGGAGTAAAATGGACTTTTGATGGAGCTCCCTTATTTTCACTTACAAAAAATCGAGAAGATGGAAATTGGATCTCCATTTAGGAAGCTTAGGATCACTTGCAAATGGCTCCTCTGACTT
Organism: Cymbidium sinense; assembly: GCA_021442155.1. NCBI lineage: Eukaryota > Viridiplantae > Streptophyta > Magnoliopsida > Asparagales > Orchidaceae > Cymbidium > Cymbidium sinense. The sequence continues at coordinate 67,328,412 of CM038227.1, read as the reverse complement.
CTTAACACTCAATCGGCAATGGGTCCGTGTAGATTCAAATGAATTAGGGGGAGTATATCTCCCCCCTTTGGAAATCAGACAGCTGAGCATGAGCTTGCCATTTTGATCTAATTGCCTTGATTCAGTGGGTTGTTTGAGCTGTTAGGACTATCCTTGAGTTCATTTTAGTGCAGGGAGTGGAATGGTGAACTCCCCGGGTGCTCCATTTGAGTGTAAGGAAGATTCCCATGTGGCCATTTCCATGCACATGGTCGGTTTGTCCATTGGGTCGGGTTGGGCTGAACCAAACCCATTGGGTTGGGTGCACCACCCTCCCTAGTGTTCACTTGATCCACTAGGAGAGTATCAAGTAGGTATGAAGAGAATTTGACCAAATTTCAAGTGAAATTGGCCAAAATTTACTCTATGGACTAGGGGTAAAATGGTCATTTGGTTGATTTTGAACTTGGGTATGTTTGGTAGGTTGAGAAAATAGGTTTGGCCAAGTTTCATTGAATTTGGAGTTCATTTGGTATGGTTTGGCTCATGTTGACCCATTTAGGTCAAAATGGGTCAACTTGGGTCAAGTTGACCAATTGGTCAAATTGGGTCAAACCAAGGGTTGGGTCAAGTTCATATGACCATTTGAAATATTTTGGTTACTTTGGTTTGATTCAATTTGGTTTAGGTTTGAGTTTGGTTCATATGACTTCATTTAGATCAAATGGGTCATGTTGACCAATTTGAATCATTTGACCTATTTGAGCTAGGTCATGGGTAGGTTTAGGTTTGGTTAGTTATATGAAGTGGATTGGTATCTTTGTTTCCAATCAATTTTGGTTAAGTTTGAATTTGGTTCAATATGACCCTTTAAGTCAAGTTGGGTTCAAGGTCAATTGGGCTAGGTTAGGTCTAGTTGGCCAATTGAGGCTTTGGTCAAGTTCAGCAAGTGATTTGGAATGAACTTGACCCATTTGTTTCAATCAATTTGGCTTAGATCAAGTTTTGACACATTTTGACTTTTTAGGTCAAGTTGGGTCAAGTTGGGTCAAGTTGGGTCAAGTGGCCAATTGAGCTAGGTTAGGCTCAAATGTTGACTTGGTCAAGTTCAAATATTGATCATGAATGAACTTAGATCATTGGTTTAAATCAATTTGGCCTATGGTGGATTTTGGCTAAGTTGGGTTTCATTTTAGCTAAGTGTTAATTTGGCCAACCCTTAGGTTTGACTTGGTTTGACCCAATTTGATTGATCGATCATCTCATGATGATTGCTAATCATGATGAGAGGCTTAGGTGAGTTTGATTCAATCCAATTTGGTTAGGATTAGAATTTGGCTCATAAGGGTACTTTAGGTCACTTTGGGTTAAGTGAGCCTAAGTGGGTCAAATGGCTTGGTCAAAGCTTGATTTGAGTTTGATTGAACTTACATATGGACTTATGATTGAAATATAAATCTATTTGCAAGTGGTTTGAAGTCAAATGGGTTTTGATTCATTTGACAATTTCAAGTTCAAAGGGTGAACATGAAATAGATTTTGCCTTAATTTTTGAATTGAGTTTTGATTAAGTGATTGAAGTTTGTATTTATATTTGGATTCATGATTGAAGGATTGATTGAATCATGAAGGAAAATCAAGAGTTTCGCTTGATTTGAAGTTGATTTGGCTAAGTTCAAGAATTTGACTTGAAAGGCTTAGGTTAGATTTTGATTGAATTTGAACTTGAATTTTGGAATTGGTTTTGGTTGTTTGAATTTATATTTCATTTATATTTGTGAATATAAATGAGAATATAAATGGGTTATGAGAAAATTTCAAGGATTTGAAGTGATTTGATAATGATCTAGGTTAAGTCCTTAAGTGGGAATTAAAGGACTAAGGAAAGATTGGCGAATTGATCTTGAACTTTGAGTTTAGTTTGATTGATTTGAATATATATTTCATTTATATATGTGAATATAAATGAGAATATAAATGAGTTATGAGAAAATCTCATGAGTTTGAATTGATTTGAAGATGATTTAGGCTAAGTTCTTAAGTGAGAATTAATGACTTAAGAAGGATTTTGAATTAGGAATTTGAATTCTGGATTTAGTTTGATTGATTTGCAATTATATTTTATTTATATATATGAATATAAATGAGAATATAAATGAGTTATGAGAAAATTTTATGAATTTGAAATGATTTAGATTTGATTTTGGCTAAGTCCATGATGGAAAATCAAAGGACTTATGCAATATTTTGAACTTGGAATTTGAATTTTGGAATTCAATCATGGATTTAAATCATGCGTTTCAATCATGTGTTTCAATCATGTGGCATTGATTTGAGTTTGGAGAAAATAAATTAGGCTAGAATTGATTTAGGTTTGATGTTGATTTGATTTAGAGTTTAACTTAAAGGAAGGAAGTAAGGAATGTGATTCAAGCTATAGGGTAGGCAAATTTTCCTATCGCCCCTAAGGTATGACCTATTCCTATGGCTAACTCTTCTAAGTCTCTAGAGCTAGGTTTAGTGTTCACCTAATCACTAGATGTGTCTTAAGACTAAGGATCTATTAAAGTCTAAGAGGAGTCCTATGTCTAAGATGGAGGGGTTGAGAGCTCATCCTAAAAACGAGGTCAACATGAAATCAAACTCAAAATCAAACAAAAATCACATTAAACAAACTTGGATTTTCTTTAAGCTTTCTTATTTCATAAGATTGTCTTTAGAAATTAATTAAGGTGAATGTGTTTACATGCTTTCATTACTTTAGTTCTTTCCTAACATGCTAAATGTGTGTGTCATATGATTTCATACATTCATGCTTTTCAAAAATCAAATTTAAAATAAAAATGTTTCCTTTATGTCAAATTGCATGTTTTGGCTAAAGTAAGAATATGAGTGGCTATTATCACTATTAAATCCAAATTATTTTCAAAATATATGAATCAATTATCAAAATTGAAAGTGTGTTACTTATATCTTACTTATAAGCTTGCATGTGAGTAAAATATAAGGATGTGCTTAGTGTAGTTTTCCTTATTCCCCCTTTTAGTATAGTTTTTGAATAGGATTTGATAAAGTGTTTAGTTCATTTGAAAAGAACCTAATACTTGCCTAATTCCATCTCCTATTCATTCTTATGCTATTATTTAAGAAGGATACCTACACCTGTACATATAAATTACATAAATAAAAATAGATCACCAACACAAACTTTTGCATTCTTTCTTTTCCATTTATTTCTTTTATACATATGCTTGTATTTAAGGAAAGTGGTATATTAGTTTGGACAACCTCAGGGTTGTGAGGCTTTAAGTAGCCCTAAGTAGGTCTTGTACTTTATACCCCTGGTTAACAATGGCATCGTACTCACTTATGCCTTTCATACATTCATGTGTGCATGTGAAAATTGGATAAGAAACCCCTTTGCTACTTAATACAAATCATGCATCATAAACATTCAAATTTTCTTAAATAACTTATTTATCATGCATCATAAAGTGTACTAAACATTCCCATTTGGTATGTATAGATATGCTTAGGATTCATTCATATACATGCTATACATGTTGGGAAAGAAATGAAGTGATGTGTGTTTTGTGATCTTAACTCACTTTATTTAATCTTAAAATGCCTTTCTTTTTGAATAGGTTTGTTTAAAGTTTATCTAAACTTAAGATTAATTAAATCACATAATAAAACATTCCCTAAATTAAACTAAAATATGAATCCACTTTAGAAATTACTTAGGTTAGGGAAGGAAAGAGAAGTTCTCTTCTCTCCCCTCTCTTTACAACTTAGTAATTAATTGTAGGATTCACTTGAACCCAATGAAAACATAAAATAAAATCAACCCAAAATAACCAAACCACTTAAATGAAACCCTGCTCTAAGTTGAACATTCTTCACACTTAGAAAATTCTAACTTAAAGCAATAGCTCAGTATACCACACAAACCTCTAAAGCACACACATTAGGCTAAGTCACCACTTCTAGCTTTAGTTTAGGGTGATGCATGGTTTGATGTTTCTTTTATTTTGTGATATATATTTTAGTCTGGATGTTAGGGTGAATGTGTGTAGAATAAATGATAGGACGATTTAGTCTAATCATTATTTTCTGTAGGGGATTGTGCTTAAGGGCATTATAATAAATAAAAATATAAATACTTTTGCTGTGCAGATGCTTATACCCCTAAGCATAATCTAATAGGCAAGGTGGACTTAGTCACCCATGTGTGGGGTGATAAGTCCAATATACATGCTTGGGATTTGTGTATTTTGTTTAGCTAATCTCTATTTTACAGGTGTTAGCTAGATTTACTTTTCCTTTTCATGTAATTTTTGTAATTAGGATTTTGGAATGATTGTTATGGGGATTAGGATGAGCATTGGTCATAAGATTACATCTTATGTACCATGTGAAGCCTTTAGAGCAACCACCTTCCAACTATCCAAAAGAAGGGACCAAAGAAGAAAGAAGAAAAGAAGAATGACGAAAAGAAGAATGAAGAAATGAAGCTTGAAGACCCCCATAACAATGAGTTCCTTGCTTAAGTATACTTAATTCATTTGTAATCCGGGTTGTATAAGGGTAGAGCTTGGCTACCCAATTTATTTTTGAGTTTGTGCAGTGGTGCCCGACTACAAATGACTTTTTATTCTTTTGTGTTAGTTTTATAAATTGATTGATAATTTGTTTAGCTTGTGTATTAAGATGACATATTTTTTCTAGTTTCTTCCTTGCTTGATGTATGACCTGGATGTGGATTAGGCTCTTAGGGAAAAATAAATCTTCTACTAAATTTAACAATTCAAAATTAAAATAAAGAACTCATAACCTCACCTAAAGCTTAGGTTAAAATCAAGATAAAAGAATTAGCAACCCCTTAGCTGGATGAGTACTTCTTTTATAACATCATGCACAAATGCATATTGTTTTCACTCTTGATTGGAGGGCTTCCACCTTTGCTAGAGAAACTTGGCTTGACCTTTGAGAGCCATGGTGGAAATACACCTCCTCCCTTCTCATTGATTTTGGCCAATAATCTCATTTCTCATGCATTAGGCATATGAATCCTATTTGCCCGAGTCAAAAAATGATTGTCCAAAAATAAAAATGAAATGTAATATGAATTGCATTAGATTTAAGTCATTTGAAGCATATGCTTACATGATCTAGTCTCTTTAGAGAGTGAGTTTAAGGACTTGGTCTCTTTCTAAATAAATATGCTATCTTGCATAAAGCATAAGACTTACCTACATGAATTTAAAATAGTAGGAGGAGTTAGTTGGCGACCACCCCTAGCCTGTTGTAAGTCCAAGCAGTCGGGTGGTTTGTCCTCTCTTGTGGAGGCAAACCAAATACTCATTTTCACCTTAGATTTAGGTTATGCTTTTAGCCCTTGCCAAAGCTCTCTAGATTTAGGTTTTGAGGTTGCTTCTCCCCTCCATGGGCCATAAGCATAAATCCTCACCTCTTAGGCATTTCCATAATCTTGTGTTATGGAATCATAAGCCCTAAATTTCTAATGAAAAATTCAACTCAAATAAATTAAATCAATTTCAAAAATGTAATGCCCAACCATAGGATAGTTTGAGATGCTCGCTAGGTTTCCTAGCATCGTGAGCATCTCGTATTTATCTTCATTTGGCTTCGATAATAACTCTCTCTCTTTGATCAATCCCATTTAATCTTCCAAAATAAACTAATCGATTGATAGTCCTACCTAATGAAATCTTTGGAGATAATGATCATGTACCTTAATCAATAGTATTACTAAGGGATCTCATTCTTTAGGATGTAATTAACTATGGGGGATTGCCTCTATAAGGAACTTAATGAAGCTGATTTAAAATAAACCCTATTTTACTTTTTCATATAAAGTAGAGGAAGAATCTTTGGTACAAATGCAGACTCATTGTCCTTAGGAGTCCTTCTTGAGGTGATTAGGTCCATTGTAGGGTGGTGATTTTTATCTTTCGAGATAGTACACCTCACCTCAATGTCATACCCAATTAGCCTCAATAAGAACATCTGCGGATCTACGTGGTGTCAAAATTGCATAAAAAGAAAAAAGATGTTTATTTCTATCTTCATTTTATCCTGCATAGAGTGAAGATGGAAGTATATATTTTTGCTTCTTTAGAAATTCATCATAAAAATTTCACCGCATGCATCCCTGCCTGTGTTGTTCCATAGCTTTTCAAAGTAATCTGATCTGTGCTTAGACCATGAATAAAGAACCAAATCCTTCTTTGCAAAATTAATAACACAAGATGAGTACCAATCAAAAAGTAATTTCATTAATTCTTTGTATGAATTATCCTCAAGTTCTACATCAACTTCAGGACTTGAGGAGGATGATCCTAAAAAGAATCTCTTCAGCTTCATGTCCTTAGAAGACTGAGGGGCTTCCTTAACTACTAAACCATCAACTTTTTGAGATGAAAGTGAGATTAGAGCTAAAGTTCCTAACTGCTGCCTGATAGGTTTACATACATTTGATTAGAATACTTTGCTTTGTCTGGAGGCGTAGTCTTCATCACTATCCATCTCGAGTGTCACCTCCAATGAAACTCGCTGAGAGGGGTTGGCTGGTATACTAATCACATTAGACTCATCCCCCGAGCTAGATTTTAAGTCTATGTGAATAGTAGGGGTACTTCTATGAACTAAACATTTTGTTGGTGATGGCCGGTCTTCCACATCACGCCTTTGTTTCGCCTCTATATCGTGGAGCTCGAGTCATCCTACCCACATGTCCATATGATGGAATGAACTTTGGGTGGAAAGTGATATGCGGCTCTTTTTCTTCTTCAATTTCCCTTTCTTGTTCACTTGGATTTTCATTTTCTATTCTTTTTCTTTTACTTTTTCTTTTTCTTCATTTCCTTTTTCTTTTGAATTTGAATTTTATCCAAGTTCACAAGAAAGGGTGTTTTGAGAAAGATACTAGGTTGCATCATCATATATCTCAACCTCTCTAACTGAAAATGGCTTTTCATCTCCTTTGACACAGTACTCAATCCCATCCTTCATGAACTTGATGCACTGATGGAGGGAGGATGAGATCATCTTGTTCTGGTGTATCCAAGGCCTATCGAACAAAGCGGTGAACGAAGTATTCGAATCAATGATATAAAACTTGGCTTCAGTCTTCCAGTCACCTATCCCCAAAGGTAACACTATGCAACCTAAAGCCCGCTCGCCTTGTTCATTGAATCCTCTCAACATCATCCGATCTCCTCGAAGTGTGGAGATGTCGATCCTCAAATAGGTAAAGGTCTTTAGACTCATAATTTTCATCGATGTACCTAGATTTACGAGAACTCTGGCAAGTCTGAATCTGCCCATATCCACTGTAATGTAGAGGGGACGATTGTGCTCCATGTCCCCTAGAAGAATGTCTACATCTATGAAGGTGATCCCCCGAGCTTCTCTAGAATAATGCACCTCCTATCTAATAGTAGTCAGCTGAGCTAAGCATATCTCAGGATCAAGGAGAGCCTTGATTAGTGATTCCCTCATCTCTTTGGATAAGACAAGGGCATCGTATATGCTTAACTTAGATGGCAACTTCCTTAGGTAAGAGAGGACATTATAGTCCACCTTGGGCTGATCCTCCACAAGCATATCCAAGAGTGGAGCATCCTGTGGAGGGGCTTCTCGATCTTCTAAACCAATGACTTATTTCCATCTATCTTGAGGTACTGTCCTAGGAGGTAGAATCTTACCACTACGGAGGTTGACTTTGGTGATCTCTTGTGGCAGGGTACTATAAGATTCTACCTGCACATCAGGCTCACCTACAACTTCTCCTATGGGACCCTCAGAATCGGATGATTCCAAGTCTATCTAAAGAGGCGAACCCGTAGTATTCATAGTAGAAAAATCCAACTCTGAATTAGAAAGAGGAAGATCGGAATTGTTATAGTTGTTGTTTAGACTTGAAGAGTTATCGTTAGGAATAGATTTAAATAACCAATCAGAAGTGACACATATATAATTCAAGCTAGCTTTATTCTTCAATTTCTTGGATTTGATAGGAGGTACATAGTAGAAATCAAGTAAAGTAAGAGGGGTGAGAGATTTGATGTCCTCATCCACCGATATAAGATGTCTACTAGAAGAAGAAGAAGAACTAGCTGAAGTAGAGGTAGTCATTGATGTAGTAGCTACAACGGTGGACTGGAGGCTGGACTCGGTCAGTGGTTATGCTACTTGGCTATCTGAGGCACATGCCTTCCTTCCCTCCCCTCTAAGTGGCTCGAAACTTGCAAACCTTCTTTGATGTTGGAGGTTTGAGCTGACTCAAGCACCTGCAAGGAAAGTTTTTTGATCTTTGATATAATTTTCTTAGAGGTTTTAGATAAGGAGATATCCCAACCTTCTTTGGTTTTGGAAGGATCGCAAGTATCTCCATGGATTACCCTAATGAAACTGGATGGTTGTTTCACAAGATATTCCTTCAGGATAACTATAACATCGGTCTTGAATCTATGTTCATGCCAGTCCTTAAATGTGAAGCAATCTTCTAAAATATGACCTAACATATGGTGGTAGGGGCAAAAGTTAGGATCTGGCTTTTGCCCACTTCCTCCGGTCTCCTAAGTTCGGGTAGCTGATAATCAAGCTTCTTTAAGAGATTTTTAAAGATCTTCTTGATTACCTCGATCTTAAATGAATAAGGCTTGTTAAGTTTATCCAAAAGAGTAGATGGACCATAACTACTTGACGATGGGTAAGTGTACCTTCTGATGATGTAAGGGAGGCTGTGTAGGCCATGGAAACCAGGTGCTATGGTGGTAGGCGATATGTGGTGCCGAGTTCTCATACTACTCTGGTATTTGTTTCCCTTATCCTTCTATCACTACCCCGGGCTTCTTCTCATATACCTTATGCGACTTTGGCTTTATTGGTAGATCTAGAGAAGGTAACTGTTTAGCTTCTCCTTGCAAGCTAGTCATCTTATTGATTAATTTCTCAAAAGTTTTAATGGTGAAACCTTTGAGCATGAAGGCAACTGGGCCATGGATATTCTTGAGCAAAATCTTGATGGCATATTGTTCAGATAGTTGTGGTTCGCATTTCATACTCAAATCATGCCATTTGAGAAAGTAATCAATGAGGGACTCACCATGGTTTTATTGAGCCACAATGAGATTGCTAACAATGACCCTTTGCTGAGCTCCAGCAAACCTCTTGATAAAGAGTTGCTCCAACTCAGCAAAAGTCTTCACTGAATTGTTGGGAAAATCAGTCAAATGATATACGTTAATCTTGAAAGAGATGGAAGAGTCATGCCACCGTTGCAACAGCCTGAAATATGTAATGTGCTACCTCGGGTTCCCACTGCCATCAAAACTCTTGAAAGAAGGTGGCACAAAACTCTTAGGATATTGGATTGCATCAAATTCCTCTTAGTAGGGGCCACTCTTTAGAATTGATGATCCTCCTTGAGCTTAAGCTAATGCTTCTCTCACCTACTGCTCAACCATGCTCTTGATATCTTTTTCTTGTATGGAGGTACTATCCACTACCTTCCTATACATGCTGGTGCTACCTTGCTCTATTGGAAGTAAAGTCTTAGTTGGATCCAAGACATGCACCAACTATGGCTGACTGGTCTCAACTATGGTAGGATGGATTGCCAGTGCTTGGTTTTGAAGTGCTAAGATGATTACTAGTAGATCTTCAAGCCTCTTCTCTATCATATCTATTTTTTCATCCTTCTATTTTATCTGTTGAAGGAGGTGTTGGGTCGAGTAGGCTGTGTCTTCCTACTCGGCCTCAACACCTTCCATAGTCTAATGCTCTTTAAGGAGAGATCCCCTGGTATCTACCATGCAAACCCCTACTAAATCTCCCAATAAATCATCTTCATTGGGATGAAAGCTGATCTTCTCATCATCAGAGCAGTCATATCCTATGATCTCTTTCTTCACCATGAAATAATGGGCTACTATATCATCTAAAGAACGATCTGCCTAAACTAGCACAAATGACTTTGGCTGACCGGTGGTGGGATCACTATCATGTACTGTGAGACACCTAACCTCTCCTGCTACTGGAGAGTAAACCCTGTGAGGAATACCGGGAAAATTTTCTCCCTAGCATGAATCATGGGGTGATACTCAGGAGGATCCATCATCGTAGTATAGTTGTCACCTTCTCCCTCAACAAAGCTACCATCTCTATGTCTGCTTAGTGGTGGTGTTGAAGGGCGACTACTATGCTTGAGGTGCCACTCCTTCTCCACCTTCTGGGCAGAAGGTCAAGAGAGCTTTGCTGCGTGTAGATGGGGAGATCTCGATCATAGCAGATACTAAGGTCCCCTTCTCCCCACGATGCGGCCTTCATGGCCTTTGGTGGGCGAGATCTTTGGAACATGGATTGAGATGGATGGGGGGGTGTGGTGGAGGCACCACTGTCTCTTTCTGGATAGGAGTTGCTCTCCTATGATGTGTAGTCCCCGTGAACAGAATGTTATCGGTATGATCAACGCTGGTAGCATGTCGATCAGAAAAATCAACGAGTGTAGAGGCCGCTGATTGCCGACTAAACCTCCGCCTCACCCGGCTGGTGATATGAACTGAGGTATGGGCCTCCCTGACCCTCTCCTGTCTAATATCCTTCCCCACGCTATGGGGGATAACATATCTCAAATAAAACTGAGCCCCAGACTCAAATCGTCTGTAGGCTCTACCTACTCAGCATAGAACAGATTGGAGGTCGGCATATGCCTCCTCCTCTCGTTGACTGGTGGATGGAACTGAACCGCTGGTGGAGGTGAAGCAGAAATCCTCCTGACATTATCTCTATCAAACCCAAAGAGAGGATGGAACTGATTTACTATAACCAATGGGGAAACCAAAGTGGGAAACTCCTCAACGCAGTGTGGCCTCCATCTCTCTTGCAGTGTGGTACCGCTTTATCATGCAGTTCTTGTTTCTCCTTTGGGTCCTGGTAGGGCGAGTAGAGTAAGAACTAGACCCAACCTCAAAATCATGGGAGTCAATCCCTGGGATCAGGGGAGCCTTCCACTTTGAGGGTGCTAATGAGTGGGTGCTAGCCCTAACTGGGGTTACACAGGTAACCATGAGGTTCACAGCCGCTGGCACTGACACTGCTACTGTGGGAACCGTCACAGCCTTCCTCTTTATCGAGGGAATCTTAGAATTTGACAGCATGTCAACCTGAATGACCGGCTCCTACCCGGCCACTGTGTTCCTACTAACAATCATGAGGGAGGTCCCCTCACTATTAATCCGGGCCCCCTCAAAACCTCATCCAAAGTGAATGAGGTGGGCATAGTTAGAGCAGGGAAGACTGGCCTGATCCAGGGCCAGATCCATCCCATGGGGAAAGGTGAACACATACTTGGGCACTTCCATTGAATTGAGCTATACTGAATTGCTACTGAAAAAACTAACTGAGGCTGACTGTAACTGCAATGTCACAAACAAACTTGAATCAGATTTTTTTGCTCTATTGATTTTGAAATTGAATTTAGAATTTGAACCCATACTCAACATCTTGAAAGTGTTAAGTCAGGCTCAAATATATTTAGAAGAGATTTTGAGATTTTAATTGGAAAGAGGAAATTTTGAATTTAGAATTCATTTTCAACAAATTTGAGTATATTGAAAATGGGTTCAAATATTTTTGGAGAGATGCTTCCATAGGTTCATATTTGAATTTTGAATTTTGATTTTGAGGACCCTTTATTTTAAAAAATTAGGGTATGTTAAAGTAAAGGGCCAATTTCATTTTGATTTGAGATTTTTGGAATCTACTCACTTAGCAAATTTAAGTATGCTAGGTGAGGTGTTTGAAATTTTTTTTTCTTTTTTTGTTTGCTTTGTTTTGTGAATCATTTGTGATTTTGAAAAATGGAATCTTCATTTAGCCAATTTGGGTGTGCTAAAATGGAGAATCCAAGTGTATTTTGATTTTGAAAATTTTTGAAAATAAGACTTTTAGCAAAATTGGGTATTCTAAGAAAATCCTAATGTGTTTCTTTTATTTTTGGAGATTTTGATTTTGAAAATAGAGACCTCACTTTAGCAAATGTGGTATGCTAGAATGAAGTTCCAATGTGTTTTGAAACTTTGTGAAATGGGAATTTCACTTAACAAATTTGAGTATGCTAAATGAAATTCCAAAAATGTATTTCAAATTTTTGTGTTTTGGATTTTGTTTTGAAAATGAAGACTTCACTTTAGCAAATGTGGTATGCTAAAATGAAGTTCCAAATGTAATTTGAATTTTTTTGTGTTTTATGGAGAATTCACTTAGAAAATTTGAGTATGCTAAATGAAATTTCAATAATGTGTTCAAATTTTTGTGTTTTGATTTTGTTTTGAAAATGGAGACTTCACTTTAGCAAATATGGTATGCTAAAAAATGAAGTTCCAAAGTGTTTCTTTTTGTTTTGGATTTTGTTTTGAAAAATGGAGACTTCACTTTTAGTAAATGTGGTATGTTAAAATGAAGTTCCGATGTGTTTTGAATTTTTGTGAAATGGGGATTTCACTTAGCCAACTTGAGTATGCTAAATGAAATTCCAAAAATGAGTTTCAAATTTGTGTGTTTTTGAAAGGGAGACTTCACTTTAGCAAATGTGATATTCTAGAATGAAGTTTCAGTGTGTTTTATAATTTTGTGAGACAGAGATTTCACTTAACAACTTTGGGTATGCTAAATAAATTTCCAAAATGTGTCTCAAATTTTTATGTTTTTGAAAGGGAGACTTCACTTTATCAAATGTGATATGCTAGAATGAAGTTTCGATGTGTTTTGAAATTTTATGAGATGGAGATTTCACTTAACAAATTTGGGTATGCCAAATAAAATTCCAAAAAAAATGTGTTTCAAATTTTTGTGTTTGAAAAAGGGAGACTTCACTTTAGCAAATGGGGCATGCTAGAATGAAGTTCCAATGTGTTTTTGAAAATTTTGTGAAATGGGGATTTCACTTATCAAATTTGAGTATGTTAAATGAAATTCCAAAAATGTGATTCAAATTTTTTGTGTTTTTGATTTTTTTTTTTTTTTGAAAATGGAGACTCCACTTTAGCAAATATGGTATGCTAAAGAATGAAGCTCTAAAAGTGCTTCATTTTGTTTTGGATTTTGTTTTTGAAAAATGGAGACTTCACTTTAGCCAATGTGGTATGCTAAAATGAAGTTCCAATGTGTTTTAAAATTTTGTGTTTTTGTTGATTTTGAAAAGAGGGATCTCCACTTATCAAATTTGGGTATGTAAGATGAAAATCAATTATGTTTCATTTTCAAAGATGTATTTTTATGTGTGATTATTGGTTTTTTGAAAGAGGAAATTCTAACTTAATAATATGTGGAATATGTTAAGTGGTATTTCAAAATAATGTCATTTTATTTGGAAATGAAATCTTCATTCAATAAATTTGAGTATATTGAATGGAGATGTTTATATGTGCTTTTTAAAGTTTATTTATGATTTTGGTTGAAAATGAAACTTCTATTCAATAGATGTGGGTATATTGAATGGAGAGGTTTCATATATGCTTTTTTTTTTAAAAAATTTATTTTTAATTTTGGTTGAAAATGAAACTTCCATTCAATAAATGTGGGTATATTGATTGGAAGGGTTTCATATGTGCTTTTTGAAATAGTGAGAATTCTAACTTAACACATGTGGAATGTGTTGAGTGGAATTTCAAAGTTATGATTTTGGCTTGAAGATGTAACAACCATCCAACACATTTGGATGTATTGGATGGAAAGGCCCATCTTCAGATTTTATGCTTTTTGAAAGTTTAGGATTGTTGGAATTTTATTATTGAAAATGAAGTCTTCATCAAAATGAATTGAGTAAAGAAGTCCATTTGTGCTATTAGAAAATAGGATTGTTGATTTTATTTTTGAAATGTTTACATAACATTATGAAAATTGTTAGATGTAGTATAAATAGTTTATTAAGTGTATTTTGAAAAAAGTGCTTTTTGAAAACTTTTATGAAGGATTTATTTTATCTTTATTTTTAGAATGAACCTTTCCTTACCATAAAAATCATAAGGAGGAAGTCTTTAATCATTTCATTTCATTAAATTTTACTTTCACCCATGGGGAACCCAACGGAGGTTTTAAGACCAACACGGGGTGTGGTCCTAAAACCTAAAGATGTTGGCTAGCTTAACTTAAGGATGAAGTAAGCTAAGTGCCAATGGAAATAAAGATAGTCTTGGATTCATACAAAAGTTCAAACTCACTATCGATACTTGAAGATAATGATCATTTACCAAAGATGGAGAGAGGAACCCTCCCCAGTGGAGTCGCCAGAAAAATCTATGGTGAAAATATTTTTATATATATCTTTACCTTCATCTATCCCCTTTCCTTTCAAAAAAGAAGGACAAATAAAAATAGAAATATATATAAAAATACGTCTTGTTGGGATGCCACACAAATCCAAAGATGTTCTTATTAGGGTGATCGGGTACAACATTGAGGAGAGGTGTAATATCTCGAAAGATAGAAGTCACCGCCCTACAATGGACCTAATCATCTCAATAAGAACTCATATGGACTATGGGTCTTCGGAATGTACCAGAGATTCTTCCCCTACTTTATATGGTAAAGTAAACCAGGGTTTATTTTAAACCGAGTTCGTTAAGTTTCCTACAGGGGCAAACCCCCATAGTTAATTACATCCTAAGGAACATGATTCCTTAGGAATACTTTAGATTAAAGTAAATGATCGTTGTCTCCAAAGATTTCGGAAGGTAGGACTATCAATCGATTGATTTATTTTTAGAAAGTCAAGTGGGATCGATCAAGAGGAGGAAGTTCTTATCGAAGCCAAATGCAAGCAAGTAGGGGATGCTTAAGTTACTAGGAAGCCTAGTAAACATGCCAAACTACCCTATGATTGGGATTTACATTTTTGAAGTTTAATTAATTTATTTAAGTTGAAATTTTTTTATTAGAAATGTAGGGCTTACAATTCCATGATACAAGGTCACGCAAATGCCTAAGAGACGAGGATTTATGCTCATAGCCCATAAAGGGAAGTAACAACCTCTGAACCTAAATCTAGGGAGCTTTGGCGAGGGCCAAAAAGCACGACCTAAATCTAAGGTGAAAATGAGAATTTAGTTTATCTCTATAAGAGAGGATAAACCACCTGACTGTTGGACTTACAACTGCCTAGGGGTGGCCGCCAACTAACTCCTCCTACAGTTTTAAAATATGTAGGAAAGTCATATGCTTATGCAAGATAGAAAGGTTGTTATTTATTTAGAAAGAGACTAAGTCCTTAAACATACTCCCTAAGAGACTATATCATGTAAGGGCATGCTTTAATGACATAAATATAATGCAAAATTTTCATATATTTTATTATCATTTTGGACAATCAATTTGACACAAGCTTTAGGATTTATATGCCTAATGCATGAGAAATTAAATTATGGGCCAAAATTAGCAAGATGAGGAGGTGTGCTTCCACCATGGCTCTCACAGGTCAAGCCAAATTTTCTAGCAAAGGTGGAAGCTCTCCAATCAAGAGTGAAATAATATATTTTTTATGCATGATGTTAGAAAAGAAAGTACACATCCATCTAAGGGGTTACTAATTCTTTTATCTTGACTTTAACTTAGGCTTTAGATGAGGTTATGAGTTATTTACTTTAAATTATGAGTTTTTTAATTTGGTAGAAATTTATTTTTCTCTAGGAGTCTAATCATCATCCAAGTCATACGTCAAGAAAGTAAGAAACTAGAAAAATATGTCATTTCTAGTGCACAAGCTAAATAAAACATCAAATCTTTTATAAAGCTAACACAAAAGAATAAAAGGTCATTTGTGGTTGGGCACCACCGTACAAACCTGAAAATAAATTGAGTAGAGTAGCTATACCCTTATACAACCCAGATTATAAATGAATTAATTGCAATTAAGCAAAGAAATCATGTTATGGGGGGTCTTCATTCTTCACTTCTTCTTTCTTTTTTTTTTCTTCTGTCTTCTTTTGTTCCTTCTTTTGGATGGTAGGAATGCAGTTGCTCCAAAGGCTTCACATGGTACATAAGATATAATCTTATAACCAATGCTCATCTTAATCCCCCATAAGGATAATTCTAAAATCCTAATTGTAAAATTACATGAAAAGGAAAAAGTAAATCTAACTAACACTTACAAAATAGAGATTAGCTAAATAAACCATACAAATCCTAAGCATGTATATCCATATATTGGACTTAGCACCCCACACATGGGTAACCAAGTCTACTTGGCCTATTGAATTATGCTTTTGGGTATAAGCACCTACACAGCAAAAGCAATTATATTTTTATTACAGTGCCCCTTTAAGCATAATCCCCTGCAGAAGAGAATGATTAGACTAAATCGTCCTACCATTCAGTCTATGCATAGACACCCTAACATCTAGATTAAAACAAAATATCACAAAATAAGAGCAAACATCATACCATGCACCGTCCTAACCTAAAGCTAGAAATTGTAACTTAGTCTACGGTGTGTGCTTCAAAAGGTTTGTGTGATATGCTTAGCTAGGCTTTAAGGTTTAAATTTCATAAGTATGAAAAGTTTAACTTAGAGGGTAGTTTTATTTAAGTTGTTTAATTGATTTAGTTAATTTTTATTTGATGATTTGTTTAGGTTTGAATGAACCTACAATTAATTACTAAGTTGTAAAGAGAGAAAAAAGAGAAGGGAACTTCTCTTTCCTCCCTACCTTAAGTAATTTCTAAGGTAGATTCATATTTGATTTTTATTTAGTGAATGTTTTATTATATATTTTAAGCAATCATGAGTTTAGATTTTCCCTAAACAAACTTATCTAAAGAGAAAGGTATTTTAAGATTAAGTAAAGTGAATTAATATCACAAAACACACACCACTTTATATCTCTTCCAACATATATAATATGCATATAGATGAATCTTAAGTATATTTATACATGCAAATGAGAATGTTTAGCACACCTTAATGATGAATGCGAAGTAGTGTTGCTTAAGAAAATTGGATGCTTTATGTTATATGATTTTCATTAAGTAGAAAAGGGAGGGTATTCTTTTATCCTTTATTCATATGCACATGTATATGCATGAAAGGCATAAGTGAGTACGCCACCATTGTTAGCACCAGAAGTGTACGGTACAAGACCTACTTAGGGCTACTTAAAGCCTCGCAATCCTAGGGTTGTCCACACTAATATATCACTTTCCTTAAATACATATGCATGTACAAAAGAAATAAATGGAAAAAGAAAGATGAACAAGTTTATATTTATTTGATTTTTGGTTTGGTTATTTAATTTATATGTGTGATGTGAAATTCCTTCTTAAGTTATGACATAGGAGTGTATAGGAATAGATTTAAGCAAGTGTTATGTCCTTTTCAAATGGACTGTACACTTTGCAAATTCTATACAATTCTATGTTAAGAAAGAGAGGGACATGACATATATATTTATATTTCTCACATACAAGCTTATAAATAATTATAAGTAGCATACCTTTCAGTTTTGATATTTAATTTATAGATTTTAAAATTAATTTTATATTTAATAGTGATAATAGCCATTCATATTCTTACTTTAGCCAAAACATGCAATTTGACATAAAGAAAATATTTCATTTTAATTTTAATTTTAAAAGGAATGAATGCATGATTTTCATATGAAATACACATTTAGCATGCTAGGAAAGAAGTAAAGTGGTGAAAGCAATGTAAATTCATTCACCCTAATTAATTCCTAAAGACAATCTAATGGAATAGAATTATTTAAAGCAAATCAAATTTGGTTTTAAAGAAATTTTGTTTGATTTAAATTTGAGAAATGTGAAGAGGGTTTGCTAGTCCTAACCCATTCCCACATATGTGTATTATTTTTGTTTAATTTTCAAGTGATTAGGTCAATTTTATGTTTTAGTTAGGTTAAGGTGTACATTAAGTGTATTAATTACCCCTTACCTATACCATCTTAGCATATTTAACCAAATAATTATGAGCCAATGATATGACATAAAATCACAAAAGGAATTTAAATCAATAATGCACCTAAGAAGAAGAGGGGCCTAATGCATTTGGCTCACAATTAATGATTAATTAAGCTAAGGGGTTTAAGTTAAGTACTTTCATAACCCTTCCCACACATGTGGATTAGGTTTTGATTTCCTTAAGCCACTTAGGTTATTAAACACCTAAGCATCTACCCAAAATGGATTGATTAAGTTTTAGAATGCTTTGAAAATTTTATCAAGTTAATTAAGTAAGTAATTAGTGGATTAACCCTTAATTGAATTTAGATTGTGGAAGAGAAAGGGGGTTTAAGGAATAACTTAGGGAAAATATCCCAAAATTATTCCCTAAACCTCCTGATCACTCAAACAAAGCTTAATTAACTCAATCAAGGGATTAAATGACTATTCACACACTTAATTAGGCTTTATTATATTAAGAGGGTAATTAAGAATGAACTAAGTAATTCTCCTAATTAAATAATTAATAAATCCCAATAAAATTAGGGGAGGTAGAAGTCATCCCACTAAATGCACATGAGAAGTTTGGAATTAATCAGTGGAATAATTAGAGAATAATTAGCATAATCACATTCCCAATAAAATCCAAATTCAAGAAATATCACTGTTCAAAATCCATTGGTAATAATTTTATATTATTCCACATTGAAATATCTTTCATATGCATTTTACCTCATATTTTAATAATTTTTTTTATTTAGTTATGAATATTTGAAGTTTTCATGATTTTCCATTAATTAAATAGCCTAATTAAGTGGTTAATCCTGTCAGCGCCATGTGGAGGCTGATGTGGCATGTGCTTTCCACATGGCACGATGATATATGCCACTTAAGTTATCACATCGTAGTGGTGTGTCAGCGGTGGTGCTACGCACTTTCTCCCCATTTGTCCGATCAAAGATCGGACGATTGAGATTCAACCCACGGTATTAAAGGATTAAATCAAATATCCTACACATCTTGATCATGGTAGTCCATCCAAAACACACAGATAGATAGCCCATGATCCATCCCTGATCTTCCCTGCAGGAGATTGCCACCATCCATCTTTTAGGAGAAGATCCGAGCTCGATTGAGCTCGGATTGAAACCAAATTCAACCCACACCATCTAAGAGTAAAGGGGAACACATCCAATGACTAACTTTGCTTGGGGTGGAACTTTCCTTCATAAAGGACTAAGAAAAAAAATGAAACTATGCTCGATTTAATGGCATACCTCGTCGGAGGCTATCACTGGTGCTCGAATCCCTTGAAGTAGCTTCATCTAGTGGAGACGAAGCCTTGTTGGAGGTACGAGGTGTTGAGATTGAATGGATCTTCCTATGAACCAAGTTCACCTTCAAATGCTCACGACCTTGATCAAAGTCCCACCTCCCTTGCCTTTGGAGCTTGGAAGAAGCTTGGGATGAGTTCGACTAGGCCCTCTGTAGATTGGTTTGGAGTATTGACTGAGATGGAAATTGGCTTGAGTTCCCTTATTTTCGGTTTAGAGAAACTGAGAAATGGAGGATTCTAACTCACTCTAAGAAGCTTGGGGAGACTTGCAATGACTTGCCCTGAGTTCCCTAAGCTCAATCGAATGTGTCACTCATGAATTCAAGTGGAATTAGGGGGAGTATATCTTCCCCTAGGTGAATCAGATGACTGTAAGCTTCCTTATCATTTTGATCCAATACACCCTATTCAAAGGGTTTGTTAGGTTGTTAGGAGTGTCATGGCATTCGGTTTGGCTATAGGAGTGGAGTGGTGAAGCTCCCATGTGCTCATGTTCAAGCAAGTGGTCGATTTTGGCCTTAGGTTGGGTTGGGCTAACCCAAACCCATTGGGTCATGTGCACCATGTCCATTAGTGATCATTTGGTCCACTAAGAGGATGCCAAGTGTTCATGAAGAGGAATTGACCAAATTCCAAGTGGTTTTGATTTTAGGTTACCCTAAGGCCTAGGGGTAAAATGGTCATTTGATCTTGATTTTAGTTTGAATATATTTGGTATGATTGAAAAATGGGTTAGGCCAAGTTTCATTGAATTTGGAGTTGGTTTGATATGATTTGGCTCATGTTGACCCATTTAGGTCAAAATGGGTCAACTTGGGTCAAGTTGACCAATTGGGCAAATTGGGTCAAACCAAGGGTTGGGTCAAGTTCATATGACCATTTGAAATGTTTTGGCATCATTGGTTTGATTCAATTTGATTTATATTTGAATTTGGTTTATTTGATTTCATTTAGGTCAAATGGGTCAAGTTGACCAATTTGACCCATTTGACCTATTTGGGTTAGGTCATGGGTCGGTTTATGTTTTGTTGATCATTTAAAGTGGATTGGTATCTTTATTTCCAATCAATTTGATTTATATTTGGATTTGGCTCAATTTGATCCTTTAGGTCAAGTTGGGTTCAAGGTCAATTGAGCAAGGTTAGGTCTAGTTGGCCAATTGAGGCTTTGGTCAAGTTCAACAAGTGATTTGGAATGAACTTGATCCACTGGTTTCAATCAATTTGGCTTATATCAAGTTTTGACACATTTTGACTTTTTAGGCCAAGTTGGGTCAACTTGGGTCAAGTGGCTAATTGGGCTAGGTTAGGCTCAAATGATGACTTGGTCAAGTTCAAATATTGATCATGGATACAAACTAAAAAATTGGCTTTTGACTTGTTCATTCTATACGATATCATTGTACAATATGAAAATATTAAGAAAAAAATTTCTAACTAAATCCCACAAATTCTAGATTAAATACAGGTATTTAGTAAATAAATTCATATTATATGATAAGAATTGTATCGTATTATCAATCAAATTAGGCAATATTGTAGTCAACTAATTTAATCTTAGCAACTAAAAATAATTAACAAAAATGAATAATTGTATAGTATGATTATTTTAATTTTGATAACTTTAAAGTTAACTGACTTAATTATGGTAACTAAAATGATTAGGTATGAATAATCATCTAGTACAATACAAATCATACAGTATGATTTTCAAAAAATTATTTTTATAGAAAATTTTTTATTTTATATTTTTTCAAGTATGTGTATGCTTGATTATTTTTCATCATTCATGTTAATTACATGGACGAAAAATAAAATATAAATATAAAAAATGATAAAATTTTGGGTTCAACTTAGGTCTTCCAGCATCAACTATTTCTTATTTGTAGTCTTTATAAGCTCTTCGTTGATCTTGCTCTTGAAAACAGCCATTGCTCGTGTTCTTTTAGTACTTGCATTGAAAGCATACTATAACTTGCACACACAATTAATCAGTGAAAATAGTTATTCAACTAAAAATATTTGAAATTATTAAAACTTAGAATCTTATGTGAAGGTTCATGGGGTTAACTAACACTCCCTTGCGAGATAGGAATATCTAAGGAATTACTAAATATATAGACAAAGGAAGGCTCTACCATTTTAAAAAATCATATAGCTAAGTTGTTAAGATAAACATTTCATTTGAGCAAACTTATGAAGATTATATTTAAGGTATAAAATAGGCATTTAATCAGCTTTCCCCAATATTATGAGATCATCAACATATATCAAATAAGATATTTTTAACATTTTTAAGATAATACCAAAAATCCAATATTGTTATCACTTTAATCATCTAGTGAGAAGGAGAAAATATTTAGGAAAATAGCTATAGAAAAGGGAAAAGAGAACAACTTTGATGGAGCCTATAAGTAGATTATAGCCATTGATGATCACAACAACAACAAGCCTTAATTCCACTAGGTGGGGTCGGCTGCCATTGATGATCACAAAGAAAAAAAATTTCAATGCATACAACCAATGATCCATTTTTTAAACACATTAAGAAAGCCTAATTAACATAATCATTGACAAAGAATGTCTCAATCAATGTTATCAAAGATGTTCTTAAGATCAATTTTACCACAAAAAATTCTTGGAGTGCTTTGAATTGTTAAAAGGTTGGAGTAACTCATTGGCAAGGATAATGTTATTCACTATATCTCTACCTTACTGTAATAAAGAAAAATTCACAAAACAGGTAATGTAATGCATTTAAAATTATGTCACCTTCTTCATTACATGTTAGAAAAAATAGAATTTTTTTTAGAAAGTTTTACCTATTATTTTAGTTGAAAATGATCTATATATGTATATATATATATAATTTATTTGTTAATTAATACTAATTAGATAACTGGATAAGTTAATTAATTAATTACCATTTTAATTAAATTCCTATCATCAATAGTAATCAACTAATCCCACTAAACGGAACATGCAGCAAGGGTTATTGGGATGGACGGCTGAGATAAAAGGTAAGAATTTTATATTAAGGGGTTAGCTAACAATCTCATTATTCTCTTTTCATTGTCTTCCTTCCCGGTTTCCCATTTCTTTGCCCCTTTCCGTTACCCACAGTGCAGCCAAAATGGGATTTCTTCCCGTCATGAACCCCGAGTCCTGGAGGTGGCTGGAGCAATTGTTAAGGGAAAATCAAGATCTTGGGGAAGATTAAAAGGGAATTCAAGTAATTAGTTCAAGTCATAAATTAATGCATTATATCTATTATATATACATACACACACACATATGAGTATTGTATAAAATTTGATTAAAATTTTTTAATATCAATTCATTTATAAAATAATCAGCCGACCAACTTAATTATTAGTGAAAATTTTGGATATATGAATAATATATGTATATGTTTAAATGTTGAAGTTATTATAATTGTATAAAAATATATGAGTATTTGATAATTAAACTCATTCTTGATTAAAATTAGTAATTAATATAGGGTATAAACTTTAAAGGTTTAAAATTTGGGAAATTATGTGGAAATAATATATTTAAGCATTAATAACAATATACTATTATAAAAAATGTTATGCATAGTTTTAGTTCTTGCAAACTAATAAAGATTAAAAGAAATGTATCATAAATTTCAAAGTAAAGTGGTTAGAAATATAAATGGAATGTTATCTTTGTAGATATAATAAACATTACTATTTTTTTTGTTAATGTATCTAGGTAATCAGTGTTTGGACATAAAGTTGAATCACTCGAAGCAGTGTGATTATCTTTTTGTATAAGATTGAATGTGGCAAGGTTGAATCTAGGTAAAAATGAAATTTAAAGTCTATGAAGCTATTAAGTTAAGTTAATTTAAGAATTTCAAGAATTGATAATGAAATTTTATTTTTAGGCTATTTAAGTAAGCGTAGACAAGCATGTTATGATACTAACCCAAATGCCACAGAGAGACTTTAATTTTTAATTTAAATTAAGATTTTCTATATGAACGATGCTTTTATTTGCTTCTTTTTTGTTCATATAAAAATTGATTACTTGCATAGCACAACCTCTAAATTATGTCTTACATATTTACTATGATTTAAACTAAATTAGAAGTTTTGACATCATATAATATTGATATTTATATTGAGAAAAGATTCAACATAAGTATTGTTAAATGCCTAAATGAAATTAATGCATATGATAAACAAAAAATATCATGAAATTATTATATGTAGTTTGTTTCATAATAGTCTGTACAAATAGGTAAAAGTTTATGATGAGATGAGCCTTGGCAAAGAATCTTAGAATCCTTGCCTCTTAGCATTCAAGTTGGATTAGACCAATTAGTAACAGAGGTGTGTTGATATGCAGTATGGATACAGCTAGCTTTATCAAAAGCCCTCATATTATAATAGAAGTTGAATCTATACAAATATAAATGATATTTCTAACAAGATAATTTGATTTAGAACTGAACGCGACTTCATGGAATGAGTTACCAACATATATAGTTATTTTTGCCATTTACTATTTACATTCATAATCTTAGATATTATTGTTCAATTTTTGTACCTCACACCATGCTTTACTTACAATCATACAAGTTCAATTTTTACATGCACATTATTTCTTCTATCACGTATTGAATTTACTTTAGTATTACTAATTTCACTAGTCTATTAGCTTATATTATTACAAATTGATTTCCAAGCAAGAATAAGAATAAGGATAATGGCTAGACAGGTTGTTTGAATTGTATAGCTTTCTGTTGTATAGTTTTAGAAGGCTATAAATATTTTTTGAAGTATATATGATTTATGATTTGGCATCTTTAGTTGCTATGTATTTATATTAAATTTAAATTTTACACACTTCCACTTAGGTGATTTAAATATGAAAAGAGTATTAGAATAACTCAAAATACAAGAATTTATTCATGATAATTTGGTAAAATTTCGAATCCGTACATATCATAATGAGTTGGCGAAAGCTGCATCTAGCTAAGTTATCCTATTCTATTACACCTTAGGTTGTTTTGTGAAAATGGGGTCATTAGGGGTGTGCACATAGATACATACAACTTAAGCCTAGTTTATGAAGTATGGGAGAAGGTATTGAATTACTCAAAAATATATTTTGCTACTTCCTTTGAAAGCATAGTTAGCTCCACCTTATTTACTAAATGTATTAAAGGATAGTGGTCGAGGGTTAGCTTCTTCTTTGATTACAAATTGCCATCAATTTTTAAAAAAAAAATTACATATAGTAATTTGACATTTTTTTAAATGGTAAGTGACAAATTATAAGACATGTTACTTGAATTTGTGTAATTAGCAAGCAAAGTGTGATTGGATTTAAAAGTAGCAATGATATGCATCAAATAAATGATACATGCAATTATATATAAATATTCCTGAAGAAATTCCAGAAAGAATGAATGTCAATATCTAGACTAACCATAAAGCTTGAATTATAGGTTGGAAATAATTCTTACAAAAGTGAAGTACAACCTTAAACAAATAAGGAGTCCTAATATGGTAAATTACATGGAGTTGTTAAGTTGATTTCACAAGTGGTTGATAAGCTAGCATCTATTAAATTCTTCCACAAATGGGCCTATATCTAAATATGATTTAGATGTGGGTTAGTATCTAAGGAT
Source organism: Cymbidium sinense (assembly GCA_021442155.1). Classification (NCBI taxonomy): domain Eukaryota; kingdom Viridiplantae; phylum Streptophyta; class Magnoliopsida; order Asparagales; family Orchidaceae; genus Cymbidium; species Cymbidium sinense. Next base: position 67,303,451 of record CM038227.1, on the reverse strand, counting down.
ATTTCAAATGTTCAAGCCACAAGCATTCAAAGGTGTTAGTGATCCTATAGTTGCAAAATTTGTTGTTAAAGATTGAATAGATTTTGGATGGCATGATTTGTCTTGATAGCAGAAGGATAGTATTAGCTACATTTGCATTAAAAAGTGAAGCAAAAAGATGGTTGCAAGCTTGGCAGGGACATTAAATGTTGCAACAATTATGCCACAGAGCTAGATGGTTAGCACTTAAGCATTGTCCTCTTTGTCTCTATGCATAAAATACCTTAAAATACAGCATCATGGTGCCAGAAGATCCCTAAGCATCAGAATAATTGGTGGAACATTGACTTACCCATTGTTTTTATCATGTTTAAGTGTTGCGGCTAAAATTATGGAATTTCATGTGTTAATATGTGTAGGTGTCACCAGATGCGCCTACGGCACATCTGAGCATTGTGCGCCCTGCAGAGATCTTTCTGGGTTGAGGTCATAATGGCGAATCAGACGATCATACATGAAATTATGGTGATTTTCGTGCGACCTCCACACGAGACGTGCGGATCAACTACGTGGGCCCCACGACTCTTATTTTCTGTCCGAGGCATCCCATCGATGACGTTTTGGAGTCGATCGCCGAGTTCTGCTACATCAACGATAAAACAAAATAAAAAAAAAAGGAAATAAAATCGGTGGCATCAATAGATGGTTCAACACGACGACTTCCTAGGAGGTCACCCCCCGGCTTATAAAAACTCCTCTAGGGAGCCTAACTTGTCAACTTGGACGTGAGAAACTTTAAATGAGGCTTAGGGAAGGGTGCTATCTTAGAAAAAAAAAGTGGAGATAATTCTCTCCTCTTCTTTTCCTTCAAGAGATCTTTATGATAATAAGGTTGCACTTTTTTTAGTTGTTTTTATTCACCTTGTCATTAAGATAAGAGTTTTAACTTGAGAATTTATTTTGTTGAGAACTTGTGTGAGATTTTTGTTACGATAAGTTTCTTTGTACCTTGGAGAGGGAGTGACATCCTTCTTGTCTCGAAAGAGAATGGGAGAGGTGTAGGGTTTCTCTATTATCATTTAAGGAGAAAGGCATTTCTGCTTTAGCTTCTTATGCCAAAGGAGAGGTAGTGGATCTTTGTAGGGGATTTGGAGAGTGGATGTAGGTCTATTGGGTCGAACCATTATAAACCATTGTGCCCATCCTTTTTTTTCTTTCTTTTATTTTTCTATAGATCTTATCTTTGTGTTAAATTATTGATTTTATTTCATTAAGTTTCTCTCTCGATGAACTTTAAAGATTTGATTTGATATCTCTCTTTATACTTTTTTTAAAGCACACCAATTCACTCTTTCTTGAGTGTGTCATTCTTATAAGTAGTATCAGAGCCTGGTTGCTTGTTTCATGGTCTAATAACTACAAGTAGATTCATCAATGACACTTCTAGAGAATCAAAATACCATGGAAACATACTTTATTACCTAAATTCCTCTTTTTGGTGATATTCCTTTTGATTTTTGAAAAATTCATGTCTTATTTTGTTCAATCAATTGATTTTTAAATGTTGAATATGATTGAGATATAATATTTACCCCCACATGATGTTAGCAATGATAAATGTGTTGAAATTCCTTTTAATTTGTGGTCAATAGAAGATAGAAAAGTGAATAAGTAAATTTTAAATGTTTAAACTACATTTTTTTTGCTTTAAAATCAAAAGACTACATGTGTATTTTCAGTTGCAAAACTAGTTATAAAATTTAGAAAAAGTTATATGTGACTTATGAAAGAACTAATAAGGTTAAATAATCATGTATTAACATGCTCTTACATGATTATGAACTATTTTGCATGTTACTACATGAGCTTATTTTTGATATTTACACATGCTTTATAAAAATCATTACTTCATTGCATGCTTTGAGAAGAGAATTTATAAATGCTAAACACATCAATAAAATTCTACATTGTTTACTTGAATCTTAAGATGTCAAGGTTATGACTATTTTTGAATCTAAAAAAATTATCTATTTATTTCTTTGAGCACCTATTTATATCTTTTATTACTTATGGATAAAAAATTCTTGACAAAAATACAATGTAGGTGATAAGAAAAAGGAGAAGACGATTGCCCTTTAAACAAATACCTTTCATTGTAGCGAAGAGGAAAGCATCACTAATGATGAAAAAATTGCACTCATAACTATGAAGTTCAGAAACTTCCTAAAAGATAAAGAAGAGGTTTGATCAAAGAAAATATAATGGTGAAATCAAACACTTCTCAAAGGTTATTGATCTTATTTGTTATGAATGTATAATACCAGGTTACAATAAATGAGAGTGTCCTTCACTCAAGAACACAAAGAAAAAGGAAACAGGAGAAAAAAAGGTGATGCAAACAAAGATGAAAGAAGAACTTAGCATGTTTTTTGGATCAACTCAAACTCAGATTCTTTTGAAGAAAATATTGTGGAAGAAGTCACAAACCTCTATTTGATGATAAAAAGAGATTTTCATGACTCTGATGATGAACAGGTAAATAATCTTAGCTATGATGAACTCTTGAATTTTTGTGATAAATTACATGTCACATCAAATCTTTGAAAAGAAGATATTTGACTCTAAAGAAAAAAATTTCTTCTTTGGAAAAGAGTCATAATACATTTCTACATGAACATGAAAAATTTAAAAATGATTACGAAGAGTTAAGAATTTAAAATGCTAAAAATAAATATGACTTATTTGAAAAAATTAGCTTTCTAGAATGTGCTAATAAAATTTGAAAAAAGAAGTTAAAAATTTTAAAAGAACACACCCACTTAGAAATGAAATTTTAAAGCTAAAAAGATCATGCATTCTATCCCAAATGTTTGTTTTTTTATGATATGTTTGGACATATAGCTAGTCTATGCATACATCATTTACATTCAAACCAAACATATGCATGGATTCTAAAAACTTTTCATAGCTTTCTTACTTCTAGATGTATGGAACCCAAGCTAGTTTGTGTTTTCAAAACAACTAACCTAACTTTGTTTAGTAGATATGTCTTCACTCCTAGTGGAGGCATGTGATACTTAGATAATGGGTGCTCGAGACAACTGATGAGAGATAAAAACAAATTCATTTCATTAGAACTCAAGAGCTAAGGAAAGGTCACTGTTGGAGATAACATAACTTGTAAAGTATTCAAGTCAGATACCATTAGTATAAAAAAAAATTTTGTTTATTGAAAATTGTACTTGTTGATGGTTTGAAACATAATTTACTTGACATTAGTCCGTTATGTGATAAAGACTTCAATGTTAAATTTATAAATAATAAATATTTATTTGATTTAAATGGTAAAAATATTTTAGGTATTAGGATTAACAATATTTATATGATTGATTTTGATAAATTATCTCATTCATTGGTTGTTTATTTTAAATCCACACTAGATGAGTCTTGGTTATGATATAAGAGATTGTGTCATGTCAGCATGCGCACACTTAGGGCGATTATATGGCCTAACTTGCTTAGAGGCATACTTAGACTGGATTTCATTGATCATTTGTGTGTGCATGTCAACATAATAAGTAAACTAAATATTCTTTTAAATCAACATTAGACATAGTTTTTTCATGACATTTAGAAATTCTTCACATGGATTTACTTAGATTTGTCAGCACCACTAGCTTTAGAGGAAAGTCATACAGATTTGTCATTATTAATGATTTTACTAGATTTATTTTAGTGAACATTTTGAGATACAAAAATGAATCTTTTTCTGAATTTAAGATCTTTACTATTTGGATTCAAAGAAAAATTGGTAGTAGCATTGCATCTATTTATAATGATCATTATAGAGAATTTTAAAATGATAAATTTGAAATTTTGTATAATGAGACATAGATTGGGCACAATTATTCAACCCCTAGGACATCACAACATAAAGAAGTAGAAAATTAGAAGAATAGCCACTAGATCCATGCATAGTGAGTACAAGTTTTTTAAATACTTTTGGGTTAAGGCAGCTAATATAGCTTGTTATGTGTTGAATTGAGTAAACATTAGATCCAAACTGAATAAAATCTCTTATGAGCTTCTCGAAAGTAAGACTTCAAATATTTCTATTTGCATATTTTTGGATGTAAATACTGTGTTAAATAATAAAATGAATAATTTGGGGAAGTTTGACTCTAAAAATCTCATGAGAAGATTTTTAAATTAGTCATATATAGGAAAAGCTCATAGAATCTTTAATTGTAGAACCTTATTGGTAGAGGACTCAATGCATATTATTTTTGATGAGTTTGTTTTCCCTTCCCCATTTAGAGAGCCTATAGATGAGAATGATTTAGTTCTTAAAATTGAAAATTTAGGTTTCAAAGAAAATGATGATGCTAGGTGGAGACTACTTAGTGAGAATGGACATATGCTTCGAGTCATCTCCATGATTTTATCATAGGAGACCCATCTATATATGCTAGAACTGAAAATAACATTAGAGAAGAAGTTAGCCATACAGACTTAAAATCCAGATTGAACCTACAAAATAATATATGATGAATTCTAGGTTGAGGTAATGTAGGAAAGTTTGAATCAATTTATAGAAATGATGCTTGAGAATTAGTACCTAGAGTTTCATCTCAAAGTGTGATTAGAATATAGTGAGTTTTCAAAAAAAAATTAAATGACTTGGGAGTTATTGTTATGAACAAAGCAAGGCTTGTGGCTAAAGATTTTAATGAAATAGAAAGAATTTGAGAAAATTTTTGCATCTATTGTTTGTTTGAAAGCTATTCAATAACTTCTTGTAATCCCTTGTTTTAAAAGTTTTAAACTTTTTCAGATGGATGTTAAAAGTGTTTTTTTGAATGGTGTTATAGAGAGGGGGAGAATTCTCTTCTCCTCTTTTCCCTTTAGAGATCCTTTGTCAATGAGGTTTGAGCTTTGGCTTGAGAGTTTATTCTTATTAAGAACTTGTGTTAAATTTTTTATGAGAGAAGTTTCTTTGTGCCTTGGAGAAGGAGTGATATTCTTTTTGTCTTGAAAGAGAAGGATAGCATTATAAGATTTTTTTCATTACTCATTAAGAAGAGAGGCTTCTCCACCTTAGTTTATTGTGTTAAAAAAAAGATAGTGGAATTTTGATGGAGATTTGGAGAGTGGATGCATGTTTGTTGGGCTAGATCACTATAAATCATTGTACCTCTTTTTCTTTTCTTTTCTTTTTTTATTTTATTTTTCAGCTACTCTTATCTTTGTGTTGGATTGTTAATTTTATTTTATTTTCTCTCTCATTGTACTTTAAGATTTGAATTGATTTCTCGATTTAATTTTTTTTAAAGCACACCAATTTACACCTTCTTGGGCATGCCATTCTTAAATGTTTGTGAATTACTAATTTCTTATTCAATAGCACATGATTGCTCAGAAATGCTCAATAAGGTTCAAATGTGGCTTTCTTGTTATAAGCAAAAATTATTATCTTTTGTAGGGCTTTTATAAGTGATTTATTCCACAATTTGGAGTTTTATCCTCTACTAGTTTAGATCAATTGTCATTATAAAAAATGTAGGAAAATGAATTACCAGTCTTATATCCAACTTTTTTATACTATAACATTAAGAAACATAAAATATCTCTTCTTGGTATATTGTTACATTACCTACATAAAAATGAGGTTTTGGTATCTCCTCTCTCAAGACTCTTAATATACTTCTCAAATTCATTGTGATTTAGAGATTTTTTAACTCTAACTCTTATTTTGAAAACTAGAGTATTAACTTTAATGGATCCTTGTTAAAGAAGCAATAGTACAAGGCTACTTGTTCTTTGGATATCCTTCCAGATCATTGCCATCATAATGATTAGGTGGATTAATCTTAATATCATTACTAATAACAATTTGTTTTCTTTTATAATTTTGATTTAATGGCTATGATGGTTTAATTTTTATTTTAATATTAAAATTAGTAATCTTTTGAGTGGTGGTTGCTAGGACCTTCAAATTATTGATCCTATGATTTGGTATCTCTGTTTACAAAATATTATAAATAGCAACTTTGAGTTTCAAGGTCCAACTTGTCTTTAGAATAGGAAAGATATCTTCTCTTATAAGAATGTGTATAACTTACTTTTCAATGAAAACCCAAATATTAAATAAAATACTTTTATTTGGCTTAAAGTTTATTCCTTAAACTAGGCTTACTTTGCTTGAAAATTTTAGGTAATGAGATTGCAAACAAAAGATGTTCTTATTGATATAAGTTGTTCTTTCTTTCAAGTATTGACTTATGCTAATTGCATTACTTGCAATATATTAAAGTTAATTTTTATGGTTGTTCAAATTGGTGCTTAGTATTTTCAGCTTGAACAAAATGCTATCATCTTTGGAGAATATTACTTTTAACATATCGAAGGAGAAAATTTTCTTTGCCAATAGATAAAGAAAAAGAATGTAGAAATTCAAGGAAAGATTTTTCTGATAATATTATTGTTCAGTTTTTGATCACTTTTGATACTGCAATTAAATACGTATCTTTCCATTGGTGCTTATTTTTCTCTACTCTTTTGATTTTTGAGCTAAATTTTCTAATTTCTTCTTCTTCATCTGCAATTCCTACATTTTATTCGGGGTAGGATGCATCTCTCTTCATGAGGTTCAAATAGGTCATTTTAAGTTTTTGCATAGACACCCTAGTATTGCTTCAATATAAGATTAGGGTTTCTTTCATTAATTAAGGATATGACCAAAGATCACTTTAATTTTATTCTAGGCCCAATTTTTTGTGTAGAATTCTTGGCTTTAGAATGTTTATATTTTTTTTATCTTTTAAAATTTTTGGTCATCACTATAATTTCTATAATCATAAACTTTTTTACTATTTATTTTGAATTTGATGCCATTTGTAGGATGTGGCCCTCATGTTTCACAAAAAAGAAGTAATTCAATAAGAAAAATCATTCCTTGTACTATAACAAAAATGTACTAATTAAGGACCTTAATTGCATATTTGGAAAAGTATTCTTTTGGACATTCCGTAGTGTTAATGATCGAAGAGATGTTTATAGCGTGTACACACATGAGCGCGCACACACACACACACACACTTGATCTTGTTCAAGTCAAGATGATCTGGGTAAGTGATCGAGTCAGAAGATTCTATCTAGAGAATTTTCATTATAATTTTTTTATCAAGCAAAATTGCCAATCAAAAAATAGTTGATAGTATTTGATGGTCATTAAATTTATTTGTTGTCTATGTTCAACAGTAATAATTACTTTTAAATTTTAAATAAATTTAAATTTATTCATGATTAACTTAAAAATTAAAAAACAATCAAAGTAAATCCTAACTAATTTGTATTCTATATATTTACACCCTATTTTTCTTGCATTCTCTCTCTCTCTTTTTTTTTTTCTAGTTTGGTTTTTTAAAATCATGATATCATAATCTTAACTTAAGCATGCCTCTTATAGTCACCTACTTGTCAAATATCATAAAAAAAAATGATGTCACTTCAAATTCTACTTATATACTCTTCATCTCTAATAAAAAAGATCGAACATTAAATATGAGTTAAAATTATGTGCTTTAGATAGGTATGAAAAACAATACACTACACTCTTATTCAAAAGTTTAAATTATGATCATTAATACAATTACAAATAGTGTCACAATGATAATTAATTTATAATAAATGACAAATTAATTCAACATTATCTAATGCCAAAGAATACATTTTATACTCATAATTTGCAATTTTGACCTAAATTGTTGGTAAGCAAATAGTTAGAAGTGAAACATGCCTAGAACTAATTAGAACAAAGTTATGCATGGTTTTCTTGAGAAAGTAGTACTCTAATGTGATTACCTAAAGCATCATCAAAGACCCTCGAAAAAATTAGCGAAATTAGGTAAACTAAAGAATTGGTATATTGACTATCATTTCTTTGATTATCACGAAGGATATCTTGTGCAGCTAAAAGTAAAGTTATTAAAATTTGTTTAAACAAATAAGAAATAGACATTATAATTGTTAATCCTTGGTAAAAATCAATATGATTGATTTTAGTTATGGCCAATCCACAATACCTTATTTTATAGGATTAAAAATTTGATAATAATTAAATTCTCTTTAAATTGCATATTTAGCTTGAACTTCTAAAGTTGCTGTATAATTTTATAGATGAGGAATTTTCATAGTATATTAAGATTTTTTTTTAATCATACTATATATTAATATATCACAAAATTATATTATTGAGGCTTAATTTTTAAATGAGCGATCTTAGCACAAAGATATATATATATATATATATATATATATATATATATATATATATATATATATATATATATATATATATATATATATGTATATATACATATATTTCCTATAATTTTAATAGTTTTAGTAGTTGTACATCTAAAATAACGAGTATATTTTCATGGCGAGATGACTAGACTAAATGGTCGAACTTGCCTGCGAACATTGAACTCACTAAGGTCGCGATGAACACACTATGATCACAATGAACTTGCTCTAACCATAATGAACTCATCAAAGGCATAATAAACTCACTTACCAATCTTTATACTTAGTCTAAGAGCTAGGCCAAATCACATACAAACTGACACTTTTTAAGGAGAAACTTGTTAGTACTTGGTTATTTAAGCTAAAGTCAACAACAAGCTTTATATTAATAAATCTCTATGAATTTAGCCTTTACTAATCAATGTATATTTTCATTATATTTTTTTAAGCTACACACATCATGTATTTATACAAGCAATTATTAAGCTTAGCTAGATCTTTTTTACTAGTACAAATGAAATGTAATTTTTTTAGTAGTGCTAAGCATGGACCCTAATCCTATAACAAAGCTATCAAAAGGAAGCTTAGGATATCAAATTATTTATGCTCAAAACCTTATACTAGTTTGAAATCCTGGAATTTCTCCTTCATATTTCTCTATTCTTTACCTAGTTATTGCCTTTTAATTTTATATTTCTTGTTAATAATATTTTGATATCATTCATAGAAAAGCCATTGAGAAAAATTATAAATAGATAGAAATTTTTTGAAGATTTCCTAAGTACCATAGAGGTTATTGAAGAAACTTAAAGTCAGTTGCGAAGTCACATTTCAACATAAATAAATATATTTTAATAATTAACAATCTCAACATCTTTTTAAAGTGTAAGTAAGAAGTACAAATCATTTAAGTAATATAAGAAATGAAAGATCACCTCCAACTCACAATGTCCAAACATCACTCTATTATGAGTATTTGTGGCTAAAATAATAGTACTTTAGGATGAAGACTACTTCAAGTAATCTATACCAATAAGAGTTAATTATCATGCAATTATAATTTAGTAAACAATCGAGCCACAAAAAGCATAATACACCATTAGAGAGAGATCACATTATAAAATCTACTAAAAAAAGGCCATAATTTAGCAAATCTATAATTCAAAATACTTATCAAACATCAACTCCTCTCAATTGTCATGATGAAGAATATAACAAAGCTCTAACCACCATTATGTAGCAAAAACAACACTATCTCTAACCTACAACTCAATCCCATTAGTATATTATATAACATGCGCTAGTTGATATGTAACATAAAAAAGATAGATGTTGGTGGGTGATAAACTTAATCATTTTTTTCATTATAGAGAGGTTAGAAAATCAAAATGATGGATATTTTGACAAATGTTGATAATCGAACATCAATCATGTACAAGTGTTAGAATTCATGACGTGAAATATGAAAAATCAAGTGATAATATGTGTCGTGTTTGTGAGTTTTTGATAGTAGAGGAGATATTGCAATTAACATGTCAAATGTCGGTCACTAATCGATGTTAAACAATGGTTGATAGGGATTGTCTAAAGTCACACGATAATATTTAAAAATTGACTTATTGTTCTCGTGATAGGAGAACACTAGGTGAATAGGAAGACACATTTCAGACATTGATGGCTAAATGATGCTAATCATTATCAAAAGTTGGGTGACAGATGAAGAAGATATCCAACATTGAGTGATGATGAGTGAATCAATGTTTATCAACGACTAACATTAGGCAAAAAGTAATATGTAGAGCATTGAAATTCTCTACAAATCATAAATTTCCTTTTTTAAAGTTCTCATTGAAATGAGATATATTTATAAATTTTAGGAATGGTTCTATTTTCATGGCTAATTGAATTTTAGACAGTCCATCAAATCATTCAAATAAACACTCCTTATATCTTTCATATTTTTAGTGTATTTTAATATCTTAAAAACCTCATAATTGCATGATTTTCAACTCATCAAATTTGTCATAAAAAGAGTTCATTTTGACTACAAACACATAAAATTAGGAAGATAATTGACACCTCCAATAGCCTCAAGAAAATTTCTATTATGTTTTGAATGAATATTTAGCTCACTTAAACTTATATTAGAGCATTCCTAGCAATGTTTGTTTCCTTACACTAAGAATTATTGCCTTGATTGTAAATTTATTGAAAAATAATGTCCAAATAATTTCAAAATTTAATATATGTATATATAATGTATGATAAATTGCAAAATATCATTCAAATACATAAATTTTAAAGAAATAACTTTTTAAAAACAAAAGCATCAATCCTTTCACATATAATATATTAAAATAATTAAACTATATTATATCTACTTAACATTTATCAAACTTTATTGCTTAAATAATAACCTTGGTTTCAAGAAGTTAAAAGACAAGTACCTTCAACAAAGTTTTGATCAATTTCATTAAAATTTGATTATTTAAGGCTAGTTTGAGATAAATTTTATTTTATACCTTTTTATTTATATATTATTTTTAAAAACATATTTACTTAATATATAATTAAATAATTTTGTTTTTATAATATAAAAATAATATTATTTAAATAACACTCAATAACTTTTACATATTTTGAATCAAAATATAAATAAAAAAAATATTAATATAAATTTAATAATTTAAATATCTATCTAATCGAAATAATATCAAAATATTTTGACAAACCTTTTTTTTTTCTTCTTTAAAACTAAAAGGTAATCGTAACAACCTCTCTACATATCGCTTTCCTGTACTAGCCTAGCCAAGAAGTCACGAATTATGACGCGCATGGCGAATAGCAACTTGCTACAGAGAAGCGGAGCGCGACCCATCACGCCCGCATTTATCACGCCACCTCAATACTCTCTTCCGGCCATTCTTACTCCTTATTTCTTTAACGGCAGCAACAGGAGGAGATGATCAGAAGTAAAACAGATCGAGATGGGCGTTGTGATTAGCAAATGCTACCCCAATCACTCGATGATGGAGCCAAGAGAGTTCACGGCCAGAATCTCTCTTTTCGAAGTGGAGAAGCAGCACAGAGAGGAGGTGGCCAGTCTGAGAAGAAAGGTGTTGGAAGAGGAGGAGAAGGTGAGGAGGTTTAAGGCGGCAGCCATTGGTGGTTGTGGATGGCATGGCTGGCAACTCGAAAAGGATTACTTAGAATATATGAAGAAGGAGCAAGCGAGGAAGGAGGAGGCAGTGGAGAAGTGGAAGCAACTCTACCTTGCTATAAAGATAGAGCTTGATGAACTCATTCGGAGGACAACAGAAGGTCATTTAATTAGAAGCAAATGTACAAAATGATTTCGTACCTGTTTTTTTTTTTTTAAAAAATTTGATTATCGTTTCTCCCTTAATGTATATTAATTAATTATTGCCGAATTTAATTTGCTTCAGCGGATATGTACTGCTGCCAAGCTGAAGGACTTGTGGTACAGGGGCTGCTTAGAGAGTTGAAGGCCAAAGACGAGGCTTTAGAGGCTCTCAGAGCAAAGCTTGCGGCCATGGAAAAGGAAGGAGAAAGAAGAGAGAGGGAGATTGATATACTGAGGCAGAGTCTTAGGATACTCACCAACTCCATGAGTACTAGAAGAAAGAGATGCATGACAAAAAGTTTTCACATATAACTGTTGAAGAGAATTTGTAAATTCCATGAATGGTACACGTATGATCAGCATCCAAAGATCACCTCCTTCCATGTCTTACTGGTAATCAACCTGGTTGCAGAGATGTACATTAGACTGATAACAGACTTAAAACAGAAACAACTAGAACACTCGAAGGACAAGCTGGCACCATAGCTTACCACTTCTTGTACTGTCTTAATCTTAGCCATCCAGATATAACATAATAAATCTGTATCATTCAGCAATATCAGCATGTACTAGCATAGGAAAAATTCAGTCTATAAATACATTTACATGAGCCTTTTGTAATATGCAATTCTTAGATCACAATACCCGTCATTCTTCACACTCTATAATTCAACATGGTATTTAGAGCTGTCTTCCAATGGAAGTTGCTGAAGCTGCAAAATCACCTGATTATTCTTAATCTCATCATGTCTGAACAGTCCTCAATTATGAGTTCCTCAGAAAACAGCAATAATCCACTCAAAATGAACACTACCATTCCAAGTTTCCAAGACAACTGGAATTTGGCATGAATAGTATAAAGGTGATCATCAAGACCCAACTGACTTCAGAAAACCATCCTGCCTAGAAAGCACAAATCATTAAATTATTCACAGAAAATGAGTTTGATGACTATCTAGATGAATCAACACCACAACCCGCACTTACATGACATTGTCTGATGGAACCACTCGATCAAAACCCAAACTATTCCCTATGACTGCTCATTGATCAAAACTTAGCCACCGCACAATCTCCCCCTCACTCCTCCCATATATCCTAAATCTTAAATCATGCCAAGAAATTTGGACAACTATAAATATCATTTTAATCCAACAATCGCTCCCGTATTATACAACTCAAAAATGAACTTCAAAGTATCTCCAGAATGGTCAAACTATGACTCAATACTTACCCCAAATCAAGCCCAAGGTGGATGCCATAATACTGGCTGGTTCAAAATTGGATCCAGAAGATATAATTCACTAGACCCTCAATGGACTACCACCCAAATATCAAGCATTTAAAATAGCCACTCAAACAAATCTACAACCTCTAAACCAAGAAAACTTCTACTCCTTATTGTGCAGCGAACTGCAACTATCCTTGCAGATCACACAACACGCTGCTCTAATCATAGCTCAAAATCAAAATAAAGGCCATCTTTAATACACCAGAAATCGTCCCAACAAAAGTCCAGCACAATAACAACTACCCAGGTACCAGGGAGTCAAAGCACTAAACGTTGTTACATGCCAAATATGTAATAAAGTTGAACACATAACTACTAAGTTCTGACACTGAACAAACCTATCCTACAATCGCCTTGCATTATCAGCCAACAAATGACAAGCAATGGCTATTGGATACCGGTGGCACATCTCATCTCACTTTAAGATCAAACTCAACTCCACAATGGGCAATGATCAATCTCTTCCTATAGCTCACATTGGATAGGGTCCACTTCCAACTCCATCTCTCAAATCAACAAAGTCGTCCTCAAAGGCCCATCCCGTAGAGTATTATACACACTTTGACCAGTCTCCTCCATCTCTACAACCTAACAACCACAAATTTATCACCAACTACCTAGCACAACCATGGTAGTCATCCACTGTAATAACCGGAAAAAAAAAAAAATACAACCCTTGCGACAGTTAGCCGCGGATTGGAAAAAAAGTCTAAAAGGGGGAGTTCGGTTTCGGCAAACTGAAATAGAACTCCCAAAACACGCGAGAGAGAGGGAGAGAGGGAGAGAGAGAGAAGGGAAGACTCACCTTGTGTGCCCTAGCCGAGTGAGACGGCTTCACTGCCGCCGGGGGCTTTCGTGTGTCGTCGGCCGAGGAAGAAGAAGAGGAGTGCGTGCCCTAGCCGAGTGAGGCGGCTCTACTGCCGCCGATAGTGAGCCGCCGATAGTGAGCCGCCGGAGCTTTCGTGCGCCGACGACCGAGAGAGGAGGAAACCCGTGCGTGCGTGACCTAGTGCGAACGGGAGAGGGATGGCTTGAGCGAGCGGGTCTTACGGTAAAACCGAGAGGAAAGAGATAAGTAAATAAATAAATTATATAATTATATGTTTAATTAAAAATCTGATTTTGTTATTATCTCTAATTTTAATGTCATTTTAAATTTTAACTTAAGATTTATTGATTTCAGCAAATAAGTTAAATTAAAAATATGTAGCATAAATTAAATTTAAATTTAAGATATCATTTTAAAAAAAATAATAAATAAAAGTATTAATTTAGGAGAACCTATAAATAAAATACAACCATTCAAACTTAATAAAATGAATAAGAAAAATAATTAATCAGATTAATAAATTGAGTTTTAATTTTACTTTTCCCAAGATATAATACAAATTAAATTTAATTATTTAAATTTTACACGCTACATGCAAAATATAACTTAAGTATTAACTTGATATTTAGCCTAATAAATATACATAAATATAACATTTATTATAATTTATAATAATGCAAAATTAGTGTTTCTTATAAATTGAATAAAAGAATATTTAAGTCATTTAAATAATTGATGCAGGAAAGTAAGAAAAATATGATTATTATCATTATTATTACTAATTATTAATTTAACTTGATTTATAAAATAAATAATTAATATTTAATACGAAATGCGTTAATCAATAAAAGTATACATAAAGATCATGATAATAAATGAATAAAAAATTAAATACATTACTTTCTAATATCGATCCAAATCAATATTTTCTTCTAGAATTTCGAAGGAAGATTAAATAAACGAGATTCAAAGAGAAATCAGAATTAAAGAATTATGTTCTTACATTTATGATAAAATCTTTAATTTCTTGTGATGAAACGACGCTTATATGATTACGATGCTCAGACCGCGCAGTTTATTTATTTCTACTTCTTCATAAATCAAGGATGTAGTTTATTTATTTCTTCATTTGGATAATAACCGAAAACTGGGATCATATCAGAACTCATTTTAAAAAGTTAATCGATTTAATCGTTAGTTATGAATTAAGATGTATAGATAATCAGATGCTATGAACGCCAGATTGAAACAAGTTCACTAGACTGGACGAACGAATCGCACAAAATGAAAAAGCACTAAAATAAGAACGATAATTAATACTTATCCTGGATGAAGATTGAGCTTTGACTCCAAGACGGATGATAAATGTAAAAGTAAAATTCATACTAAATGTTTATGATACCTACCCCTCATACGTTTGATTGTTTGCAAATTTTTTTATGTATATGTGATAACAAAAAACCCAGATGACATACTCTTCTACCTTCTTACTATAGAATAAACATAATCAATCTAATCAATTTTATTCAATTATTTATTTAGTTTTTTTTCGCGAACCATCCCAACTAAACGACCGATAAAGAAGAGTTATGCTTTATCATCGTAGACTTGAGATAAGTAATATGTCCATGTCAATTATGTAAATCAGATGTTTAACTTTAAGATATATACGCGTGACAAATCGCTTAAATCATTTGTGAATTGAAATGCTTTATGAAAAATCCGATGGGTGATGTAAGTTTTTCTTTTATCCGTCCGACGTCTATTCCCGCCTTGGTATTCCAAACTCCCGGGCTGGGTCGTGACATCCACAGACTTCAACATTGCATATTATAGCAAGAACAATCCTTTCTTATGTAGCCAACTTGCCACCATCACATGTAATCATTGTAACAAAGCTAAAAGTCATAAACTATCTTTCTTCCCCGCTAGTACTCGTATTTCATAACCATTTAACTATCACACATTCAAATGTATGGGATCCTTCTCCAACAACTTCCATCTAAGCATATCTTTATTACATAACTTTCATAGATGAATATTCATATGCTGGCTATATCCAATGCAAACCAAATCAGGATCATTCAATTCAAAATCATGGTTCAAAAACAAATAAAAATTCTTTGGGTCGATAACAGTAGTGAATATTCAAACAACTTGCTCCAAAATTACATAGCCACTTACGACATAATTCATCAATTTTGTTGTCCTTATACACCTGAATAGAACAACATTGCCAAATGCAAAAATCAATATATCCTTGAAATATCCCAAACCTACCCCTCACACTCTGGGTTGACATGGCTCTTACAACAATCTATCTCATTTATTTCCCTCATCAACTACAAAGAAAAAAATCACCATATCAGCTATTATACAAACAAAGATCTACATATTATCATCTCAAAACTCCTGGCTATTGTGCTATCCGATTACAACCTCTCCCTGCAAATAAAATCATAACTCAGTACATTCCCTACATCTTCATTGGCTATGCATCACCATAAAGGCTACAAATACCTTATCCAAAAATAGGTCAAATCTACATATCCTGCCACATCAAATTTATAGAATTATATGTCCCTTTCAACACAGCCTTCCCCACTCTCCAAACAGTCCATACCAAACACTCCACAATACTGTCCACCTCTCACCTTTGTACTCATCTCAGCCTCCACAACTAGTCAGTCCATTCCAACCAACCCCAACACCCCATCTTTCAATACCACAACCAAACACCTTTCTGAACACCCACCAGAACATCATAGCCCAACATCTAAAGCATCTCCCCAAGCAATTCTTAAACACAACATAAACTAGCAAACCATTTCACCCACACACCACAACAAGATCAGTCACCATAAAAACTGGGCACTTAAAATCCCAAACAAATACTTGACCTCCATCACTCTCTTAATACCCCACATACTACTCTACAACTGTCAAATAATCTCACTGGAAACAAGCTATGTCAAAAGAATTTTAGGCTCTCCATAAGAGACCTGGATCTTCATTTCCTCACCTGAAAATCATATTATACTAGGATGCAAATGGGCCTACATAACCAAATACCACTCTAATGGAACCATAGCAGGGCAAGCCCAAAGATATAGACAACAACACGAGATAGACTACAATAAAACATTCAGTCAAATAATCATCCTCAACCATCCACATACTACTATCAATCGCTACTCACCGATAATGGGAAATCATACAATTAGATGTGTCCAATGTTCTCTTACATGCCACTCTTTTAGAAACCGTTTATATGAAACAACCATAAAGCTTCCTAGATTTATAAATCAAATCACGCTTGTCTTCTCAAAAAGGCGATCTATGGTCTAAAACAAGCACCATGACAATGGTATATTATAGTCTTGTCAACCCTTCAAACACTCGGATTTCACATTAATATTGCCAATTCATCACTCGTGATATATGATGTTCCACAAATCCAACTTTATATCCTTATCTACATGGATGATATCCTCTTGTTCGGAAACAGCAATACACAACCTAATCAAATAGGTCCAACATAACTTTCAACTTCAAAACATTGGACTAGCTTCAAATTTTCTTGGAATCTAAGTAACCTTCACAGCCTACGAACTATGCCTTAAACAATCCACTTATGGAATGGATATCCTCAATAGAACTAGAATGACCACCTGTAAATCTTTACAAAACCCCACATCCACCAAACAACAATCAACCAAAGAAAGCATTAAGAATATCCCAGCCCACAACTTTATCTTCATCTAGTTGGATCACTCTAATACTTAAAAAACACTCGCCCTGACATAGCATTCATAGTAAATCAATTATGCCAACATCTACATCACACTGTCAATATTCATTTCATCCACCAAAAATTGTTTACTAAGATACATCCAAGACAATCAACAAAGGTTTATTGATACACCTCAACAATCTTATCCTTCACACCTATTTGGACTCAGATTGGGCTGGTAATGTAATAACCAAAAAAAAAAAAAAGCTACACGCAGCATGAAAGAAAAAAAATCCAAGAGGGGAGTCGGTTTACAAACCAAATAGAATCCCCAAAATCACAGAGAAGCAAAGAGGAAGAGAGGAGAAAGGGAAGACTCTACCCATGCGTCTAGCCGAGTGAGACAGGCCGGCCGACCGAGGAGAAGGAGGGGGCGGCCTGCCCCACGAACGAGGCGGCTCCATTGCCGCCAACGAGATTGACATCCGCAGCCGCCGAGGAAGAAGGAAGGAACCGCCGTATGCGGCGGAAGAAGAGCCGAATGAGTGTAAGGTGTCTTAGGCAAACCGAGAGGAGGTAAGTAAATAATTTATATAATTATTTTAATTGAAATTTGATTGTTATGTTATTAGCTTTGATTTAGTGTTATTTCAAGTTAACTTAGGGTTTATAATTCTAACTAGGTTATAGATTTCAAGGACTTTAAATTAATTAGGTAGATAAATTAAAATTTAGTTTAAGAATCATTTTAAGATCATTTCAAGAATAAATTTAAGAAAAATAAGGAAAAGGGAGTATTAGATTTTAGGCACATATAAAAGAAATGATTTATATTATCGCAGATTATAATCATTCATTTAATCAATTAATGTTATATATTAAGTAACTTTAACTCTTAATATTTTATGTTATGGAAATTAATGAAGGAATTATTAAAGGAAAGGAGGTTTAAGAGAAAACCGCAGTTAAAAGTGAGTAATTATGTTTACATTTAAAAATGTCTTTACTTTCCGGATGAAATGCATGTTTAGATGATTTTGACTGCTCCTCGACCGTCACCGTGATGATTTTCCTACTTTTATATAAATTGTGAATACTACTTCTTCATTGGATAATACCACGAACGCTGATCATATCACAGATTCATTTTATAAAGTTCTCATCGATTTATCAATTAATTATCCATACGATATGATCAGATGCTATGAATAGATTAAACTGAGTTCACCCTTAGAGCACGACGAATGCGCGACAAATATGATTCAAGCGAAATCGCAAATAATCAAAAGGCCAATAAAATCGAAACGACAACGACAATGATAATGAGATACTTGTTTGAATGAGTATTTCACCTGATTCATGCGATAAAAGTAAAGTTCATACGCTATCGAATGTTTATATATCGACCCCATACTATCTAAACTGTTTACGATATTTACCTCACATACGATTGATTGTTTGAAAGATTATTTTTTTTATGATTTGTGATAATAAAACTGCATACTTTTTCTTCTTGCTTACTATAATAAAGATAATCAATCAATCGAATTATATTCATTTTGCTTAATCTTTTTCGTAATCCTAATTAAATTAAATACAAGGAAAGTCACGTTTACCAGTAGAACCGCAGAGATAGTGATTTATGCCGCAAATAATGTTGAAGTTATGTTTAAAGTGTGTTTTCTCCCGAACTTTGTAGAATATTTAAGTATGACAAATCATAATTATTTGTTAGTGGCTTTACGGAGATTTTTATGACAGAAATGTTAAGAATGTTTTATTTTATCCGTCCACCGTCTTCGCTTTCGCTTTCCCGGGTCGTGACAAAAGTGGTATCGAGCAAAGATTTTAGATTTAGGCATAAGTAATGATTAAAAAATCAAAGAGCCATTAGAAGAGGATAAATTTTATGAATAAATTTGCATATAATTGGGATTGATTAATGTGTAAGAGTTATAATTAATTTGTGCTTCGTGCCTAATCAATCTGAAGATGCTATAAAGAGGAGAATAAACCATCGAAAGACTGAATGCAACCACCTTCACTACTATGGATGCATTTACACAAATGATGGAAGGAATGACTCGAAGAATCAACATACCCAAGTAGTGGTGGAATTTCTATTGATAAATACCTGAAATTATTTCAAGATATGAGGCCACCTCTTTTCTCAGGTGCAGGAGGACCTATAGAATCAGAAAACTGGCTAATGCGAATAGAGAAAATTTTAGAAAGTATGTCATGTCCTTCAGAAAGAAGAGTTGCTTTCTTTGAGGGCTGGAGAGATGGTGCAGAGGATTACAAGAGAAATTTGAAGGAGGTCTTGCAATCTTATTTCATGGGAGGATTTTGTGAAGACTTTAGAGATTGGTTATGAGACAAATGCAGACAAATTAGATTGGTACGGAGATCTATAATGAAGTGTTTACAATACTTTCTGACACCTCAATCGATACCAAAGAAAAAATGTCATGGTTTCTATGTGGATCAAGGATATAATCAAACATCTCGATTCCTTTGTATTGATACGACATGTCAGACTGGAACGCCAAGGATAGATAATTAGATGTGCAAGATCTCGAGAGAAGGAGGGATATTCAAAAGAGGAGGAATGATGATAGCCAAAAATCCAGAATGTTAAACCAAAAATCAAACCAAGAAGGAGAATACCATGCCAGAGAGATGACACATACCCAAAATGTGGAAGAGACACAGCGAGAGTGCCTCTCGTGCACAAACACTTATCGTACATCATATAGACATAAAATCTTGCCCTAACTTCAGAACCTTTAAGGGATGCTAGACAAGTGTTCAACCTCCTCGAGGACCGTAAAGAATGATTGAATCGACCGCATCGCCCATCTCAAACTCAAACCGACAAAATACACCTCGAAGTTTATGACCGACTAACAAGAAGCAAAAGACTACCATGCCATCAGGTATGTCTTTAATTAAATTAAGATCGCCATAATTTTGTATTGTGATATATATTTGTTTTATATGCCTATTCAATTATGTATCATCATCTTTATCAAGTAAATCGCTAGAGTTTTATTTGATATCGGAGCATCACATTCATTTATATCAAGAATGCTGAGGATTTTGGATTACAAATTATGAAATGCTCACAGACTTTCAAGAATGCCAAATCTCAAATGAACGCCGAAAATGGCGTGAACCTAAACATCTGAAAGAAGTTTGAATACTGATTTAATAAGATCGCCAATATATGAATTGATGTAATTTTGGAATGGATCGACTAGCTAAATATTTTGCTACTATGCTCTAAAAAAGATACCAAATTCAATATTCCCGAAAAGAAGAATTCAAATTGTATAAAGGAGTATCACTATGATTGTCTCTTGAAAGTCAAAAGACGCAAAAGGCTATGAAGGTTTTCTTGCTCAAATTATCGATGTTACTAAAGAGAGAAAGATGGATATACCAAAAGAAAAGAGTATCCGTCTTTCTAGATGATTTTTTACCTCCAAGAGATTTCTCTGTGAGTTATTCAAGTGCAAAACCCGTAAAGAAAAGGCATATTAATGACAATCAAAATTACAAGAGTTGAAGAATCAACCGAAAAATTATTGAGGGGATTTATCGCCTAAGACATCTCGGGAGCTCCTCAGATTATTTGTGAAGAAGAAAAGATGAAAGCTTGTGCATGACATCGATTATAAAACTTAACAAACTCACCTCAAGAATAATAAATATCCCTTACCAAGAATTGATGATCTTTTGACCATGAAGGAGATTTTCAAAGATTGATTTAAGATCGCGCTATCATCATCGAGAATTAAAGAAGAAGATATACCAAAGACTACATTCAAGATGCGTAGACATGAGATCGGTGATGCCTTTCCTTAAAACGCTCCACCAGATGTATGGATCTCATGAATAATCTTTAAACCCTTTTAGATTCATTTGTGATCAGATTCATAGATGATATCTAATTTATTCACGAGAAACATGAAAATCACCTTCACATTATTTTGCAAGCTTTGAAAGGAAATGAATTATATGCAAAATTTTCTAAGTATGAATTTTGGTTAAATAGTCATATTCTTGGGCAGAGAAGAAGGGATTTTTTAGATCGAAAAGTCGAGTAATAAATGAACTACCTACCCGCCACGGAAGTCGTAAGCGGATATTAGAGAGATTTGTCACCAGATCGCTATGCCACTATCGAGATTAACTCGTAGCGTTTGAATGGTCGATCGAGTGAAAAGGCTTTTCAAAATTGAAGAATTATTTAACGACCGACAAGATAACTATTCCATCGAACGTATGATTTCAAATTTATAATGACATCATTATTAATACGAGTACTTACGCGAATGACGAGTGATCGCTTACGCTGCCGCGAATCAACAATCATGAAAAGACTATCCCACCCACGATCCTGAGCAAGAAATTGCAGTGGTATTAAAAAATTTGGAGACATTATTTAGAAGGTGTGAAGTTTTCATCGATCATCAAAGCTTGAAATATATCTTTACCGTAAGGAGCTAAATTTAAAGGCAAAGAAGATTTGGAACTCATTAAAGATTATGATTTAGATATTCAATATCATCCGTGGCGAAATATACGACGCTGGTAGAAAACATCGCAATGTTTATCGATTGATCTCATCGTGAGGAGTTGATTAAAAATTTAGAAAAATTGGAAATTTCAAATATCAAATCTGACGATCATGCTTTATCATAATGATGGCTATAAAATCAAATTTGAAAGACAAAAATACTGGATGCTTTACTTCAAGATGGTACTATCAAAAAATTTTAGATTTGGAAAAGGTAGTTATACGTAAGATTTTGAAATCAATGAAGAGGAATATTGAAATATCATAATCAGATTCCAAATATCGGAGATTTGAGAAAAGACATATTACGTAAGACATCATTCTAATTATACAATTCATCCAGAAAGAAGAAAATGTATCAAGATCTTAAGAAAATATTTTGGCCGCGAATGAAAAAAAGTGAAATGAATTTGTCTCTAAATGTCAATCATGTCGATGATTATTAACATCGGGACTTTTACTCCTCCGATACGAGTGAAAATGGAATGATATCGGATGGATTGCGAGGCTCACTGCCTGAAAAGAGGTCGTGATGCTATTTAGGTTATTATTGATAGGTTGACTAAATCGACACTTTATACCTATCAAACAATCGATCAAAAAACCAAGAAAAATATGTGATGAAATCGTGAAGTTACATGCCAAAATCTATAGTCCGTCGAAACGTTACATCAGATTAAAAAATTCAAGCTTTTGTACGTTACTTTCCGATTCCATCCTCAAACCGATACCGAAAACAATTCAAACACCGGAAGATTTGTCGAGACTGTTCTTGATTTCTGAGGAAATGGGAAGTTCATTTTTGATTGAGCTTATAATAATAATAAGCCAGCGACGAAGGAAAGATCAGCATTTGGTAAATGCGGTATGAAAAAAGAATCATCGCATGTAATGAAGTAGAAGCTACCGAGAAGATCCGATGATCCGATAGATTGTTCAAGATAAAAGCAAGAAATACTTATGATGCTAAACATCTACAAGAGATTTGAAGAGAGAGATATTTCTTAAAGTAGAAAGATATAAACGATTTGGCAAAGTTGGAAAGTTAAGCACGTTATATTGTCCATATGAAATCTTGGAAAGAATAAAAGCTTTATGACCTGCTTTACCTTCTCACATGCAAGGAGTGCACAATGTGTTTCATATTTCTATGTTATATCGAGGCAACAAGTTTATTTCGATCCTATCGATATTCAAATTGGATCTCACATTTATGGAGAAAGAATTAGATTATGATATCAAGATCTCGTGAATAGAAATTTCATTTATCCGATGTGGAAACATGGATTAGAGAGGCTACGCTGGAGAAGGAATCAATGAGAACTATACCCTCAATTATTTAAGTAAAGGTATGTGTATTTTATTTATTGTCATTTAAATTTCGAGGACGAAATTTTATAAGAGGAGAGATTGTAATAACCAAAAAAAAAAAAAAAAATGCCAGGAAAGAAAAAAAAATCCAAGTGGGGGAGACAAAACCAAATAATCCCAAAATCAGAGAGAGGGAAAGAGGAAGAGAGGAGGAAGACTCTACGCGATGAGACCGCAAGGCCGAATAATCAGGGAGAAGAAGGAGAAGCACTCTAGGCGTCCGCAGAACGGCCCATCACGACGCGAGAGAGATCCGCAGCCGTCAGAGAGGAAGAAGGAACCGCGGCATGCAAAGAAGCCGACGTGAAACGAGCGTGTGTCTTGGGCAAAACCGAGAGGAGGTAAGTAAATAATTTATATAATTATTTTTAATTGAAATTTGATTGTTATGTTATTTTGATTTAGTGCTATTTCAAGTTAACTTAGATTTATATAACTGATGATTTCAGAAGGACTTTAAATTAATTAGTAAAGATAAATTAAAATTTAGTTTAAGAATCATTTTACGATCATTTCAAGAATAAATTTAAGAAAAATAAGGAAAGGGGAGTATTAGATTTGAGCACATATAAAAAAAATGTATTTATATTAGACAATTATTCACTGTGTGTATCATAATCAATTAACGTTATATATTAAGTAATTTAACACTTAATATTTTACGTTATGCGAATCGCAATTGGAAGGAAAATTAAAGCCGAAAAGAGGCTCAAGATGCAAAGCTTGGTGTAATTACGTTTACATTTACAAAAATGCCTTTACTTCCTCCAATGAAACGCATAGATGATTTGACTGCTCCTGTGACCGTAATGATGATTTTCCTACTTTATATAAATCGAATACTTACTACTTCTCGCCGGATAATCACCGAATGGGATCATATCGCCACATTCATTTTATAAAGTCATTGATTTATTGCTAATTATTAATTAACGTCCATACTGATACGATCAGACGCCATGAACGCGACATTGAACTCGAAGTTCACCCCATGATACTCTGGAACGAACGAATTCTGCACAATATGATTCCAAAACGAACAATATAAAAGCAACAATAAAATCGCAGAAACGACAAACACAAATGGGATAATTTTCTGAATTGGTATTTCACGGATTTTACCTGACTGCGGATAGTAAAAGTCATACGCCATCGCTAACGTTTATGATACCGAACTCATACGCTATCAAGTAAATGCTGATGATACTTACCCCTACATATATGACATCGAGCAGGTGATTATTT
The DNA here is from genome assembly GCA_021442155.1 of Cymbidium sinense. Lineage (NCBI taxonomy): Eukaryota > Viridiplantae > Streptophyta > Magnoliopsida > Asparagales > Orchidaceae > Cymbidium > Cymbidium sinense. The sequence goes on along the minus strand of CM038227.1, from coordinate 67,278,747 downwards.
TCTTTACGCATTCAGCGACAGAAAACCTGACATTTACTGCTTCTTTTCTGTTTACTATAGAATAACATAATCGATCATCTCTTGTCGACCCTACCGAGCTTGAAATACCAACGATCATTGACGGATAAAATAAAACATTTCTTAACATTTCCAATTATAAATAAAATCTCCAATCTCCAATCATAAAAGAGCCACTACAAACCACAAATAATTATACAATTTGTCCATACTTAAATATTCTACAAAGTTCAGGAGAAAACACACTTTAAACATAACTCAACATTATTTACTGACATAAATACATATCTCCTACGCCTCTATTTGGAAAACATGACTTTCCTTCTATCATTTAATTAAGAGATTACTGTTTGAAGCAGATTAGCTTTTATGTACTTTGTGATGAGTAAAACCCATACGCATATTGGGCTTCTTTCTTACTATATGATAAAGATAATCGACCCAATCAATTATATTCATTTGTTAGCTTAATCTTTTCGGTAATCCTACTAATTAAATAAATGAGAAGGAAAGTCATGTTTACCGCAGTAGAACGGGAGAGAGAGATGTCGAAAATAATGTTGAGTTATGTTTAAAGTGTTTTCTCCTCGAACTTTGTAGAATATTTAAGTGGACAAATTGTATAATTATATGTGGTTTTTTACGACGGAGATTGATTTTATTTATGATTGGAAATGTTAAGAAATATTTTATTTTATCCGTCCACCACCGTTTCCCGCAGATTTCAAGCCCCGGCCGCGACAAGTAATCTCACTGACTGAAAGTCGACCTCTGGATATTGTGCATGCCTAGGACATACACTCATCTCTAGGTCAATAAACAACGGCCAACCATTGCTCAATCCTCAACCACGACTAAATACAGGGCCCTTTCCACAATAGCCACTGATATCATATAGCTTCATACCATTTCATCAGAGACTGCATCAGTCCAAAAATATCATAGTATATCATATCTCCACTCAAGATCAGCTAGCAGATATCTTCACTAAATCTCTCTCAACTAGCAGGTTCGCACTTCTGAGGTACAATCAGGATTGACCATCAACTTATGGGGAGGTGATATTAGACTCAAATAGAAGCATCTAGATCACTCAAAGGACAAGATGACACCATAGCTTACTACTATTTGTAATACCGTAATCCTAGCCACCCAGATACCACAATAAATCTGGCACATTCAGCAATAACAGCATGTACTAACATAAGCAAAACTTCTGTCTATAAATACATTTACATGGGACATATGTAATATGTAATTCATAGATTTTATCTGACAACTATATTACAATACCCTTCATTTTCTAAACACTCCTATATTTTCCATTAGAACTCTCTGTAATTCTTCACAGACCATATATGAAGAATTTGGGTAATAAATGGTGAATAACTGGTTTCCTGCAGCTAACTGTACTGGACAGAACTTTCTTTATAGATTTTTATTTTCATTAAAGGTTTAAAAATGGCAAGTGAACCTTTTCAGCACAATATTACATAAAAGAACATGTTGTCAGCTATATTACACAAACTACCTCAGCACATGATTCTAAGAATTTTCTAAAAAGCAAGAAAGCTAACGACAAATGAAAATTAGAACAATTATACCTCTATATTAGCATTGCACAAGATGAAAATGGACAAGGTCTGCAATGTTACACAAATGATTGATCTGATGCACGAGAAATGAATCATGATCTTCAAAATTACATGCCTGGATCAGCTCCCTCTTCCAATCGGATTAGGAGGTGCAAGAAACAAATAACTGTTCCAAACTAACTTTGGCCCCAAGGCACAGCTGTACATTTGAAAGAGATGAAAAGATGCAATCCACTCTGTTAATACAATTACCCATCCAAATGTAAGTGTCTCCTAGTAATCCCATGCTCACTCCTTGTGTTTCTCAGTCTATGAAGTGCAGATTTCTTTCTCTTTGTTCTCAGAGGACCAGATCTGTTAACGCTAGCCATGGATCCCATCTTTTCGACCAACGAAGAAGTGGAATGAGGCCTGCGCAGTTCTTCAATATGGTCCGAGCTGTACTCCATGTTTACTAGAGAATATGCATTCCCATAGTTCAAGCAAGGCGAGCCTCCACTCCACCAGCTACTCTCCAGCCCAAAATCGCCTCTGTAGTCGCAATCCTGACAAGAGGATGATCCTCTTTGGCTGTAAGAGTCTTCATTTGTTTCTTCCATGTCATTGTATATTAGCTTCAATGCCTGCACTACTTCTCCCATGAAGGGTCTCTGAGATGCTTCTGTGTGAATACACATAGACGCTACTGCTGCAACTCTAGCAAAGTCATCGAAGTCACAGATTCCTCGCAAGGATGGATCTATAAGCTGTTCTAAACCTTCCTTGCTTGTCAGCAAAGGGCGAGTGCAGGTCACGAGATTCTCTGCCTCACCAGCATGAGTGATATACACAGGTTTGCGGCCGGTTAGAAGTTCCAGGAGCACAACACCATAACTATAGACATCACTCTTGACTAGAAGATGACCAGTCATCGCATATTCGGGCGCTACATACCTGAATAAGATGATTGAGATATTCCAGAAAGTCTCAGTGGCAAAAATTATCAGACAGATATATGCAGAAGATCAGAAAAGCACAGTAGTGGAGAGAAGGTTGCCAGCCTAGGAATAAACAAGAACTAGTATATTACATTCTTTGAAGTAGCGGATGAGAAAACGCTTAAACCACTATGTAACTAAGAGTAATTGAAATCTTGGTGATGGCTATATCTTGATGAAAACCAGATGAAACTTTAAAGAATGAAAAAAATTAAGGGATGACTACAATCATGCAGACCAATATCTTATCAAATATTTTGAATAACTGGATAGGACCATAGTTCTTGCAATATAAGAGGGATACAATTTTTAGTCTTTCGAAGTGTTCACCAATGAGGCATTAGAAACGATATCAAATTGCCATTAAGTTCAAAATATTCACTTTCCCTTGACTTCAAGCATCCAAACATGTTTGCAAGCATGAATCTTTCGAGACCATTTCAACTTCAGTTGAACATTGTTTAATATTGGTGGTCAAAACAACCTCAAATAGTTTCCAAAGGTCAATAACAGTTTGATGTGATTCAATTATGTCAAATAATTTTTCAAGATAAAATATTAATGAATAGTTCTAGTTTAGGCTTATGAGATTACCCAAAAGTCCCCATGACTCGGGTGGAAATATGATGACTTGCATCAGATGCTTCCTTTGCCAGCCCAAAATCTGAAACCTTAGGTGTAAAATCTTCTTCCAGCAGTACATTGCTGGCTTTGAAATCCCGATGAATGACACGAGGATTGGAATCCTCATGCAGATATGCAAGGCCTCTGGCAGCACCAAGAGCTATCTTCAATCTTGCATCCCAGCTCAATTTCTGCTTGTCCCTATCAGCACCTGAAGCATCATCATGGAACTTAAGCCACACGCACATCGATTTAACCCTAATAAATCCAAGTAATAGGGTGCAAGAGTGTGACTACTTGATCTAGCTGGGAGGCCATATCAGATTGCAAATTAATAAACATGGAGGAACCAATCATAAAATGGATAACTCACCAACATTTGAAAATTTTAGGAGCTGTTTCAGATCACTTTTTTTGCTTTTTATTTTATATTTTATTTATGTTTTGTTTCAAAATAAAATATATTTGATAGTAAAAGTTATTTTTAAAAACACTCAAAACATCTAAAAATTATTTTAAAACACTCAAAACATCTAAAAAATGTTTAATATTTTTATGTATCAAATGTAGATTCACATCCAAATTAAAGGACGTTCATAAAATTTGGGCACTAATCGTATTTCAACACAATATTCATCTATAGACAAATGACCAGATGCTAGAGAATCTCGTAAGTTTCCATGTTCTGAAATTTGGAAGTAATAAGGAGGATCATGTTTCATTAATAGTGTTTTCTTATAATAATAATAATCATTATTATTATCAATCAAGTATTAAAATGAGATACTATATGGCTGAAAATGCAAAACTCTACCAAGTCGGTTGAAATTAGAGATACACAGTCAATTAGTTTGTAACAAGTTGAACAGGTTACCACGCAAACTAGGTTAATTAGAAATTGATTAAAAGCTTCCCATGATCATCAATAAAAATATTATGACCTAATATAGAAAGATAGAATCTGTAAATGGTGAATTTGTGTTCCTAAATCCAGATCTATGAAAGATTATCTAAATTTAGCCAAAAAGAGAAGTTCAGTCTCAGATATATAGGAACATTTGAAATAATTTTAAGAATTGACAAAGTTACATATAGAGTAGTGCAGCCGATAGATGTTTGATACACATAATTTTTTTGTGTGTCAATGCTCAAAACGTAAGTCTTTAATGAAAATCGGATTGTACTACAAAATATAATTGATGTGCAAAATAATTTGACCTATAAAAATAAAAATAAAATTGTACTTTGATGTTAAAAATTAAGAAACAGGTAAGTCCCATTTGTGAAAATAAAGTTCAAGCAAAGAATAGCAAAAGAGGCAACCTAGAAAAACAATAAAATATGAGGAATAAATTTCCTCACTTGTTTATGTAACTATTAGGAAAGCAAATTTTGAGAATAAATTTCATTAAAAGATTTACAATACTGAAAAATCTTATAAAAATTAAAAATAAAAATACCTAAATTTTCATACCAAATTTTTACAGCTAAAAAAAGAGTATTTTTATGAAATTATATATTTGTGTTAGTCATAAGTGTGTGTGTGTGTATACACACACACATACTGCAAAATAAAGTATTTAGATGTTTCCCATCCATGAGATGAAATGTAAGGCTCACAATATTTTGAAGCACAAGTCTTATAATTAATAAATTATGCAAAATGAGAAATATTATACTAACTTTAAGTAAAAAAAAGTAATGTATTAATATCCTAACTTAATAAGAAGTAATAAATTATGCAAAACAAGAAGTAACATGTTAACATACTAACATTAAATCATGAAATATGAAGAGTTATAGAGACATCAAAGTAAGATAAGTTATCAATTTAAGGCATTCAACAAAACTAATCTCTCTCCCACGCTTGCTAAAGTAAGAACATAACATCCCACTTAGATTAGAATTTTTAAATTCAAAAGTTCTCATCATACTCATCACTCAATAGGTTTTCATTAAATCATCAACATAATAAATTACTCTCTCCCTCCACATCCTCCATTGTGAATATATTCTCCCATTCCTTCTCTTATCTTCAATCTCAAAATCGCACGCATCATTAATCAACAATAATTAACAAAATATTAATTAAATTTTAAATTAATGATTATATTGATGGTTACAACTTAAATTATATAAAATTTTATAGATTTCTCTATCTAGTTCTTGTTGACTGTTGTTAAACCTGTTGATCTTGCTTTCACCATCAAAGAAATTAATATTAATATATTTTTGTTACAAATCGAATGGTGTTGTCATCATATCATCTACAAATCATTCATTATTTGATGAGAGGTCATCATAAGCTAAGAGATCTTTTTTATCCTCTAAAATCTTTTCCTTGAATGTCTATCCTTTATGCACTTGTTGTACATATGGTCAACAAAATAATCATCTTTAAGAGAGTAATTAAATGATTTCCGCTTTTGGTATGAACTTAATTGTATGTACTCCAATTTTGTTCACAATTAAATGACAAACCATGTAAAGGTCAGTCAATACTTTAATAACAAATTGCCATAGCTCTGATCTACCATCACCAAATTGAATACACCATTTAATTGAATTTGAGAAGATACAATTAAAATTGAGAGAATACTTCCTTATTTTACTTAATAAATATTTAAAATTATCAAAAAAATGTTTTGTATATTTAGCTAATTGTAGTCCAAAGAATCTTCTATTTTATTTCTAAATGCCACAAAGAACATAAAAGCTTTTGACCTTTTAGACGAGTTAACTCTCAACCTACTCATACTAGTGGTATAAACCTAATATAGTCTCAAGATTGGGAGATTTATTCTCAACATATTAAAATTGAGAATTACAATAGAATCTTGTAGCATGTAAATGAAGATGAAGATGAAGCTAAAGCCCTCATTTCTCATTAATAATATTTCGAATTTTCTTATAATTAGACTCCTCTCTTCCTAAGTTATGTGATATCATCTCTTTAGCCTCATCCATCACCCTGTAAATGAAGCTTATAATTGCATTTTTTTACTTGGGGAATTTACATACATATCACACAATTCTTATATATTTACATATTAAATACCTAAACTTCAATTTTTACATATATAACACCTCAATCCTTAATATCACATCAAAAATATCATCATCTATCATTCAATTTTTACATACATACTCACTTTCTAAGAGTGAAATGCACCTTTTCAGGCATAGGAAAGTGTTAGATAAGTAAATATCTAATTTTAGGTGTTAGATATATAAATTCATAAGAATTGTGTGGTATGCATGTAAATCTTCCTTTTTATTTATATCAACCACATTAAAATTGAGCCAATGGCTTTTTTTTATTGTTATAGCAAAACCAACACAAACAAAATCTTTTATTTAGAACAATCTTCAAAACTTCTTTCCTTATTGAAACAAAATTAAGCTATTGTCTAGAGGTGATTATAACCTACAAAGATTGCTTTGCTTCCAATATACTTAGTAGAATTATGTAGGCTGTAGCAAATCAAGTTGTAGCAAGCCATAGTAGTTCTTTCTTAGAAATTTTTTGCATCAAAGCTAAAACCCATGAATGATTATAGATGAACTTATTGATCATCTTTATTTTGCTTCAGGCATTCTTGTATCGAGACAAGTCTTCAAATTTTCCAAGCATAAAATCTATATAGTATTCTACACATGGTTTCAAATACAAATGCTTTCTTTCCGCCAAAATTTTACTTCTAGCTACCCTAAAAGCATTATCATTATTTACATCAACTTACATCATTTGATGAGCCAATCTCCTCTATGATTCCATCAAGAAGTCTAAGTAGTATCTGAATCATTCATTTGTTTATCAAATTTTTTTTTAAAAAAATTGTACAATAAAGATTGTTAATCAAAATGTTGATCAAATCTCTATTCTTGATATCATACCAACCAAAACACATGAGAATCACCCAACATGATTTCAAGTTCTCATAATCTCCTCAACGACTAGCTTTATACTATTCAATTCTTCCTTCAATAACCATCTTCTTAGGTTATATATTGATGGTGGTTTTAAGCTTCGATCAAAGGAGTATATTGAAGAAATCATGCTGAAGTAAGAAGAGATTACCACATTAGATGGAATGATCTTTTCAATAAAAAATCTTTCTATATCCATACACACATGCCTACAAGCTTCTCTAGCATTTTCAAGAGTCGTCTGGTGGGCTACCTTTATAGCATTATTTCTCTTATCCTCCACATTCACCATATATCCATTGGTCCTCTTACACCTCTACTTAATATTTGTGGGCTATATGGCAAAGATGATGAGGAGTGCTTCTTTTGCTAGACCCACCACCATAATATGATATGATATCTATTTTGTCATCGAACAATTATTGCACCAAATGCTTCAATAGTTTTCAATGTTTATATATGCATGAATTTCCTTTTTCATTGCCTTTGGTATTTTATGAGAGCCAAAAAAAGTACCCTTTCATTCTTGTTATATCCCTTAACCACCTTATCATAGTAATTCTACTCTAGATAAATGTCTTCTCACTATCTCCAATGTCAACTTGCACGCTATGCTTCTAATGTTAGTTCATTTTTGTCTTGTGCTTGTCCCTTCACCTCTAACCATTTCAAAGAAAACCTTAGAATAAAAAATTAGATTAAAAAAAGCACATGCAAATGTTCAAATAAACAAGAAACACCAGAGGAAAAAGTTAAAAAATAAGTCTAAGAAACAAATTAGGTTTGGAATTTTCACCAATGGAAGAAGAGAATAACTTAAAGAACACCAATAAAAATATTTTTAAGAGCAAGCTACAAGAGATTAGAATTTGAGATGTTCATAAGAAAGTGGGAAAAGTATAAGAAGTGAAATTAAACAAGTTGTTAAAGATGTGCTTGAAGAATCAAAAGAAGTTCTTTTAAGAATAGTTGGTGGAAGTCGAGTGCAACAAAAAAGATAAGAAATAAGAAGATTGTATAAAACTTGGTTATAAATAAAACTTCGGAGAATTGGGAAAGATATAAAGTGGCATGTAGAGATTCTAAGAAAGAATATATATATTGAAAAAATTTTAGTGATTTATACAATAGATTAGATAAAAAGAAGGTGAAAGATGTATAAGTTAGCCAACCAAAGAGATAGGAGAAGAAATAATAGTTATTAAGGATGAAAATAATAAAGTACTTTTCTTAAAAGAATATTGAAAATAGTGGATGGTATTTTAATAAACTTTTCAATGAAGGATCCGAAAGTATTGATTTTAGAACCTTAATACCCTAAACAAAAATAGAATTTCATTTTTATCGTCAGATTAGTAAATCGAAGTTGAGAAGCTTTAAAGAAAATGAAATGTGAAAATTAAGACCGATAATATTCCAATAAGTGTGAAAATGTTTAGAGATCAAGGAATTTCTTGGCTTACAAATCTTTTAATGTTATTTTAAAGAAAAAGATGCCAAAGTGGAGAAAGAGTTTGTTGGTTCTATATTTAAGAATAAGATGTGCAAAGAGTGCAAATTAGAGGAATTAAGTTAATGTGTCATACATTAAAATTATGGGAGAGAGTAATCGAGCATAGGTTACATTGTGATACAAAAGTTTCACAATCGGTTTGGTTTCATGCGTGTAGATCTACTATGGATGCTTTACATTTGTTAAGAGGTTTGATGGAGAAGCATAGAAAAAGTAAGGAGGATCTACATATGATATTTATTGATTTAGAGAAGTTTATGATAAAGTTTCAACAGATGTTCTTTGGAGAGTTCTAGAACAGAAAGGAATTAATATTGGTTATATTCAAGTCATTAAGGATATGTATACTAGAGTTGTTACTTGTGTCCAAACACAAGGAGGATTGACAAAATATTTTCCTATTTCAATTGGATTACATCAAGGATCAACTTTAAGCCCTTATCTTTTTTACTTTAGTTATGGATGTTCTTACAAGGCATGTACATGAAGATGTACCTTGGTGTATGCTTTTTGCTGATGACATTCTTCTTGTTGATAAGACTAGAGAGGGAGTCCAAGAGAAACTTGAATTATGGAGGTCAACTTTAGAGTCTAAAAATTTTCGTTTAAGTAGATCTAAAACTGAATATATGGAGTGTAATTTTAGTTGTAGAAGTTCTAGTGGTAGTATTGTGACATTAGGTGAACAAGTCATTAATAAGAGTTAGATTCGTGATATTTAGGCTCTATTGTTCAAAATGATGGTGAAATAGATGGACATGTTATTAGAGAATTCAAGTTGAATGAATGGTTGAAGGAATGCATCCGACATATGTGATAAAAGTTCCAGTTAAACTTAAGGAAAAATTTTATAAGATGGTGGTAAGACTGCAATGACTTATGGTGTTGGCCAATAAAAGAGAAGCATAAGACTAAGTTAAGCTGAGATGCGGATGCTTACGTGGATGAGTGGCTTTACTCTTAGAGATAAAATGCAAAATGAGTATGTTCGGGAAAAAGTTGGAGTAGCAAAGCGAGATTAGAGAGTCGCCTTAGATGGTTTGGCCACATAAAGCGTCTGACCCTGGGAGAGTAGATGCAGATTTTCCTTTTTAAGAAATAGGTAGACCTAAAAGACTGTTAAGATAAAAAATGACCTTAGTATACTTGAATTAAATGAGAATTTGACACATAATAGGACACAATGAAGACGAAGGATTCATGTAGCCGACCCCACTTAATTGGATTAAGGCTTGTTGTTGTTGTTGTTGGAAGAAGAGAATAACTTGATGGAAAAGAGAATTTTATTAAAGAAAAAGAAACTTGGTGAGGAGGCGGTGATGACATCTAAGAAGGAAAAGGACGTGACAATATCCACAATGGTATTGTACATGAGGACATCTATGCATGACAGGGAGTCTTAGTTTGGAGTGCTTGATCCTCCAGTTTAATATAAGGTGTTATTAATTATATGATTATTTTAACAAAAAAATCTACTTTGATTGTGCACGCCTCACAATACTTGAGATGAAGCGTGCCTCGCATTGTGTGAGGTAGCTATGCGGTATGCACCTCATGATAATATTCGAAAAAAAGGATTGAGGCACATCTTCTAACAAATTGAGCCAAAAGGAGTGCACCTCATGTTATTTAACTTTAAAAACATTGCATAATTTTAAACCATGGTGTTATTAATTATATGATTATTTTAAGAAAAAATCTACTTTGATTGCGTACACCTCACAATACTTGAGGTGAAGCGTGACTCACATTATGTGGGGTAGCTATGAGGCATGCACCTCATGACAGAAACATTGAGGCACACCTTCAACAGATTGAGCTAGAAGGAGTGCACCTCATGGTGATTTAACTAAAAAAACATTGAGCCATGTTTGGTGTCTTGTAATGCATACTTTTAATCAATTTTATAATTAAATTATTAAGACTAAGTTTTATTTATTATTCTTATTCATGAATTAATGTACTATTCAACAAAACTAATACACTCTTTAGTATCCAATCTATTATATAAATTACTAAAATAAAATTCTTTGCATCACACATTGCTCTTTTAGAATCCCTACAAGCCACTTTATATCTTTCTAAATTCTCCGAGCTTTAACATCTAAACTTTTTATAACAAAGCTTCCTATATATTTTTTTTTGTGCATATTTTGACATTGATTCTCTAAACATTTTTTTGTAGCTTATTTAATTTTACTTGCAATATTTTCCCGCATAATATTAGCTTCCTCATGAACATCCCAAATACTAAAATCTTATAGCTTACTCCTAAAAATATTTTATTAGTGTTTTTTAAGTACCCAATTCTAATCCTAGGACAATGCTTTGATTTATTTTTAATCTTCCAACCCTTCATCTTGAAATCCAAAACCATTAGTCGATATTGCGCACTTAAACTCTCTTGGAACGACTTTACAAAATTTACAATCTAAATGATATATTTTTTCGATCATAAAATAATTAATCTGCATTTTATTTGATCATTCTTATAGGTGATAATATGTTCATCTCTTTTCTTAAATAAAATATTAGCAATTGCAAAATTTAAAGCTAAATTAAAATTCAATATAATCTTACATTCTTCATTAATCACTCCAAACTCATAACCATCATAAATGCTTTTAAAATATTTTACCACTCTACCAATATATCCATTTAAGTCTCCTCCAATAAATACTCTTTCTTTAAGAGGCATTCTTTGTATAACTCTTCTAAGTTATTCCAAAATTTTTTGTTTCAGCATACATCCAAACCTATATGAGGAGCATGAACACCTATATCATTAATACTCTTAACATCAAGAATAATATTTAAAACTATAATTCTATCTCCACCCTTATAAATTTTCACAATATTATCCTTTAAATTCTTATCTATAATCATACTTACACTATTTATAGTTCGACTCATACTTGAGTATTAAAGTTTAAAACTTAAAGTACTAATCTCCTTGGCCTTCTTACCAACCTATTTAGTTTCTTGAATACATAAGATATTTATTTTTCTATGAACCATAATATCTATTAATTCCATTAATCTACTCATAAGAATAAATATATTCCAAGTTCTTATTCTAGTTTTAATTTCATAGACTAACTTTTTTACCTGCATCTGTCTATACTGTGGGAACCCTTGCGTGCATCGCTTACAGTGAACATCTTAGCATTAACACAATGTATTAAATGTTTCAAGTCATGATTTTTTTAACAAGTTTTACAACGACTGTCGACTACTTAATGCAACTCTCCACCTTTCTCATCTGGGAGTTGGGACCCGACAATGACAATGTTAAAATTTTTATGTATTTAAAATTGTATTAAACATTTTAACTCTACCACTAATTATTTTAAATTTGTATTAAGCAATCCATTAAAAAATCCTTCATATTACAAAGTGCATGTTTGTCTTACCATTATATTAAATAAATATGCAAAATTTTTAAATCATGAAAATACATATATGAAATATTAGGAGCATGTTAACATTTATACAAATATTTTACATAACATCTTGTACTTTTAAAAGTTGCTAATTGAAGCATGTTGATAAAAAAATATGTATTTAAATGTTTTATGATAAAAACATAATGAGCTAAAGAAAGGTTATTTTATTTAAGATAGATTAGTAATGTTATGTTTGTGATGATTGTACATGTAGAGCGATAAACTTCTAGATGACCTCTTACAAAAGATAAAGGTCCTCAATATCTTGATATTGATTTATAGGATAGTTGAATAATAATGATGATGGGGTCACACCTAGGCTTTATTAAACTTTATGATGTAGTTTTCAGAACAAATTTCGACCATATTATATGTGGTGTTAGTTTGATATAGTCCACTATCTTATGATAACTAATGAACTTAAACACTCATCCATGATATATTCTAAGATTAAAATAATATATTATGTGTTTGAAAATAAGCAAATGAATGTTATGTTGTGATTAATCTATTGTGTTGACACCACAAGGCTTGATAAATCTAAATGCATATTAGATTAGACCTATTAACATCTCCTTTAAAGACTCATTCAGTAAAATAACCTCACATATTATTATAATAGCATGTTCTTATTCAAGCAACTTTAGTTTATAATAATTATATATAATGTGCAACATAGTCCATAATTATATTTATAATCTGTATGTCCAATTCATCATTAATATACCATGTTATTTAATGTCCTTAAATATTTGAATTATGTATTAAAATTTCTTATCTTGTTGACCTTTATAGCTCAAAGACATTACTCTAATTATTATTTCAGGAAGAGAAAAAGATAAGATTAAATTTTTTTAGTAAATAAGCAACTACACTATGTTTTGATGCTTAGTACTGATAAAATGATGATGTATATTAAGGTAATGCATATGAAGGAAGTTGATGTTATACAAATGATCTTTGATATTCATTAGAAAAGTTTATAGAATAAAAAAATGAAAATTTTTGAAATGCATCTTTTAAAATATATGCCTGATAAATCTAATGCATATTAGATTAGACCAACTAACATTTCTTTTAAAAATTCATTAAGATAACCTAACTTATTATTATAGTATATTGTTAACCAAGCAATTTTATTTTATAATAATAATTATATATGATGCACTAGACTAGTCCATAATCATATTTTTAATCCTTATGTCCAATTCATGATTAACATACCATGTTATTTAATTTCTCTAAATATTTAATTATGTATTAGAGTTGTTTATCTTGTTGACCTTTATAGCTCATCAAACATTACTCTAATTATTAAGGAAGAGAAAAGATAAAACTAAGCCTGAGTAAATAAGTAACTACCCTTTGTTTTCATACTTAGTTTTGATATAAATAAAGAAGTATATTAAAGTGATGCATATGAAAGAAGTTGATGTTATGCAAATGATCTTTGATATTCATTAGAATGTTTATAGAAGAATAAATGAAATTTTTTGAAATATTTCTGCACAATTAACTTGTATTTTCTTATCAAATCTCTGTAAGCTAGGAATTATAAAATATGATATATTTGTGTTATTCAGGTGGTTGAGTCTATCACTCATGCTATCTGATAAATAGAGTTCTAGAATATGTATTGATAGTATGTTTAATTAGCAAAGTTGTACCCAGATTTGTTACATCTTATGTTCGTCCAAACAGGGTCATCATGAGGTGCAATAGAGTTGATGTATCAACATCAATTTTATCATTATTAGACTATCATCATGTATTTAAACGGATTCTTAAAGTTTATCCAGCAAACCAAGATTAAAAGATCTATAGAAAAAAGTGGTAATTTGAAACTCAAGACAACTGTAACTAATCTAGAGTAAAAGTTAGTAAACTTCAATTGCCAGTGATTAGCATGTAGTGAATTGGATAAGATGCCAACACTTCAGAAGGAAACAGACCAAGATATTTTTGCATGTAATGAAAGTAGATGGCATGCTAAGTCTCCGATACTGATTCATTTTAAAACCATCAGCACAAGCTTCCATTTGGAGCATTCTTAAAATGCATTGTGAGTTAATAGCATACCATGTAGATGGGACTCAACACTTCCATTGTGAACAAGTTCATAAACCAAGCAGCGTTTATGGCCTTCAATGCATATGCCAATCAGCTTGACCAAATTACGATGATGCAGTCTGCTAAGCATTTCTACTTCTCCAATGAATTCACGATCACCATTCTGCTCCTTCCTTGTTAGCAGCTTAACAGCAACTTCATCTCCATTCTCCATAATCCCAAGATAAACACGTCCATACCCACCTTCACCCAGCACTCTCTCTGAACTAAATCTATTAGTTGCTTTCTGGAGCTCAGCCAGTAAAAATGTCTTCACTGAGGATGGACAAGTAGCCATTGTAGAAACTACAGACATAGAGGTTGAACTTGCAACACTACTTTGTGTGATAGTCCTAGCTCCTGTATCACACAAAACGGATGATCCAACGGATTAAAATATTTTATTTATTCAAATGCTATATATGTTCTATAATATAGGCATCAATTTCAATATCATGTGAAATTATCGTGAAATTATCTAATATACTATGCAATAAAGGAATATAGAAGAGAGAGAAATGCAAAAATGAATTGGGTCATGAGAATACTCCCTTTGAAATTGTTCTTTTCTTTGGAGATTTAAAAATATAAAAAATAGTGGGAAAACATCTTATCCAAGAATTCCAAAAAAATTCGATATGAAATATGGGAAAAGAAAGAAAGTAGAAAAAAATAAAATAAATAGTAGATAGTTTTAGATGACCCTATTTCAAAATGGGGCTTTCCGAAATTTCTTACACTTTTTATCCTTTTAAACAAGGGAATTTTTTTTAAAAAAATTTAATGGAGAGGCATGTTGCATCAGTCCAAGCAATCTAATATCTAATCTAATCTATATATTATTTATCCTTCTGTTTATTGATTCTCATCTTAATTAAAAAGAAGAACTAAATGGAAAAAATATATTTTGGCTTTTTGTTTCTCCCAAATCTAAGGTGACATTCTGTAAATTTTTTTAAATGAAATCTGTATACTATAGTTGTATTTATTAATTTTTCCTTGGTCAATATAAATAATAAATTTGAAAAGCTTGAACTATTCTTAAATAAATATGATTTTACGTTTTAATTTAATTTCAAATATTATAACTTTCAATTGATTATTTAAAATTCTGATATCTAATAAAAGATTAAATAAATATGCATTTAATCTTTTATTAAACATATCATTTAAACCATTAAACAATTCACAATTAATCCTTCTAAATAGATAAGACAAATAATGAAAGAATAAAAGTTAATATTTTTTCATAATTGTTATATAGCACCTAATTTCTATATTTAATTCTCCCATGCATAGAGTGTTGTTTTTTTTTAATATAGTGTTGCCAAGTGGTCAAATTTAAGATTACGTTGAATCTGACTTGTCTATGATGTTTATTTAAGAAATTCAAAACGACACAATCTTGGAGATTTAGATATAACTATCCACCAAATGTTGCAACCACAGAGCTAGTTCATTCTTTAAATGGGATAAATAAAGAGCATGAATAAATGAGTGATTAATGTGATCAGCAGGTGTTCAAATATAATTTGTCAATATGCTAATATGGATTCAGGTCCACACAAATGAATAATTTATTCAATTCTTAATAAAAGAATCAACATTATTATTAGTATTCTAACTATGTGATGCTGACTTTAAGAATCGGTATTCTCCGATCTTCCTTGTGGAGTGTTGCATGAAGTATTATATCTTATTTTATGCAAATCTTGTTGCACAACTTCTACCTGATATAATTCCATTTATTTCAATATAGTTCATTCAGATGTAGGCGAAATCACTAATTTTCTATAAACCTTTAAAGCTGAAGGACAAAACTTCATCAAATTTTATTGATATTTATTGTCAAATCAAATGCTTGAAAATTATTTTTAATGCAGGGTTCTTTGAGATGAGAATTCAGACATCTGTAATCCTATTCAACGGTAATTTGATAGCATCAGCTTCATAACAGCAAGCGTATCAGGGGATCATCATCATGGAATTAGAATGGTAGCCTTCCAAGCTAGGCTGACAAAGGAACATGAATTATCTAAACAGATGCAGCTCATACATGCAATGGAACAGCTTTACTATCCCTTTGCATGCTCATGAAATTTGAACTAGTAGAATCTTTATGGTTGATTAAAAAAAAAAAACAGACTGAAGCATTTTGCAGCAAAACTTCAAGCATTTGATGATCGATATCAATTACAGAAAACTGTTCAGAAATCTAAAAGTTCGATTATCAAATGTTAAAAGATAAACTTTTAAATCAGAATGACTGTTACAAAGCACAGTTAGTCATTTGCAACGATGTGTTAAACTGCAAGGGGTAACCAAATCAAATGTGTATGTTCAGGCTTCACATGTAATTTGTTGTGGTTAAGTTGTTTGAAGAGTTGGTCACATCAAATAAAAAATATGTTCAGGCTTTGCAATAAATGTTCCTGTGGTATTTTAGCTCGACGTAGTTTTAACCAGAGCGTATGAAGTAAAGGGAATTCCTGTCTCGAAAAAATCAAGTGTACCTATATTTTAATCCAAGAAATCGATGCTAAAATTCATTCTGAAAGTGTAGGCATTATTTCAAGAAAGTAATGCTCAAAAGTGTCTTGTGATTTGAATTAACACAAGTGTGCATGCAGTGAAACTTGGCAAAGAAAAATATCAACATACCAGATCTCTTAGTCAAAGGAGCTTCAGCAAAACTGGTAGAAGTAGGCTGCTGTTCTAACTTCTTCAATTTAAGAATTATTAAAACCACTCCAATGCATACCGAAATAAGTAAAAATGAAGAAAGAGAAACAAGAACAATTATCCTATTGTTCATGATCTGCTTCTTGCTAGCAGGTACATTTGCTCTAAATGGATATAGTTGACTTCCACTAGGGCTGATACCTGAAGATCCCCAAGGCATGGGTGGCTGAGAGGTAGGAAGCCCTGTGTAGGTCGAGTAATTAAACCAATAGAGTGATAGGATAAAATTTGGACACAGCCTTAAGAAGAGGTTTAACAGATTACCTGGATAATGAACAGATATCACTTGGTAATCGCCAAAATTGGATGGGCTTATCCGAACCTTTTTCTGCCAAAACCTATCATAAATAATTAAAGCAGTCATTTTGTCAAATTTTTCACCCAATGGCACCAGGTAAATTGAAATCGTTGTCTTGTCTTGATTATAGATACTCGCGTCAGCACCCATGATTCGAACTTGACTTTGCTTCAGAAATGTGCCAGCTGCTACCTCAATCTCAAGTTCTGCTATCTGAGGAAATAGTAGAATCGGAGCGACCCCTACATCAATAACCACTTTTATAGGGTATACACAACCACAAGGTGAACCGATTGGCGTCCGAGTGAAGGGATCAGAACATGTAATTTTATCACAATTTTCTGCAAAAATAAAGAATGCATTCAATCAAGCATGTCAGTTCAGTTCAAGATTAGCAACAGAAGGAACCGAATAAAATGTAAACTACATTGGCGCACACAAGTTAATAGGTCTTCAAGGCATAGGGCATATGGCCTAATTTAGTGGAACATCACCTTTTGGAGAAGAATATGGGAGTGGTGGAACTGAATGATGTTTCTTTCCACGAGCTCGTTTTTCAGCATTTCCTGAATGAGATATTATATATTTTTTCAAATATAACATAGGAAACTTAGAAATAAAGACTAAAAATAGATCAAATACCATTATGTCGTGGTGGAAATGCTGGAGAAGGCTTTGGTGCCCATGGGGCCATGGCCCAACTTTCAGGTGCCCTGGATGGAGCCATTGTTGAGCTAACAGCTCTTGGTTTCACTGTAGAAGTAGTTTTTGATAATGGATTACAGATAGTCCTACATGCATGTAGACAAACAGAATACTTGGCCTTCTAGGTATTATCCAAAGCATACCCAACATATTAAAGGTTTTTGCGACAGAAAAACTGGAGTTAAATGTTAAAAACGCATATGCTGGAAGAATATGCTATAAAGAGTCAACTTTAAAAGCAATTTGAGAATATCAATTACAAATGTTGATTAAGAACATTTGTTTAGTGGGGAAAAAAGTTGTGCTGTACTTGGTCGCTGCTTTGATCGGAAGAGAAAGTAAGATTGAAGTCCATGTGAAGCAACCCCTGCAAAAAACAATACTTCACATGTTAAAAATTCCCTTTTTCTATAAATTTAACTGGTAATATAGTTTAGTCTCAAATAGAAAATTACAGAAACATTGTGATGCAGGACAACAATGTGTGTAATAACTGAAAGTCAAAAAAAGAAAAAATAAATAAATAAAAAATAAAAAGAGAATACAACCATGACAGTTAATACGGATAGGAAAAAGTCAAAAGAGTTCGGTTTTGCAAACCGAAATAGAACTCCCAAAACACGAGAGAGGAGAGAGAGGAGAGAGGAAGGAAGAGAGAAGGAAAGACTCACGCGTGAACCTTCCATCGACAATAGGGAGAAGGAGAAGGCTCGTCGGAGAGAGGAGAAGGAGAAGCGGCTCGCTGGTGCCTACAGTGAGGCGACTCCACCGGACAGTTGTCGAGGAGGCTCTCGTCGTGAGAAAGGAGGGAGCCCGTGTGCAACAGAGAAAAGGAGAGAGCCGTGCGTCGCGTGCGTGAAGAAGAAGTGATTGACCTTAGGCAGAAGAAATATAAAAGGTAAGTAAATAAATAATTTATATAATTATATGTTTAATTAAAAATCTGATGTTAATGTTATTATCTCAAGTTTTAACTTAAGGTTTATAATTTTGACTTAGGGTTTATAGATTTTAGCAAAAAAATGAAATTTGGGAATATGTAGAATGAATCAAAGTTAAATAATTAAGTATTAAACCCTTACATATGAAGTATAATTGCAAATTTAATAAAACCGTAAACTTATGCTAAGTTATATTATCGTTAATTAATTTAAAATCATCTAAAGGGAAATGATAAACATTAAATGAAAATAAAATTTATTTATAACACGTTAATTAATTTAGAATCATTTTAAGGAGTATGATGAACATTAAATGAAATATATTAAGTCACTTTAACACTTTATATTTTATATTAAGAAAAATAATAGGATTAATAAGATTTAGATGTATTATATGGCAAATTAGACATATCATTATATTAAATGAACTAAAGGTTAATTTAACTTGATTTAGGAAATAGATAATGAATATTGATGAATATGACGTCAAATAATAAAAGTATGTAAATATGAATAAAATAAAATAAATTCTTTAATATTGATCCAATCAATATTTTAATCTATAGGAATTTCAATTAAGGAAAGAAGCATTAAAGGAAAAGAGATTCAAAAAGAAACTGCAAATTAAAGTAGTAATTATGTTCTTACATTTATGGTAAAAATGTCTTTAATTTATTGTGATGAAATGCATGTTTGTATGATTATGACTTTTTCTTGTCCTGCAAGTTGTGATTATTTTCTTTTTTTCATAATTGTATAACTTTCTTGTTTCGTGTTGGATAATAAATCTGATCATATTACCACTTCATTTTATAAAATTAACGATTCTTATTAATTATGAATTAATATACATAATTGTATAATTATCTTATGAATTTATATGTTGAAAGTAGAGTTCATTCATTTATTATTTGGGTATCTGATATGTGCAAAATAATGAAAAAAAGAGAGAAATTAAATTGTAATATATTTGTCCTTTGGATGAGTATTGGTAAAGGTTTAGACAGTGACTCTTAAGACGGATGATAAATATAAAAGTAAAAGTTCACACGAAATGTTTATGTATACCTCTCATATGTTTGATTATTTGAGCAAATTTCTTTTATGTATGATAAGCGCATGCATCTGATTCGCTTCTTGTTCTTATAGTGTAATAATAATTTTGAATTTTATTTAATTGTTAATTATTCAATTTTTTCAGATAACCATCCTAACTAAATGACTGATAGAATGGAGGATTATGTTTATATTTGTAAACTACAGAATGGTAATTATCGATTATGTTGAATTATATTTAAATTGTATGTCATATGAACTTTGTTAATATATGTGTGAACAATTGTTAAATCATTTGTGGATTGTAGTGGCTCTTGTATGATTGGAGATTTTATTTAAGATTGAAAGTGTTATGTAAGTTATTCTTTATTGTTTGCAATGCATTCGCCTTTATTCAAGCTCTCGGGTGACAAGTGATATCGTAGATTTTATATTTAGGGACATAAAGATCATGTAAGTTGTAGGAAGATGATAAGTTTTATGAAGAGATTTGCATATGATTATATTGATTGATGCATGTGATTATAATTAAATTGTGCTTTTTGACTATGGAATCAATTCGGGAAGATCTATGGGTGAAAATAGAAGCACAAACCGGCACGAAATTTGGTGCAAATGACTTCAGATAGATGCATTTACTCGAATGATGAAAGACTGAATGATAAAAACATCACATACAAGCTAGTGGAAGTGGTAGGGTTCCTATTGACAAATATCTGAAATTATTTCAGGATATGAGACCACCTCTTTTCTCAGGGACAGGAGGAGAACCTATAGAATCAGAAAATTGGTTGATGCGGATAGTGAAAATTTTAGAAAGCATGTCATGCCCTCCAACAAGAAGAGTTGTTTT
Source organism: Cymbidium sinense (assembly GCA_021442155.1). NCBI lineage: Eukaryota > Viridiplantae > Streptophyta > Magnoliopsida > Asparagales > Orchidaceae > Cymbidium > Cymbidium sinense. Next base: position 67,257,940 of record CM038227.1, on the reverse strand, counting down.
GGCTTCTTTTGCTTTGAGGGCGAAGCTGAGAGATGGTGGCGAGGACAATTGTAAGAGAAGTTTGAAGGAAGACCTTGTAATCTTGTTTTATGGGAGAATTTTGTGAAGACCTTTAGAGACTGGTTTGTACCCCTCTCAGCTAAAAGACAAATCCAGGACAAATTCATCAGATTGATACAGGGAGATCGCTCTATCATGCAGTATGAAGCTGAGTTTACAATGCTGTCAAAGTATGCACCTCGATACCAAATACAAAAGAAAAATATCATAGGTTTCTATCTGGACTGAAGGATGTAGTCAACAGTATGATTCTAGGTATGATGTGGAGCTGGCCAAGGATAATTGAATGTGCAAGCTACTCAGAGGATGAGAGATATTCAGAAGAGGAATGATGATAGGCCAAAATCTGGACAGAATGTTCAAACTGAAAAATCAAACTGGAAGAAGCCAAAGTCATATACAAATGCCAGTAGTAGCAGTATTACCACATGCCCAAAATGTGGAAGAGCACATAAAAGAGAGTACCTTCCAGGCACAAACACTTGCTATTAGTGCCATCAGCTAGGACATATGACAAAATATTGCCCTATCTTGAGTCAGAAATCTTCAATGGATGTTAGGACAAGTATTCAACCTCCCCAGAGGACTGTTGGTAGACAAATGGTGGGGAATTTTTATCTCAAACTTCGACACAGAAACCCGAGTTTATGCACTCATGCAGCAAGAAACAAAATACTCGTCTGATGTTATTATGGGTATGTCTTAATTTAAATTAGCATTGTTACAATTTTATATGGTGCTAGATATATTTATTTTATATGTCTACTCATTTATAGGTATCATCTTTATTGAAAATAAATCGATTAGAGTTTTATTTGATCTAGGCATCACATTCATTTATATCTAAGGAATGTGAGAATTTTGGGATTATTATGAAAATGTCTCTCGATTGTGATGCGAATGAGTCTCAAATAAATGCTAGAAGTGTTTACAGTGTGAACCTGAATATCTGTGAGAGAAGTTTGGATGCAGATTTAATAGCATTGTCACCATATGAATTTGATGTGATCTTAGGAATGGATTGATTTCAAACATTATCTTCTTATATTTGTTGTAAAGATAGTTAAATTCAATATTTACGGAGAAGAAGAATTCAAATTTGTGGGGCATAATGTATTAACTATGATGGTTTCTTAAAAGTTCAAAGATCGAGATATGAAAGTTTTTCTTTCGAGTTGATGTTCTTAAAGAGGTAAAGAAGTTAGATGATATATCAATAGTAAAGGAATAAGAAGTCTTTAGATTATTTATCGAGTTTACCTTCGTGAGAGATAGATTTCTGATTTAATTTAAAAATACAAAACAGTGAAAAGTACCATATAAAATGACGATCAAAAGAATTACAAGAGTTGAAGAATCAAGAATTATTAGATAAGGGATTTATGCTCACTCTGGGAAGCTCTGTATTTGTGAAGAAGAAGAGCTTAGAGTATATAGATTATAGAAACAAACTCATTGAAGAATAAATATCGCTAAGAATTGATAATCTTTTTTGATCAACTAGGAGCGGTATTTTCAAATATTTATTTAAGATCAGTCAATGGTTGAATCAAAGAAGAAGATATATACTACATTTAATACAATGTAGACCTATGAATTTGTGATGCCCTTAACAAATCATTTATGGATCTCATAAATAGAATCGTTAAACCCTTTTTAGATTCATTTGTAATTATATTCAAAGATGATATTCTAATTTATTCCAGAGAAGAAACAACTCATGAAAACCATCCTCACATTATTTTACAAGCTCTGAAAAGAAATGAATTATATGCAAAATTTTTAATGTGTGACTTTTAGTTAAATAACATCATATTTTTGGGGCACATGATTAATAGTTAAGGTGTTTCAGTGGATTAGAGTAAAGTCAGAGCAATAACTGAATGACCCGGACCAACCACTGTCACAGAAGCCAAAAGTTTCTTAGAGTTGGCAAGATATTACAAGAGATTCGTTGAAGGGTTTTCACAGATTGTCATGTTTAACTCAAAAGCATCAAGTTTGAATAGTGATCAATGTGAAGAGGCTTTTCAAAAATTGAAGAATTTAATAATTAACTATTCCATAGTGAAGGATTTCAAATTTATAGTGATCATTAAGAGGCTTGGGATGTGTACTTATCGAGAATGGAAGTGATTGCTTATATTTCAAAGCAAAGAAAATCACAAAAAATTATTATCCCAGAAATTTACGCGGTATTTGCATTGAAAATTTGGAGGCATTATCTATATGGAATAAGGTGTGAAGTTTTCACTGATCATCAAAGCTGGAATACATAGTTACTCAGAATGAGCTAAATTTAAGACAAAGGAGATAGTTGGAACTCATTAAAGATTATGATTTGGATATTCAATATCATCCGGGGAAGACAAATGTAGTTGTTGATGCTTTAGAAAAATATCGTAATGCTTATTGGTTGATCTCGGGGAGAAGTTGATTAAAGATTTAGAAAAAAAAAAATTTCAATTATTAAATCTGAGATGATTATATTATTAAATAATATATTTCAAATTTGAAAACGAATATGAGATGCTTTTCAAAATGACTTCCAAAAAAATTTAGATTTAGTAAAAATAGGCCATACAGAAGATTTTGAAATCAATGAAGAGGGAATATTGAAATATCATAGCAGAATTTGCATTCCAAATATTGGAGATTTGAGAAAAGACATACATCATTAATTATAATTCATCCGAAAGATAGAAATGTATCGATCTTAAGAAAATATTTTGGTGGCGAATGAAAAAAAGTTTGAATTTCTCTAAATGTCAATCATGTCGATGATTAATGCCGAAATGAAACTTTACCCTGAGTGGAAATGGAATGATATTCTTGGATTTTGTGGTTGGCTAGATCCCAGAAGAGGCATGATCTTATTTAGGTTATTATGATAGGTTGACTAAATCACACTCTATCGTCAATCGATCTTTGTTGAAAAACTAGCGAAAATATGTTGATGAAATCGTGAAGTTACATGGTGTGCCAAAATCTATAGTGTCCGTCGGGATGGGGTTTACATCTGTGGAGAAAAATTCAAGCTTTAGGTAGAACTTACTTTCGATCTCATTCCATCAAACCGATGGCGGTACAATTCAAAGACTTGAAGATTTGCTTAGACTTTGTATCCTTGATTTTAGGGAAAATTGAAAAATTCATTTGCCTTTAATTGAGTTTGCCTACAATAATAGCTTTCAAGCGTCTTGGTATGACTCATGAAGCATTGTATGGAAGGAAATATAGAAAGCTTTGTTGGGTGGACAGTGAAAGAAGAATCATTGGCGATGTAGTAAATGAAGCCGAAAATGTCACCGAGAGCTTGGAATCTACAAGGCAGACTGGACGGGTAAAAGAAAAACTTACATAACACTTCAAATTTTTAATAAAATCTCCAATCATACAAGAGTCTACAATCCACTGATTTAATAATTTATCCACATATATATATCTTAAGTTAAACAGAAACTTTAAACATAACTTCATAATTGATATAATTACATCTCCAGTCCTCTGACGATAACATGACTTTCCTTATCGGTAGTTTTTGGATAGTTCTAAAAAAAATTAAGACAACAAAATAAAATTCATAATTGATTATGTTATACATAGAAGGTATAAGAGTAAGCATTTTTTTCTTTTCACGTATAAAGAAAAGAAGCTCAAACATATATGTAGTAGGTATCGTAAACATTTTGTATGAAATTTTATTTTTACATTTATCATCATCAAGTCCGGTCAGTCAACCTTTCAATATCATCCAAAGGACAAGTAGCATTCTGTTTACCATTTAATTGGCTTTTTTTTTTAGTGCGGGTATTACGTCAAATAAGAGGGGTGAACTCTTTCATACTTGTCTGATTATCATATCGCATTCGTTAATTAACTAACGAATCGGTTAACTTTATAACGTGATGAAATGATATATAACATTTAAGTTATTATCGAACGTGAAGAAACAATAAACTATCACAATTTATGAAGAAGCGGAAAAATCATTTGTGAGGAAAAAAAATCATAATCGTATGACGTTTAAATTAAAATTAAAGATATTTTTATTATAAATGTAGAAATAATTACCCTTTAACTTTAAGTTTCCTTGAATCTTCTTTCTTTAACGCCTAATTCATTCATAAAATATTGAGTCGATATTGAAAAGTAATTCATTTTTATTGTTATCTTTTATACTTTTATTAATTAACACTCACATTCATCAATATTCTTTGTCTAATTTCTAAATCAAGTTAAATTAACTTTTAATTCATTTAATATAATGATACATCTAATTTGCCATATAATACTTCTAAATCCTTTTAATTTTTCTTAATATAAAATATTAAGTGTTAAAGTGACTTAATATATTTCATATTTTCATTTAATGTTCATCATTTCCCAAGATGATTTTAATTTAATTAACGATAATATAAGCGGCGGTTAGCATGATTGGAAAAAAAAGGAGAGTTCGGTTTCCAAATAGAACTCCCAAAACACAGAGAGGAGAGAGAGAAGGAAGACTCACGGTCGTGAGCGTTAGTCGTTGGCCGAGAGGAGAAGGAGACCCGTCGGCAGAGGAGAAAGAAGGAGAAGCGACAACTCCTGCGTCTGCCCTGAGTGAGTCTCCACTGCATGACATCAGTTGTCGGAGGCTCTCATGCGCCGACGACGAGAAAGGAGAGAGTCCGTGCATGCGAACGGGAGGAAAGGAGAGCCCGAACCATGCGTGCGTGAAGAAGCCAACAGGTTGAGCTTAGGGCAAATCGAGAAGAAATATAAAAGGTAAGTAAATAAATAATTTATATAATTATATGTTTAATTAAAAATATGATGTAAATGTTATTATCTCAAGTTTTAACTTAGGGTTTATAGATTTAGAAATGAAAGAATATAGGAGAATCAAAGTAAAGTAATTAAGTATTAAACCCTTATATATGAAGTATAATTGCAAATTTAATAAAACCGTAAACCTATACTAAGTTATATTATCGTTAATTAATTTAAAATCATCTTAAGGGAAATGATAAACATTAAATGAAAATAAAATTTATCTATAACACGTTAATTAATTTATAATCATTTTAAGGGGTATGATAAACATTAAATGAAATATATTAAGTCACTTTAACACTTAATATTTTATATTAAGAAAAATAATATGATTAATAGGATTTAGAAGTCTTAAATGAAAAATTAGACATATCATTATATTAAATGAATTAAAGGTTAATTTAACTTGATTTAGAAAATAAATAATGAATATTGATGAATATGAGCGTGAATAATAAAAAAATAATTAGTATCATATGAATAGAATAAAATAAATTATTTTTTAATATTGATTGAATCAATATTTTATGTTATAGGAATTTCAATTAAGGAAAGAAGCATTAAAGGAAAGGAGATTCAAGAGAAAACTGCAAATTAAAGTGGATAATTATGTTCTTACATTTATGATAAAAATGTCTTTAATTTCTTGTGATGAAATGCATGTTTGTATGATTATAACTTTTTTACATCGCGAGTTGTGATTATTTTCTTCATAAATTGTGATGTAGATTACTTTTCTTGTGTTGGATAATAACCCGAATCTTAGATCATATTACCACGTCATTTTATAAAGTGTTGATTCTTGTCGGTTATAAATTAATATGGTTGTATAATTGTATCTATGATGTGTATGTTGAAAGTGGAGTTCACAATAATTATGGTTGGGGCCATATACCCATGAATAACGAAAAAAGGCTAATAAAATTTGCAAATGGAATTGGCTACTTGTCCTTTGGATGAGTATTGGTAAAGATTTTCTTTTGGTAAAGGCTTAGACGGTGACTCCTAAGACGGATGATAAATATAAAAGTAAAAGTTCACACGAAATATTTATGTATACCTACCTCCCATATATTTGATTATTTGAGCAAATTTCTTTTATGTGCATGATATAGCGGCATCACATCTGTTACCTTGTTTCTTATAGTGTAACGATAATTAACATCAATTTTATTCAATTCTTAGTTGTTTAATTTTTTGAATCATCCTTAAATGCGATGAAAGGATGATTATGTTTTATCGCAGTAGAAAAGGCGGAGATAGGTAATTATGTCAGTTATGTTGAATTATATTTAAATTGTATGTCATATGAACTTTATTAATATATATATGTGTGGACAAATTGTTAAATTATTTGTGGATTGTAATGACTCTTGTATGATTGAAAATTTTATTTAAGATTAGAAATATTATGTAAGTTTTTATTTTATATCGTAGATGCATTCGTATTCGAGCTCTCGTAGGTTGTTAACATGTGAAGGCCTTACGGATCTAAATGGATGTCTTATGTAGAAATATATTACTAAATCACAAATAAATAATATAGGAAGAAAGAAAGCCCAGATTTGGCGATATATGAGTTCATCAATTTTTTAAGCTTCGCACTTGCAATCAAAATAATTTAGACTCATGCAAAAGAATTTTTTTACTTTTTCATTAAACATAACATATATAAACACTATCGTTGCTCAATCCCAAGCCTCAGATGAAAAAAGTGGAGGTTTGCATTAGGTCGTCAGCCGCCAATGTAAAACTTATCGAAAACCATAACATGAATCTTTTAATATGATATGTCAATGTTATGCGTTTCCTGGAAGCAACAAATTGTATAACCTAAATGCAGTGAAAAGTATGCCATGACCGCTGCACCTGCTCTCGGGTGCAATGCCACATAAACAAGGATTCCCACATTATAAATGAATGCGAGCAAAGAAGCTAGTCCTTGAAACTAGAATTAAGATAGGAACTTAGAATATAAATATTCTTATAGGCAAATTAAAGAACTTAATAGATATTATTGTTCATACAACAATAACAACAACAACAACAACAACAAGCCTTAAATTCCACTAAGTGGGGTCGGCTACATGAATCATTCGTCTCCATTATGTCATATTATGTGTCAAATTCTCATTTAAATCAAATATACAAAGATCATTTTTTATACATCTTAACCAAGTCTTTCTACCTCACCTTTTTTAACGTAGGCAAATCTAATGCATCAACTCTCCTAATCTCATCTGACTACCGACGCTATATGTGGCCAAACCATCGGCGACTCTCCTAATCTCCTGAGCTACTCCAACTTTTTCCCGAATATACTCATTTTGCATTCTATCTCTAAGAGTAAAGCCACTCATCCACCTAAGCATCCTCATCTCGTAACACTTAACTATGCTTTCGGCCAACATTCTCGCATAAGTCATCGCAGTCTTACCACCATCTTATAAAATTTTCCTTAAGTTTAACGGAAATTTTCTATCACATAATAAGCCGGATGCATTCCTCCACTTCAACCATCCAACTTGAATTCTACTAATAACATCTCTATCTATTTCACCATCATTTTGAACAATAGCCTAAATATCAATCGCCACTCTTATTAATGACTTGTTCACCAAATGTCACAACACTACCACTAACTTCTACAACTAAAATTACACTCCATATATTCGCTTAGATCTACTTAAACTAAAAATTTTTAGACTCTAAAGTTGACCTCCATAATTCAAGTTTCTCTTGGACTCTCTCTAGTCTTTTCAATAAGAAATGTCATCAAGAAAAAAGCATACACTAAGGTACATCTTCATGTACATGCCTAAGAAGAACATCCATAACTAAAAAAAAGATAAGGGCTTAAAGCGATCCTTGATGTAATCCAACCAAATAGGAAAATATTTTGTCAATCATCCTTGTGTTTGGACACAAGTAATGCTCTAGTATACATATCCTTAATGACTTGAATATAACCAATATTAACTCCTTTCGCTCTCCAAAAAACATCTTTTGAAACTTTATCATAAGCTTTCTAAATCAATAAATATCATATGTGATCCTCCTTTCTCTATGCTTCTCCATCAAACCTCTTAACAAATGTAAAGCATCCATAGTAGATCTACCTGGCATGAAACTAAACTGATTATGAGAAATTTTTGTATCACAACGTAACCTATTCACATTTCTCTCAATTTTAATGTATGACACATTAACTTAATTCCTCTATAATTTGCACACTCTTGTACATCACCTTTATTCTTAAATATAGAACCAACAAACTCTTTCTCCACTCATCTAGATCTTTTAATCTTTAAAATAACATTAAAAGATTTGTAAGCCAAGAAATTCCTTGATCTCCTAAATATTTCTATTGGAATATTATCGTCCTATTAATTTTTCACATTTCATTTTCTTTAAAACTTCTCTAACTTCGATTTACTAATAATTTATAAAAATGAAATTCTATTTTTTGTTTAGGGTATTAAGGTTGCTAAAATCAATCGTACTTTCGATCCTTCATTGAAAAGTTTATCAAAATACCTCATACACCTATTTTCAATATCCTTTTAAGAAAAATATTTTATTATTTTCATCCTTAATACACCTCACTATATATTTTATTTCTCCTATCTCTTTATGAATTAACTTATACATATATCTTTCACCTTCTTCGATATCTAATCTATCATAAATCACTGCTAAATTTTTCACATCATATATCTTAATCTCTGCCACTTTATATCTTTCCCAATTCTTGAGTTTTACATCCAAACCAAGTTTTATAACAATCTTTTATTTTTTATCTTTTCGACACTTACTCACCACCAACTATTGCCTTTGATTCTCCAAGAACTGCTTAATTTCATTTATTTTTTTCCCACATAATATTAGCTTCCTCATGAACATCCCAAATTCTAGTCTCTTGTAGCAATTTTTTTCTCTTACAATCTTTCATCTTAAAATCTAAAACTAACAATCAATATTGGGTACTTAGATTTTCACTTGGAATGACTTTACAATCTTTACAATCTAAACGATCTATTTTTCTTATCAGAAAATAACCAATCTGTGTTTTACTAGATCCATTTTTATAAGTAATAATATGTTCATCTCTTATCAGATATTATTGTTCATAGAAAGATAAATATCTTATATATTCAAGAAACAAAATGGGTTGGAAAAAATGACAAAGAGATTGATAGTTTAAGTTTTAAAGCTTACTATTCAAGTAAGAGTTGTACAAAAAATAGTGTAGGTGTTGTTGAATCCAAATTTGTATGTGGAGAGATGTAGGACTTTACTTTAAGCACCCAGTGAGTAGGGTGGGTTAATTCGAGTGGGATAAAGTAAACATAAAAACAAAACAGAAAAGAGCAAAAATTTAGAAGAAATTTAATTATAGTCAAGAATGCTAGTACAAGGTTTTGAATACTGGTCTCCAAACCATAGAAAGCTAAAAAAAATTTTAAGATGAAAGGTTGGATGTTGAAAAATAAAATGAAATATTATCTTAAGACTAGATGGGAGTATTTAAAGAACACTAAAAAAATTTTAAGAATAAGCTATAAGATCTTAAGATTTGAAATGTGTATGACGAAGCTAATGTTATGTAAAAAAAGTGTAGCAAGAGCAAGTTGAGAAAATGTGTTTGAAGAATAAAAAAAATATTCTATTAGTAAAAATAATTGATGGTTGTGTCAAAATGTGCAAGAAATGATAAAAAAATATTATTATAAAAATTAGTTTAAATCTAAAAGCTCAGAAAATTGGTAAAAATATAGAGTAACACATAGGGATTCAAAGAAAATAATATGTGATGTAAAGAATTTAGTATTTAGTGATCTATATAATAGATTGAAAATCAAATATGATGAAAAATTAATGTATAAGTTAACTAAATAAAGAGATAGAATAAGCAAAGATTTAGTTTGAGTGATGTGTATTAAGGCTTGTTGTTATTGTTGTGTATTAAGGATAAGGATAAAAAAAAGCTTTTCTTAAAAGGGGATATTTAATACAGGTGGATAAGATATTTTGATAATCTTTTTAATGAAGGTTGTGAGAAAATGATTAACTTTAGTGAACTTAGTATCCTAAATGAAAATAGAGATATTTATTTTTATCATTATATTAATAAAAACAAAGCTGAAGATATTTTGGAGAAAAAGAACTATAGAAAAGCAGTAGGGCTTGATCATATTCAAATAGAAGTATGAAAATACTTAGAAGATTAAGAAATTTCATAGCTTATCAAACATTTCAATATTACTTTGAAGATTAATAAGATGTCAAATAAGTGAAAAAGGAGTTGGTCAACGCCAATTTTTAAAAATAAAGGAGACGCACATAAGAGTAAATTATAGAGAATTAAGTTGTGTCATACATTAAAATTATGGGAAAGAATAATTGAGCATATATTATGATGTGATAACAAAAATTTCTCAAAGCCTATTTCAATTCATGTCAAGTAGGTCTACTATGGATGCTATATATTTATTGAGAGATTTAATGGAGAAGTATAGAGAGTAAAGAGAATCTACATATGATAATTGTTGGTTTAAAGAAAGCATATGAGAAAGTTTTAAAGAGAAATGCTTTGAAGAATTATAGAAAAGAAAGGAGTTAATATTGCTTATAATTAAGTCATTAAGGATATGTTATTGGAGCTATGACTTGTGTTCAAACAAAGGAGGATTGAGCAAATATTTTTCTATTTCAATTGGATTACATCAAGGATTGGACTTTAAGCTTATATCTTTTTGCTTTAGTTATAATAGATGTTCTTACCATACATTTATAGGAAGATGTACCTTGATGTATGCTTTTTGTTGGTGATATTCTTCTTGTTGACAAGATTAAAGAGAGAACTAAAGAAAAAGTTGAATTATGGAGATCAACCGTGAAGTCTAAAAGCTTTCATTTGAGTAAATCTAAAACCAAATACATGGAATGTAATTTTAGCAGTATTAGATCTAGTGGTAAGGGTGACAATAGGTGATCAAATCATTAAAAAATGGCAAACTTTTTAGATATCTCGAGTCCACTTTGTTAAAAGTGATGGTGAAATAGATGGGAATGTTATTAGTAGAAATTCAAGTTAGATGGTTGAAGTAGATGAATGTATTGGGCCTATTGTCCAATAGAAAAGTACTGCCTATACTTAAGAGAAAATTTTATAAGATGGTAATGAGACCTACAATATTTTATGGTGCAAAATGTTGGCCAGTAAAAGAGAAGCATAAAATTAATAAGTATTGCAAAGATAAGGATGCTCAAGTGGATGAGTGGCTTTATATTTAGAGACAAAATACAAAATGAATATATCTATGAAAAGGTTGGAGCAGCATTAGTGGTAGATAATATTGGAGACAATCGTCTTAGATGATTTTGTAATAACTGAAGCAAACAAAATAAATAAATAAAAAATAGCAGCTGCAAAGAAAGCAGAAAAAGAAAAGAATAGAGGGAGTCGGTTTTCCCAAAACACGAGAGAGGAAACGGAAAGAGAAAAAAATCGCGACGAAGCCTTAGGAAGAAGAAGAGGAAGGCTCCACAATCGGGACATTATCGACATCCGTGTCACGCCGGGAAGAAGGAAGGAATCTTGCATGGAACTGAGCCTCACGTGAGTGAAGAAGCCAACGGTCTTAGGGATAAGTCAAGGAGAGGTAAGTAAATGAATTTTTTTTATTTTATATTTTATTAAAATCTGATTTTGTTAATATAGTTGATTTTAATGTTAATTCAAGTTCTAACTTAAGGTTTAAAATTTAATTTAGGGTTTATTGATTTCAAAGAATAAGTAAATTTAGGAATAAGTAATATAAGTTAGATGCAAGTTAAAATGTTAATTTAAAATCATTCAAGAACCATTTTAAAGAAAAATAAAAAAAGAAGAGTATTAAATTTAGGAGAACTTATAAAGGAAATGTAATAACCGGAAGACACACACAAAAAAAAAAAGAAAATTTATAATAATAATAATAATAATAATAAAAGAAAATGTATACAACCTGGCGATTAAGCAAATAGATCGAAGGCTGCCCTACGGTTAAAACCAGCTCTCAAAACACGCCAGAGAAAACGAGAGGGAGAAAGTGAGAAGAGAAGAACCTACCCGCAAGTCCGCCGAGGAAGGAGAAGAGGAACCCACGTCGACGCGGCCGCCTACCGAGGAAGAAGAAGAGGAAGGCGCGGCTCCAGTCTTGGTCTGGTGTCGCCTACCGAGGAAGAAGGAGGAGAGCACGGCCAGCTAAGTCCCTGAGTCAGTACCGAAGAAGAAGAATGGTGGGGAAAGCCGTGAGTGGCAAACCCGAGAGGAAATAAGAAAGAGGTAAGCAAATTTAGTTATATGTTTAATTAGAAATTCGATTTTAATGTTATTAACTTTCATTTAGTGTTATTTCAAGTTTAAATTAGATTTATAAATTTTAATTTAGGTTTATTGATTTTCAAAGAATAATGCTAATTTAGGAATAAGTAATATGAGTTAGAATAAGTAATATGAGTTAGATGAAATTACAAATATTAATCTTAAGATCATTTCAAGAATTAATTAAAAAAATAAATAAATAAGAAAAGAGGAGTATTAAATTTAGAGAACTTATAAGGAAATGCATGTTATATTATAAAAGTATTTATATTATCGTTAATTAGATTAATCATTTAAGGTATGATAATCAATTAATGCTATATATAAAATCACTTTAATACTTAATATTTTATGTTATGGATTTCACTTAAGAAAGGAAGTTAAAGGAAATGAGGTTCAGAGGAACCTAGTTAAAAGTGGGTAATTATGTTCTTACATTTATGGTAAAAAATGTCTTTACTTTCCGTGATAAAAACGTGTTTAGATGATTTTGACTTTTCCCAGACCGCCAGATGATTTTCCTACTTACATAAATAAATAATGCTTTCTTCATGTTGATAATACTCGAATGCGATCATATCACGCCTCATTTTATCGCTCAATCGATGCATCCATGAATTAATGCCTAAAGGAGCATGATGATGCAGATATGTTGAATCTTGAGTTCCCCCCATAGACTCAAATGTACTGCACAAATATGATTCAAAAGGCCGAAATTGGCAAATGAGGAAAATAATGAAATTGGCAAATAGAAAGTAATGGATACTTATCCTTTGGATGAGTAAGACGGTGGACTGATAGTAAAAAGTTCATCATCGCTAAAATGTTTATAATCGACCCCATATCTTTTAAAAAATGATACTTACCTCACATATGATTGATTGTTTGAGTGATTATTTTCTTTTATGTACTTCATGATAAGAAAACCGGACGCATACTGGCTTCTTTCTTCGCTTACTATACAGAATAAAGATAATCAAAATCAATTATATTCAATAGTTGCTTAATCTTTTCGCGTAATCCTACTTCGATTAAAGTCATGTTACCGCAGTAGAACCGAGAGGTATTTACGCGAAATTACGCTGAAGAGATGTTAATCGTATTAGAACATTGTATTTAGAATTTTAAATCATGATCAGTGCTCTTTTATAATCAGATAGGAGACTTTAAATTTATATCGTTATAGAAATGTTTTCTTTTATCCGTATCGCTCGTTCTCGAGATTCCAAGCTCCCGCCCGGCCGCGACAGAAATGCATGTTATATTATAAAGGAAATGTACTTATATTATCGCTAATTAGATTAATCGGGGGTATGTTAATCAATGCAATATATTAAATCACTTTAACACTTAATATTCTTATGTTATAGGAGTTTCACTAAGGAAGGAGCGAAAGAAATGAGGTCAAGAGAAAACTAAATTAAAGTTAATTACGTTTACATTTATGGTAAAATATCTTAATTTCTTATGATGAAATGCATATATGATTATGACACTTTTCACGTATCGCAAGATGATTTTTTCCTATTTCTTTAAATTGATGAATTTTATCGCTTCTCTTCAAGTGATAATAACTGAATGCTGATTATATCATTAGCTATCATTTTATAAAGTTCACCGATTTAATCGTTAATCATGAATTAATACGCATAAGATAATTATATCGCTGTGTATGTTTAAACCTGAGTTCACCCCTTTACAGATACAATGCGCACAATGATTAAAGCCAATGAAATTGGCAAAAAGAATTAATGATATTTGTTCTTTGAATGAGTATTGACACGACTTTGAAGGATGATAAAAGTAAAAGTAAAGTTTATATGATAAATGTTTACGATACCGACCCTCATACGCTACTTAATAAATGTTTACGATACCTACCTCCCATGTTTGATTGTTTGAGAAGATTTCTTTTATGTATATGTGACAACAAAACGCATACTGCTTTTTTCTTCTTATTTATTATAAGATAATAAAGATAATTAATCAATTATATTCATTCGTTGGCCTTAAATTTTTTTCGAACCATCCTAATTAACGACCGATCAATGAAAGGAAAGTCATGCTTATCATCGTAGAGGGACTTCAGGAGATAGGTAATTATATCATGTTGAGTCATGTTTAAAGTGTGTTTTCTCGAACTTTGTTAATTTTTATGTATGGACAATTTGTAATATCAGGATTTTAGCTCTTGTGATTGGAGATTTTATGTAAGATTGAAAGTATTATGTAAGTCTTTCTTTTATCCGTCCGCGTCCTTCTCAGATTCCAAAGCCCGAGTCGTGACAAGAGTGGAATCATAGCTAGATTTTATATTTAAGGACATAAGTATGATCATAATCAAAGAGTCATTATGAATATGATAAATTTTATGAAGAGATTTGATGATTTAGGAATTGATCATTAACTAAACATTTTGCTACTATTGTTCTAAAAGATAACAAATTCAATATTCCGAAAAGAAGAATTCAAATTGGGATATAAAGGAGTATTAACTATGATGTCTTGCTTAAAAGTTCAAAAGATGCTAAAAAAAGGCTATGAAGGGTTTCTTGCTCAAATTATGTTACTGTTACTAAAGAAAGATGATATATAGTAGTAAAAAAGAGTATCCAGAAGTCTTTCTAGATGATTTACCAGGTTTACCTCTAGTCAGAGAGAGAGATTTCTCTATTGATTTAATTCAAGATGCAAAATCTGTAGCAAAAGTACCATATAGAATGACGATTAAAGAATTATAAGAGTTGAAGAATCAGCTATAAGAATTGTGGGAGAGATTTATCGTGCTCAAGACTGGGGAGCTCTTTATTATTTGAAGAAAGATGGGAGCTTACATGCATCGACATGAGAGCTTAATAAACTCACATTGAAGAATAAATATCTCTTAACAAGAATTGATGATATCTTTGACCAACTAGAAGGAGCTTCAATATTTTCAAAGATTGATTTAAGATCAGGTTATCATCAGTTGAGAATCAAAGAAGAAGATATATCAAAGACGATTCAAGATAAGATATGAACATTATGAGCTCAGGTGATGCCTTTTAGCTAAACTAATGCTCCAAATTTGATGGATTTCATGAATAATCTTTAAACCCTTTTAGATTCATTTATGATCAGATTGTATTCATGATGATATTCGATTTATTCCGAGATGAAGTACCATGAAAACCATCTTCGCATTATTTTGCAAGCTCGAAAGGAAATGAATTGTATGCAAAGTGTGAATTTTAAATAAAGATCATATTCTTGGGGCACATGACAGACAAGAAGAGAAAGTCGAGCAATATGAATGGCCCGAATCCACATCACAAAGAAGTAAGTTTCTAGGGCGTGATATTACGAGATTCTTGAAGGGTTTTCACAAATTGTCATGTTATCATAACGCAAAAGTCAAATTTGAATGGTCGATGTGAAGAGGCTTTTAAAAAATTGAAGAATTGTTTAATGACCGCACCAAGATAACTATTCCATCGAACGTAATGATTTCAAATTTATGATGCATCATTAAGAGGCGGGATGTGACTTATGCGGAGAAGAGTGCTTATGCTTCAAGGCAATTGAAAAATCATGAAAAAAATTATCCAACTCATGATCTAGAGCTAGCAGTAGTGGTATTTGCATTAAAAATTTGGAGGCATTATTTATATGGAGTATGGTGTGAAGTTTTCACTGATCATCAAAGCTTGAAATATATCTTTACTCAAAAGGAGCTAAATTTAAGGCAAAAGAGATAGTTAAAACTCATTAAAGATTATGATTTAGATATTCAATATCATCCAGGGAAGGCAAATGTAGTTGTTGATGCTTTAAGTAGAAAAACATCTGGTAGTATTTATTGGTTGATCTCTCAACAGGAGGAATTGATTAAAGATTTAGAAAAATTAAAAATTTCAATTATTAAATCTACAAATGATCATGCTTTATTGTTAAATCAAATGACTATATAATCAAATTTGAAAGACAGAATACGAGATGTTCTACCTCAAGATGATTTTCAGAAAATTTTAGATTATGTAAAAATAGGTCATACAAAAGATTTTGAAATCGATGAAGAGGGATTACTGAAGTATTATGATAGGGTTTGCATTCCAAATGTTGGAGATTTGAGAAAATATATCTTACATATCATTCAAATTATACAACTCATCCAAGTAGAAAATGTATCGGGATCTTAAGAAAATATTTTTTGGTGGCGAATGAAAAGTGTAAATAAATTTGTTTATAAATGTCAATCATGTCGATGGTTAAAATTTGAACATCGGAAGCCAAGTGGACTTTTACGCCCTTCGATATCCGAGTGGAAATGGGATGATATTCTATGGATTTTGTGATTGGTTTACCTGATCCGTAAAAAAGATACGATCTTATTTGGGTTATTATTGATAGGTTGACTAAATCACATTTTATATCTATCAAATAATCGATCTTTGTTGAAAAGCTAGAAAATATGTTGTTGAAATTGTGAAGTTACATGGTGTGCCAAAATCTATAGTGTCGGTCGGGAATTTACATCTAGATTGTGAAAAAAATTCAAGAAGCTTTAGCGAAGCTTACTTTCAAGATCGCATTTCATCTTCGATGGCGGTCGAAAAGAACAATTCAAACACTTGAAGATTTACTTAGACTTTGTATCCTTGATTTTGGAAGAAACTGAGAAATTCATTTGTCTTTGATTGAGTTTGCCTACAACAATAGCTTTCAAGCAAGTATTGGTATGCCTCCCTATGAAGCATTGTATGAAAGGAAATGCAGAACACCGCTTTGTTGGGTGGAGACAGGTGAAAGAACATTGGTGCAGATGTAGTACAAGAAAAGATCAGATTGATCCGTGATAGATTAAAAAATATTATGGGATTCATCATAATCAACATCACGGTGAATCTAAAGACAAGTAAAGCAAAGGTCAAAGCTTCATTTTTTGGTTGTGATCATAATGCTTTTCATGGTAGCTTATTATAACTCAAAGACCACTTTGATTGGTGCTACAAGACTAATTAAAAGTGCAATCAAATATGCCACAATCAAATTGATAAGTGTTGCTAAGTGATTTTGGCTAAGAGTCCATCGATACATGAGAATTTTGTTGAAAGTAATGCTAGAACATAAGGGATATAAAAGCAAGAATGAGAGACAAGTAGTTATCTACGTAGTACAAATCTATAACAGTATAACTACTAATAAGACTAAGGAAAAGCAATCTAATTATTAATAAATACTTAAATCAATATAAAAATTGAATTCTAGAAGATATTTTGCAAGTAGAAAAATTGGAAGTGACATCTATAGTTGCTAATGATCTTCATTCCAAACTTAAAGATATAAATATGAATCTTTGAACACAAGGATATAAATGAAGCTCGCATTACTACTTAGAAGTGGATGTGTTTGTGCATTTCCTTGTAAGCAATACTAATTAATTTTATCACCCCTACAATAGGTCATTCTAACCCTATTAAGTCAATCATTGCCATTTTTTGGTTCATTATACGCCTAAACTCTCAAGAAATCTAGATGCTAAAAATGATCAAAGCATTTGGATACAAATTATTGAGGTTGCTAGCCAAAACTTAAGAAAAAGATCATATGGCTTCATGGTGCTCTCATGAAAATATGATTTGCGCAAAATTTGATGAACTTTTAGATCTTGTTGAAGAAATATTGAAAAATTTAAGAATAGTATGCCTAATGATTTGAACACAAACACAAAATAATAAAACATTATCTACATGGTCTATTATAGTTGAATTTAGTTTTTAAGTAGAATAAAAATTTGCATTTGACACTGAAACTAAAATTGAAACTAAAAATTGAACACAAGTGATAAAATCGTATTGTCATTTTATTAATTAAACTCCTCTTCATGATTGAGACATTAGACAGAATGTTGTTAGCATATTTTCAAGATATGCATTTTATGATTCTATTACATTGTGGTGAGAACTTATATGAATTATATAGTAACTTCCAAATAAATTTTGTTATATATAGCAAAAGATATATTATTGTCACACAAAATCACTACAATATTTGAAAAGTTTTTATGAAGAGCAAGAAATTAGCTCATCTATTATTTGGACATGTCAGACACTCTAATTTGTTTTCACCAAATATAATCATAAGGTCTTATTATATTGATTGTTAGCAAGGATATAATGCATTTTCAATATTTTACCTTTATAACATTAATATTTGTCCTTTTAATGATGTAACTTTATTAATAAGTCGAGGTACCTTCAAGGCCTCCAATGCTTATTGTTGTTATTTTAATAGCAAGAGTTTTAAGCATATTAAGGATTGTTTTTATCCCTACCATCAACACTTCTACTAGTACAATATAAAAAAGTTGCAAATATTCCAACAAGATTGGGATCTCGTTTACCTTCAAAAGATTTCATAATTTTCTGATAGAATTGATTAGTAGTCCCTCAACTTTTCTAAGAGACCCCAGCACTATTGATCTCTAGAAGAGGGATTGAGTGAATATGATGCAATCCCATCAATATTATTAGATTGTTCAACTAACATGATTCAAACAAGTTTTAGTTTCTCATAAACATACTTGTCAAATGGAAAATAGAGCATAAACTCATGATGTAAAAATAGTAATTTAAATATAGTTCAAAATATTAAAAAATAAGGATACAAATGTAGCAATACATATATATATATATATATATATATATATATATATGAACATTTATGAATGACAATTAGATTAACAAATAAATCATCAAAGATAATGAAAATAACTAAAACTAAATTTATAAACTATCACTCTTATAATGTTAACTTTGATGCTTAGGCTCAAATGCCCAAAGTTCAAAATATTACAATATTTCTGAAAGTCTCATGCATTAAAAAAAATAATCATCTTGAGAGTCATTAACATCATCATAGGCAAACATAGCCTCATCTCTACCATTATCATCATCATTATCTCCTAAATCATAATCTTCTTCGTCAACCTTATCATCTTCATGTTCTGCTGTAAGAGTGTTAATCCTAAATGAATATTTCTTTTATTTTCCTTTAGATCGCTTTCGAATATTATAGTTTCTTAGCAAAATCATCAACTTGTCTATGTTAACATATGGCATTTCATTAATGTAGCCTTTCAACACCTTATGCATAGACTCTTGGATTTCATCATTCATAAGTTGAGGGTACATACCATAAGTTTAGCACTTCTAAAACACCCAACCAAATAATCTTTATGATGAGTAATTCCTCATCATTTCACTAAAAAAATACATGTCATGCTATGATGCACCGACACTCCTAAAAATTAGGCGTGCAGTGTCCGACACGTATCGGACACCGACACGGCTCCGACATGCCTCCGACACGTGTCGGACACGACGGAAAAGTGTCTGATTAAAATAATATTAAAAAAATTAAAGGGACATGACACGCGTGTCCTAAATAATTAAATTAAAATTATATAAAAATATTTTAAATATAGTTTATTATATTTCAAATTATTGTAGAGAGTTTTAGAAATTTAGAGAATGATATTTGAGATAAAAAAAGAAAATAATAAGATATATTTATTACAAATAATTAAAATTATTAAATTTTATAATTAAATTTATAAATTTAGAATTGATAATAAATTTTATTCATTAAAATTATTAAAATACAAAAAAATAAATTACTTAAATTATATATATATAACTTAAGTAATTAATTTAATTTTTTTAATTAAATGACTTATTTTTTATTATTTTTAATATCTAATCTATTTAATTTATATATATTATTTTTAATTATTATTATAATGCCGTGTCAAATGCATGTCCGTGTCCTGTATTTTTAAAAATAGAAGTGTCCGTATTATGTCCGTGTATCGTGTGGTGTGTTGCCATCATGATGTCATGCAATTATTATTACTTTCTTTGGCCAAAATTGCATATTTTCACATTGAATATTTTTTGTTATTTTACCTAAATGTAACATTTTTATACCTAATTTATGAAACAAATGAGTTGAATGAGAATATTGGGCTAACAAAATCCTTAAAAAGTTAGATTTGAATAAAATAAGGTCAAAAACTAATGCCAATTTTTTTAAGTATAGAAGAGTAACACTACTAGAGCTGAGAGTTCCAAAGCCAATGCAAGTAAAAGCTTTCGTGCATCAACGTCGAAGCTCAGAGTTTTGACTCCATTGAAATTGAAGACGTCAATCTCACCTGTCAAATATCAAAATGTGAAAGGCTCGCATGCTGATTTGAGTTCTTCGTCAGAGCTGAGAGCATAAAAAGCTCACGCTAACGTCAACCTCCTCTATCAAAGTTGAGAGCATGGCTCATATATACTGTCAAATCTTCAGAAGCCCTAATAAATCTAGTTGTAATAAAATAAAACTAATAAATAAAAAATATATATAATATTAATATTAATTTTATATCCTAAAATCAAGATAGTGCTCCACAGGGGTCATGCACTTACCCCTATATATTACAAATAACACATGTTATTTTGACCCCTATGCTCGTCATGAAAATAATAGTAGGCCATGTCACGCTATACCTATAGTGCAAACTATTTTATACTATTTAACATGTATGCTTATAAACCAACCAAAAGGCATCAAAATAAGTAACAAGAAGCTAAATCTAACCAATTTATATATGCTTTATGACTCCCTCATTGATTATTAAGTAATTTACATTATTTATTTTTTTAATTTTTGAGTTAGTTTGAATGCAATAAGAATAAGGATAGTTTCATCTCTAATTTGGTTCTTATTTCTTTCACATATAAAACCTTCCATGTGAGCTTTGATCATTACATGCAACCCTTATTTTGGCTTCTTAATAATCATTCTTTGAGGATTTAACAATATAATATCTTAAGGATTTGACAATTAGATGTTGAGGAATCTTTTTTTTAACATTTCTTTTGTTTCCTTCAAGTTTCCTATTGATGTTCATGTTTTCCTTGTGTATCCTACATCCTATCACCCCAGCATAAGGAAACGATGCGGCATGACTCTCACTCTCTCTTTCTCTCTCTCACAACCATGGGTCCTATTTCTCATGTTCATCCCTCTTGTAAATTAATAAATCCTCATGATACAATTAGGCCATGGCACACTATAAAAAAAATGCATGATACCGATGACCAAAATAGGTGTTCTAGACCTGGAAAAATTTTAGGCAAGTAGATTACTAATTATGCCACCAAAACTTTTTGCCAGAAAACTATGAACACACTCAAGAAAACAAAATGTTTTCCTCATTGTTCTCCTTCCACAAACTCCATCTTGAAGCTCATTGGAACCTTATTCTAACTCTATTCACTCAATTTCTCCACAAATCTGATTCTATATAACATCCACTACCTCCTACCAGCAACTTTTTAAAATGTCATCCATGAAATTTGTTTATTTTCAATTGAGTTATCATTTTTGTAAAAATATTATATCTACGTTATCTAAATTTTGTTAATTATCTTCATTTTTATGTTGTGGATCTATTAAATTTTGTTTTGTTAGATTATGTTTGTAAAATCTCATTATTTTTTTTCATTTTAAAATTTTACCTCTAATAGATTTTGATGAAGATAGAGATTTTAATTTTTTTAAATCTATATTTTATATTTGTTTTAATTATTTTTATTTTACATGTATGTCTACATTATTTTTTATTATAATAATTTAAATGTATATTTGTGTCAAGATTACTTTCTTATTAAAATTGTTATATATTTAGCAAATTTATGTAAGGATGTTTGCATACGTGCATTTATGCAAGTGTGTATTATACGAAAGTATTTATGTGTGTGCTTTAGAATTTATGTATGTGCATATGCGTTTGAATAGATTTTGCATGCATGCATGTATGTCACTAAGTGAGATATACATGCATGAATCTACAAAAATTTAAGTCATATGTACTTTTAAAATAAGACTATTAATATGAGATATCATGATTAGCATGTTTATTAAATTATTACAATGCATGAATATTAAAAGTTCTATAACAAACTTATATTTGAGTGAAAAAGATTAACGAGTGAATTTCTTAATGGAATTAAATTGTTTATATTTGTAGCTTCTCAAAAACCCTTTTTTTATAGGAGATTTACATACATACCACTCAAAACATCTTAATTTACATATCTAACACCCTAAACTTTTTATTTATTTATAGAACACCTAACAGTTATAAATACAACAAAAATACCACCCTAGTTGCTACAGTAAGCCCATCCTCCTCTAACTCCGTTTGTGTGTTTTGCTTCTCATGCAGAAAACTAATTTGCACCATCTTCTCCCCACCCAGTGATCCTACTGCGAGCGAGCAACCCTTCTGCAAACAAAAAAGCCCTCAATCAACTTTCTCATATAAGGAAAGGGTTCAATGTAGCCTTTCACCTTACTCTCTATTTCTCTCTCACTCTAGCTTCATCAACAATTCCTTGCAAGCAACCCTCCTAAGAACAAAAAAGCCATCAATCAACTTTATCCAACAAAAAATGGGTTCACCATATCCTTTCACTTTCCTCTCTCTCTCTCTCTCTCTCTCTCTCTCTCTCTCTCTCAAGGTTCTTCAATAATTCCTTTTTCCCAATCATCAAGCTTGATCTTTCGCAAACTGCATATGTTATAGATGAATATTAGTAAAATCATTATGATTTTTTCCAAAACAAATACATTCGCATGCACCTTTCTTTTATATTTAGAATTGGATAGAAGCTTCCTATTCTATTAGTTTATGAAGATATTGGCTGTAAATCAATTTCTTATGAGCATGACGTGGCTAATTGATTCAATCAGAATTATAAATTATTCTTGATTTTCTTATTTATGTTATTGAAATGACAAAAAATCTTGATATTTTAGACTATCCTTAAGCTAATAAATATATATATATATATATATATATATATATATATATATATATATTTAATTAGAATTTGAGAAAGCTCTTATTGTTTGAAAATAATTAACTAAATTTTTTTGTGTCCTATGATTGTTTTATAGGCAAGTTTAATTTCTTAAGGTATTTTTTGGTTATTTTAATGTGCTAAGTATGTTTTT
Source organism: Cymbidium sinense (assembly GCA_021442155.1). Classification (NCBI taxonomy): domain Eukaryota; kingdom Viridiplantae; phylum Streptophyta; class Magnoliopsida; order Asparagales; family Orchidaceae; genus Cymbidium; species Cymbidium sinense. Next base: position 67,234,644 of record CM038227.1, on the reverse strand, counting down.
CAATAACTTTGCTGAATTTGAATTGTATTGCCTATCAGAAGCTCAACTCAATCTGAAAAGCTTCAAGGATGATCAAGTTAAAGGTTGATGTAATTTATAATGTGTTATTCACATATAGAGAATAAATTGCTCGAAGAAAATTTTTAATATGCCAACAAAACCAATCTAAATAAGATTATGGTTACTTCACTACTTGGTTGGAAGATGTTAAACACGCAATATATGAATTAGAGAAGTAATCAAGAGATTTTGAGGAGAGCACTACCAAGAAGCTCAAGACCTTAGTGTAGAACAAAAATATGATGACAATGCTTAGTCATGTATTTAATGATCTTATATAGATCATTGTTCATATATATGTATCCAAAAATGTAAACATGATTGCAATTACCCATTACAATTCATACTGGCTAAATAAAAGTTTTGCTCAAGTGCTGTAGTTTTTTAATTTTAAAGTTCTATAGTTTTTAGAAGCTTAGGAAGATAAACTTGTCCTGGCATATTGGTAGAACTTTGAAGTTTGAAACAAGCTTATATATAAATTTGAAGTTCGATATAGACTTAATTTTAAAGTTCTATTGTCCTTGACTTCAATTTTTTATTATAGAATACTACTATTTACATTCCAAACTCTTGTTATTACAAGTTTACACAGAATTTTTGATCTTAAAACAACCAATGCTTTGGCTTAAACTGATTACATGAAGCAATGTACATTGATTATGTGTTAGCTTGGACAAATTGTTTGTTTAAGCCTGCAAACTGACTATGAAGCAATGTAATGATTACGTGTTTTTGATTGACTCAATCATTGCATTATTATAAAGGTATAACCCTGAATTTCATATATGCAAATTGGTTTAATATATCGAAAGCTTCTGCTCTTTCATATATGGAAATCAATTTAATCCTCAATTCACATATGCAATGGAACTTAATTCAATTCAATCATTTGATGTCCACAGAAAAAAAAAAAAAAAAAACAAAATAACATGGATGTGTAAACTACAAACAGAACAAATTATTTCAAATGTGTCTTCTCAAATAATCATCACAATCAAAGAAAAGAAAATATGAATATTCGCTCAATTTCAGATAAGGCCAGACTACCCGTTGTAACATATAAACAAATAACAAAACACTTAAAAAAGACATATGGCCATATGGGCATAGTTTATAAATTAAGATTATATGGAAGAAAATTAAACTCATTCACTATTAAAAGATCATTAAATTGTTACATTAAATTATTAGAATAAGACCACAACTAATAGACAACGATCTAAAAGAAAATAAGCATTGCATCCTCTGAGACATACAAATTATTAAGCCAGATTAGATGCTCAAATTTTACTCTTTCTTGTTCTATTTTGTTCTACATTGATACAAAAAATAAATTTTAATATAGAGCAATATGAATTGGTAGATAGTAAAATAAAGAGAAATCTAATAATTTTTCCGAGCATTCTAACTACATATTTTCTTAGTAAAGTTATTAGAAATCAAAACAATTAAAACCTTAATGGCTACTAGTTGTTGCATGTCTTCCTAATCCTGGAGATGAAATCCTTATCAATGAGCTTGATTTCTTATACTTTGACCTTTTGCTCTAGATTTCTCGATAACCCAATGTTTGCTTTCAGAAGGATTTTTTGTTTTCAAAATAGCTCGCAATAGGATCATTTGGTGGGGAGAGGCCGAAATAAGACCATTTAGACCATTTCCTGACGTGAGAAGCAAAGCACACCAACAAAGTTTGAAGGATGGGCATACAATGATAGCTAGGTGGTTTTTTGGTTTTATTTATATGTTCAAGGTGTTAAATAAGTAAATAGAAAGTTTAAAATTTTAGATATGTAAATTAAGATGTTTTGAGTGATATGTATATAAATCCCGTTTTTAATTTGAAGGAAAGTTTATATGGCCATGTTCTAAATATAAAAATCATTTGTACCTTACATTAGATGAAGGGTTAAATTATAATAGAGGATTTCAATCTAACTCGATTTTAGACACCACATGGATAATGCAATCTACATGTCAACACTAACAATGATGCTTCAACTAGGTATGCACTATTAAACAAAGAATAAACAATTTGATATTAATATTTCATTAAATTAATCTAAATTTAAAATTTTAATTTCTTTATTGTGTATATATAGATTTTCTAAATAGTACATATAAATAGTCACTTTGTTGCTCTGATGGGATAATGTGTGCAAGGAATGTTGTAGAAGACAATTATAAAAAGTTGGTGGTGTTATTTTTTTTCCCACATTTACACAATTTTTTTATGGATGCAGCATCAAAATACTACGATAAAAATAAGGCGAAGGCCGGGGACCAAAGTCGGCAACCTTGAGCCACCAAAAATTTTTGGAAACTATGCTACTAGTATGGCTGCAAAAAAATTTCTAGCTACATTTCCGACGACCCAAGGTTACCAGCTTCAATATCGATGATATATCTAATAGTTTGTCGATGGTTTGCTAATAGGAGGGAATACTACTAAAAATTTGCTGAAATTTTTTTCTAGTAAATTTTTTCTAGTAATTTTTTGAGTTGCTGGAAAGAATTTCCGAGATAATGATTTTCCTGTCAAGTTAATTCCCATTTGAAATTTATCAGATTTTTTTTCTGACAAATTTTCATCAATTTTTGGTGAATTTGGCCATTGGAAATGGCTTGTTTTCGTGTAATGGAGCTTTAATAAAAATTTTCATTAAATCTCCATGATGTCCTATTATTATATAATAATCTTGAGTAATTTCTCCATTATAACTAACCAGCTTTAACTCTAAAAGTTATATCCTATATATATCCTCATTCTTCTTGATAATAGATCCTGTTTAATTAAATCTATCATACCTTAGAGTTATTTAACTGTTAATAATATTAGTTAATAATTGCTAAAAATCACTCAATATAAAAATTGCATATCCTACACCATGTTTTTGTTTTACTTGCTCTAAACCCTTTATGTTCTAACATTTTATCTATTATGTTAACTTTACACCTATTTCAACAAATATCTCACTAATAATAGCTATGACATATGAAAAGCATACACCTCATTTCAATATTCTAATATAAACACCTCCATAATTAAAATAAAAATATACAAACATAATGAAAATCATTCATGTGATCAATTATATTAGAAAAAACTCTTTGATCACATTACTACAATTTGAAATCCTAGTCAATGTTCTATCATACATAATATATATTTGGCAAACACATTTTCCTCTAAATGCAAGCCAAATCAATATAGCATTTTCAATTTAATAAAAAATCATCAAAGATCTTTTCTATGCTCTATATACATTTCAAATAATTGCATTAATAAAAAATAACATTCAAAATGGATCTTCACTATATGAAATTAACTTGATCCTTCAAAACTAACACATTTTTCTACATCAATGTTTTGTTACTCTATTGCAACTTTATTGTATGACTCCTAAGTTTGGAATTTTCATTATTATCACAATCTTGAATATCTCCTATATCCTTAAATTTAAGTATCAAAATATTTCTTCTCTGATTATTTGCAATCATCTTAGTCATCAAAAATTTATTTCAAATATTTTTAAATAAAACCACTATAGCATTGCCCATAATTATCTAAATCCCAACAAATATCCCATTTGAACCTAAAGCTTTATTTTGATCCACCTTCTTAGGGCTAACTCCACATCAATTTTTTGCATCAATCTAAAGTATTATTTTGTTCACAATTTTTCAAGTTAATGTTTCATTACTCTATTATAACTTATAGCATGCCTAATAAGTTTTTTTTTTATGATTACTACAATCATGAACGTCTCCGTTATCCTCTCTCTCTCTCTCTCTCTCTCTCTCTCTCTCTCTTTATATATATATATATATATATATATATATATATATATATATATATATTCTAATCATTTAGCATCCTCTTGGTCATCTAAATTATATTTAAAATATTTCCTGACAAAATTGTTATAGTATTTCCAATATTTTTTCCAAATCTCAATAAGTATCACACATGAAATTAAATATTTACTTTGATTCATCTTCTTTAAGGTTAACTCAACATAAATTTTTGCATGAATCTAAGATGTACCTCATTAGTTTAATCATTAATTCATTCGTATACTTTCTATTTCCTACTTTAACAAACCATAGATCCTCTTATTGTAATAACCGAAAAATCAGCACATGAGAGAAAATAAAATAAAAATAAAATCCAACCGTCGTGACAGTTGGCCGGGAAATAAAAAGAATCGAAGGGGGCTCAATTTTGGTTTGCCGAAACTGAACCCCAAAGCACCGAGAGGAATCGCGAGAGAAAGAGAGGGAGAAAGAGAAGGGAAAGCTTCCTACGTGTATGCCCTGGCGAATGACTTTCCGTCACATTGAACCCAGGAGGCTTAGCAGCGACCTAGGAGAAAGAGGGAGCGACCGAGAGAGGCGTTCGTGTGTGACGTAGGGATTACTGAAGTATCATGGCAGAGTTTGCATTCCATATGTTAGAGATTTGAGAAAGGATATCTACATAAAGCACATCACTCTCATTATTCAATTCATCTAGGCAGTAGCAAAATATATCAAGATCTTAAGAAACTATTTTGGTGGCCAGGGATGAAAAGATGTGTAGCTGAATTTGTCTACAAGTTTCTATCATGCCAGATAGTTATGGTTTGACATCGAAGCAGTCGACTTTACAACAACCCAATACGAATGGAAATGGGATGATATTGCTATGGATTTTGTGGTTGGCTAACCTAGATCTAGAAGAGGTTGCGATGTTATTTGGGTGATTATTGATAGATTGACTAAATCTGCACACTTTATACCTATCAAACAACCTGATGCTGTTGAAAAATTAGTAAAACAGTATGTTGATGAAATTATGAAGTTACATGGTGTGCCAAAATCTATAGTGTCCGATCGGGATGGTCGATTCACATCCAAATTGTGAAGGAAAATCCAAGAAGCTTTAGGTATCAAGCTTACTTTTAGTACTGTATTTCATGCTCAAACTGATAGCCAGTCAGAAATAACAATTCAAACACTTCAAAATTTGCTCAGATTTTATACCCTTGATTTTGGGAGAAATTGAGAAATTCATTTGCCTTTAGTTGAGTTTGCCTACAATAATAGCTTTCAAGCAAGTATTGGTATGGCTCCCTATGAAGCATTGTATAGAAGGAAGTGCAAAACACCACTTTGTTGGGTGAAAACTGGTGAAATAAGAATCATTGGTGCAAATGTAGTAGATGAACCCGCCGAAAAGATTCGATTAATTCATGATAGATTGATAACTGTTCAAGATAGGCAGATAAAATATTATGATGTTAAATATCGACCAGTAGAGTTTGAAGTGAGAGAATTTGTATTTCTTAAAGTCAGCCCTATGAAAGGTATTAAACGTTTTGGCAAGATTGGAAAGTTAAGCCCATGCTATATTGGTCTATATGAAATCTTGGAAAGAATTGAAAAAGTGGCTTATAGATTGGCTTTACCTTTTCATATGCAAGGAGTACATAATGTGTTATTTCTCTCGCAAAATATATTCGATGAAATTTAAATTATTATTGATCCTATTAATATTCAACCTAATCTCACATTTAAGGAAGAGCTAGAAAGAATTATAGATCATGATGTTAAACATCTCCGGAATAGGAAAATTCTATTTCTCAGTGTATTGTGAAAACATGGATCCGAACGAGAAGTTACGTAAGAGAAGGAATCGGAAATACGAGGACTTTACCCTCATCTATTTGATCAAAGGTATGTTTATTTTTATTGTTATTGTTAAATTTCGAGAACGAAATTTTTATAAGTGGGAGAGATTGTAATAACCGAAAAATCATCACCGAAGAAAGAAAAAAAGGAGAGAAAATAAAATAAAAATAAAATCCAACCGTCGTGACGATTGGCTGCAAAATAAAACGAATCGAAGGGGACTCGAATTTGGTTTGTCGAAACCGAACTCCAAAACACCGAGAGGAATCGCGAGAGAAAGAGAGGGAGAAAGAGAAGGGGAAACTTCCGTCGCGTGACTGAGCAGGTGGCGGCTTCCCTGAGGCTATCGAACAAAAGCAGTGAGGAAGAGGGAGCTAGAGAGGCGTTCGTGCATGACTGGGGCGATGAGCGCTGAGAGTCTAGAATAGAAAGGGGATAAAAGGTAAGTATATATATATATATATATATATATATATATATATATATATATATATATATTATTTAAATAGAAATATGATTTTAGTATTATTTCAATTTTAACTTAGGGTTTATAGATTTTAGCAAGAAATTTAATTAGGGAATGTATAGCATAAATCAAATTCAATTAATTATGTATTAAATCTTTACATGTAAAATGCAATTTAATTATTAACTTGATATTTAGCTAAATAAATGTAAATAAAAATAACATATGTCATAGTTTATAATAATATAAAATTGGTCTTTTTTTGGATTTATAAGTATAAATTTTATGAGACAAATAAAAGAAAAATGAATATATTTAAATAATTATTAAGAAATTAAGAAGAAAATAGATAGAACTTCTTACAAAAGATTATGTTGCATGCATATTAGTGGAATCCTAATTTAAATTTAATAATGAATAAAGTAAATCTGATGATTGATACAAAATTAAGATATTTTAGATAAACAGTGATTATCTAAATAAAAATGAGAAATTATTTGAAAATTCAATGTCCATAATGAATTAGTAGGATTATAAATTTATCATAAAAGAGATAGTTATGCTTCAATAATATATACACTTAGATAGCTATGAGTATTGATTAAGTTAATATTTTTAATTATAAGAACCTCAATTAAGAAAAGAAGTGTAAAAAAAAGGAGATTCAAGATGAAGCTTTAAACTAAAGTGAATAATTATATTCTTACATTTATAGTAAAAAAAATTATATTTTCTTGTGATGAAATACATTTGTATATGATTATAATTTTTTCTTATACTGCAAATTTGTGATTGATTTTCCTCTTTCTTCATATTGAAAGAACAGTCTGAATGCTAGATCATATTATTATTTACATCATTTCATAGAATTAATTGATTTACTGTTATGAATTAATATGTATAGCTGTATAAATTGTGTGCTATGAATGTGTATGTTTGAAAATGTGTTCACCCCCTTAGGGTACTAGTTGGAGATGCAATGTACCTATGGACGAAAAAGACAAATGGAAATGACAAATGTTAAATGATTACTTGTCCTTTGGATGAGTTTTGGTAAATATTTTCTTTTGATAAAAGTTTAAACGGTGACTCCTAAAAAAAATGATTGATAAATATAAAAGTAAAGCTCATTTGTACATACCTCCTATATGTTTGATTGTTTAAACATTTTCTTTTTAACTTACATATTATAACAAAACCTGTCATACATATTATTTTTTATTTTATTGTTTTACTATACTGTAAAAGCATAATTCACCCACTGAATTTTATTCAATTGCAAGTTGTTTATATTTTTTTAGATAACCTTCCTAACTAGATGGAGGATAGAAGGAAGGGTTATGTTCTCGTCAGTAGAGAAAGAGATAGGTATTATGTTAGTTTATATTGATTTATGTTTTACATTGTATTTCATATGACTTATTAGATAGATTATATGTGTGGAGAAATTATTAATTGTAGTGTGGGTTTTGTAGTGACTCTTGTATGACTTGGAGAAATATATATATTGTGTAGTTTTGTTTCTATTGAAAATATTAACTGAATTTTATTCAATTGCAAGTTGTTTATATTTTTTTAGATAACCTTCCTAACTAGATGGAGGATAGAAGGAAGGGTTATGTTTATCGTCGTAGAGAGACTTCAAGAGATAGGTATTATGTTAGTTTATATTGATTTATGTTTTACATTGTATTTCATATGACTTCTATTAGTAGATTTGTTATATGTGTGGAGAAATTATTAATTGTAGTGTGGGTTTTGTAGTGACTCTTGTATGACTTGGAGAAATATATATATTGTGTAGTTTTGTTTCTATTGAAAATATTAAGTAAGGTTTTTTTTTTTTTAGTCAGGTATTCATTCTTTGTATTCCAAACTCCAGGTGTGACACTTATAATCCATCTTGCTATAACTTATATGACCATTTAAGACGTTCTAAATAAATAATATTTATTAATCATGTGTACATTGTAACAATTCATCCATCAAACCATCTTCTCATAAACTGGGGGGCAAAAACACAAAGTACATTTAAAATATTTTTATTGATAACTAATTTACTAACCCTCTATTCACTTCAACATTAATTCTCTTATCCTTTGATTAAAAATACACAATTTCATACAACAAATATAAACTTAGTTTTAGACCTATTCAACTATTGCTTACTTATGGCCACTTTAAGTTAAGCTTAACACATCACTTGTATGACTTAGATGTCTCGTATTTCTCGAAAAAATGATTCGATTGATGGGATTTGGTATGAGATCGATGAGATGAGGCATACCCTACTAACCCTTTCCTAATTTTTTAGATGATCGTGTTAAATTATAGCCAACCCTTTCATGCTTTTCAACAAACTAGTTAAGATGTGGCACATCACTCTTGGTTGATATTCAAGTAAAGCATGCCCTAATAATAGCAAAATTTAAATTGTATTTATTTCATTAATTTTGCATAAATTTTATAATTTGATAGTTCACCTAACATTAACCTTTAAGTGATGAGGTTCATAAAAATTCTTAAAAATGATCAGGTTATTTATATTTTACTGACATCCAAGCATAATTTTTAGAATTAAAGAATGTGATAATGGACATACAAGCTTACATTAAATAAGATTTCTCTGCTTACATCCTATTTCCTTAAAAGTGCATCTCTCATTTCCACTTTTTGCCTTTATAGATCATAACCACTGAGCCAATTTGAAGTGTTTGCCTGAGGTTTTGTTTTGAAACATGTGAAATAAAACAAGATATGGACTGTCGACAGTGTGAAATCTATTTAATGACCATGCGTAACAAAGATAAATAAAAAAAAAACAACCTTGGGTGCCTATTATCTCTTGCAAACACATATACAACAATCTGTTCCATGATAACAAAAGGTACAAGCTGTAGCTACATTTTTCAGAACCAAGACAAGAACAAATGGAGAATTTAAAACCTTGAAAATGAACCACCCCAATGAGGTAAATCAACAACAACAAAAAGCCTTTATCCCACTATGTGGGGTCGGTTACATGAATCCTTCTTCTCCATTGTGTCCTATTATGTGTCAAATTCTCATTTAATTGAAGTATACTCAGGTCATTTTTTATACATTTTAACTAAGTCCTAGGTCTACCTCTACCTTTCTTAACATAAGGCAAATTTAATGCATCTACTCTCCTAACTAGGTCATCGAACGGCCGATGCTTTATTTGGCCAAACCATCGAAGGCGACTCTCTCTAATCTTATCTGCCACTAGAGCTACTCCAACTTTTTCTTGAACATACTAATTTCGCATTTTATCTCTAAGAATAAAGCCACTCATTCACCTGAGCATCCTCATTTCTGCAACACTTAACTTAGTATTATGCTTCTCTTTTATTGGCCAACATTCTGCATCATAAATCATTGCAGGTCTTACCACCATCTTATAAAATTTCTCCTTAAGTTTAAGTGGTACTTTTCTATCATATAATAGGCCAGATGCATTCCTCCACTTTAACCATTCAACTTGAATTCTACTAATAACATCTCCATCTATTTCACCATCATTTTGAACAATAAAGCCTAGATATCTGAATCGCTCACTCTTTTTAATGACTTGTTCACCCAATGTTACAACACTACCACTAGAACTTCTACAACTAAAATTATACTCCATATATTCAGTTTTAGATCTACTTAAACAAAAACCTTTAAACTCTAAGGTTGACCTCCATAATTCAAGTTTCTCTTGGACTCCCTCTCTAGTCATATCAACAAGAATATCATCAGCAAAAAGCATACACCAAGGTACATCTTCTTGTAAATGCCTAGTAAGAATATCCATAACTAAAGCAAAAAAGATAAGGGCTTAAAGCTGATCCTTGATGTAATCCAACTGAAATTAGAAAATATTTTATCAATCCTCCTTGTGTTTGGACACAAATAATAGCTTTAGTATGTATATCCTTAATGACTTGAATATATTAACTCCTTTCTTTTCTAGAACTCTCCAAAGAACATCTCTTAAAATTTTATCATAAGTTTCTCTAAATCAATAAATATCATATGTAGATCCTCCTTACTTTCTCTATACTTCTCCATCAAACCTCTTAACAAATGTATAGCATCCATAGTAGATCTACCTGGCATGAAATCAAACTGATTGTGAGAAAATTTATATCACATCATAACCTATGCTCAATTACTCTCTCCCATAATTTTAATGTATGACACATTAACTTAATTCCTCTAAAATTTGCACACTCTTGTGTATCACATTTATTCTTAAATATAGGAACTAACAAACTCTTTCTCCACTCATCTGGCAACTTTTTAGTCTTTAAAATAACATTAAAAAGATTAATAACGTAGGAAATTCCTTGATCTCCTAAACATTTCCAAACTTCTATTAGCATATCATTAGGTCCTACTGTTTTTTCACATTTCATTTTCTTTAAAACTTCTCTAACTTCAAATTTACTAATACGATGATAAAAACAAAATTCTCTATATTTATTTTGGGTATTAAGGTTGCAAAAATCAATCGTATTTTCAAATCCTTCATTAAAAAGTTTATCAAAATACCTCATCCACCTATTTTCAATATCATTTTCTAAGAAAAACACTTTATGATTTTCATCTTTAATATACCTCACTTCAACTAGATTTTTATTTCTCCTATCACTTTGGTTGGCTAACATATACATACATCTTTCACCTTCTTTGATATCCAATCTATTGTATAAATCACTAAAAACTATTTTTTTTTTACATTATATATTATTTTTTTAGAGACTCTGCAGGCCACTTTATATATTTCCCAATTCTTTGAGTTTTTACATCAAAATCAAGTTTTATAACAATGCTTCTTATTTCTTATCTTTTTTTGCACATTCTGACTCTACCATCAACTATTTTTATTAAAAGAAGTTTTTTCTTTTGATTTTCAAACACATTTTTTACAACTTGCTTAATTTTACTTGTTATTTTTTCCCACATAGCATTAGCTTCCTTATGAACATCCCTATAACAACTGGAAAACAAAAAGAGGGAAAAATAATAATTTTCTAACCGATCCTGACGGTTGGTGTATAAATCGAAGGGAGGGGCTGGGTTCAGGTTTGTCAGAACTCCCCACGTGAGAGAGAGAGGGAGAAAGAGAGAATGAGAGACTCACCTTTAGGTGCGTCCCCTGCAAGCATACTGACTTCACTACGACAACCAGAGAGAGGAAGAAGGAGAGCCCACTGTGAGCCTTCGTGCACAGAGAGGAGGGAGCCCTGCAACTGAGGAGGAGGGGAGCGTGCGTGCGTGTGTGCATCCCAAGCGATGGGCATTTAGGTCTTAAGGCAAACCGATTGAGGGAAAGGAGTAAAGGATATATATATATATATTTATTTGAAATCTGATTTTATTTCTTACTTCAATTTTTATTAAAATATGATAATAATATCACGAAATAAATGTTGTTATTAAAAAAAAGGAAAAAAAAATCTTATTTTACTGATTTAGGGTATTATAAATGCAGCAATGAATTTATTTGGGAATGTTTTATTTGCTTTATCTTATAACTTTATAATGACCTCTATATTTTTAATATAATGAAAATGTATCTTATTTTATTATAAGAAGAACTATGAGATGACGAATTTGACTTATCACAAAATTTATGAAAGCATAATCAATGTTAATTTTCACAACCTCTAATTAAAAAATTTTAGAATTTATGTTAGCTTAGTAAGAATAATTATCAATGGAACTTAAATTTTAGTTTATGTATAGTAAGCCACTTTAAAACCTAACATATCTTCTAAGAAAAATAATACGATTTAAAAAGTCTTATATGGCATATTATATATGGATAAACATTATATACTAAATTAAGTAAATGTTAAATTAAAAAAAAATTATGAAAGATCTTTAATTTAAGTTAAAATAGGAAGAATAAGTATCAATTTAAAATAAATAAAAAATGTTATGTATGTTACATAAACTAATAGTCAAATCAACTAAATGTGATAATAAATATTATTATTATTTAGGAACTTAACTTGATTTGAAAATTAAGCAATGAAATTTTGACGAATGTGAGCCTTAAATAACAAAAAATATACACTAATATCATAGACAAAGAAAATAAATAAAATAAATAAATTTATTACACAAAATTAACTGATTTACTATTTTGAACTAACATTGATAATTTTATAAATTCTATATTATGAATGTGTATGCCTGAAAGTGAAGTTCTACGTGATCTGGGGCATGATACTGATCGCGAAAAGAAAAATAAAAATGCTTACTTGTCATTTGGATGAGTTATGGAAAAGGTTTTTTATGAAAAAAGTTTCTTAAGGAAAAGGTTTTAGACGATGACTCCTAAAATGGTTGATAAATTAGAAAATAAAGTTCATAAGAAATGTTCATTTGCATCTACCTCTTATATATTAAATTGTTGAATCGTATGTTACACAAAATTTATATTTATGTTTACAGTAAAACCTGTCATGCATATTTATTCTACTTTCTTACTTTACTATAGTGTAAAAGTATAATTTATCCACTAAAATTTTATTGATTCTGAGTTATTTATATTTTTGGTAACCTTCCTAGATGGAGGATGAAGGGAAGATTATGTCTATCGTCGTAGAGGGATTTCAAGAGATAGGTATTATGTTAGTTTATGTTTTAGACTATGTTTTATATGATTTTTATTAGTGGATATTTTATATGTGTAGACAACTTTGTTAATTGTGATTTGGATTTTTAGTGACGCTTATATGAATTGGAATAATATTGTGTAGTTCATAATTTCTATTGGATTTGTTTAAGTAAAATTTTCGTTTATCTGTCCGATCGTCCACTTCCGCCTTGGTATTCCAAACTTCCGGGTCGGGTAGTGACAATCTCAAATTCTAAGTTCTTATAACTTGCTCTTAAAAATATTTTTATTAGTGTTCTTTAAGTGTCCCCATCTAATCCTAAGATAATAATTTGATTTATTTTTCATCTTAAAATCTAAAATTAATATGATAAGTACTTAAATTTTTTCATTAGTGACCTTACAATCTTTACAATCTAAACGATCTATTTTTTTATCGAGAAAATAATCAATCATGTTTTTCTTGATCCATTTTATAAGTAATAATATACTCATCTCTTTTCCTAAATAAAGTCTTACTACAAAATCATAAAGCTAAAATAAAATCTATATATACCTTCTTTAATCACTCCAAATACATAATTATCGTAATATCTTTAAAATCTTCTCTCTACCGTTTCATTTAAATCTCCTCAAATAAATATTTTTTCTTCAAGAGGTATCTTTTGTATTAATCTAATTCATTCCAAAAATTTTATTTTGAGCCTACATCCAAACCTACTTTTGGAGCATAAACACTCATAAATCGACTTCTACCTGAATACCAAAGTTTAAATCCTAAACTATCAATCTTCATAGCCTTCTCCTCAACCCATTCAATTTCTTGAAAATATAAAATCTTTATCTTCCAATGAACCATAATATCTATTAATTCCATTAATTTACCTGTTAGAGTACTTATATTCCAAGTTCCTAACTTAATTCCAGTTTAATGTACTAACTTATTTGTCCGCATTCGTTCATAATGTGGGAACCCCTTATTTATGCGCAGACGCCGTGCACTTGCATACTTTTCTTTGTATTTAGGTCATACACGCGATACAGGACACCAGATTAACACAATATTTTAAAGGATTCATGTCATGATTATTTCGACAAGTTTTACACTGGTTGTCGACTGCCTACTGCAACCCTCCACTTTTACATCCGGACTTGGGACGAATGAGGTAAACCACATCCATAATATTTAACCAAAACATTAATGTATGTCTATTTGTTATTTCACTTTAAAAGGATCAGGTAACTTTTGCATGGCCACTCTACAAAACAAAAAATTATAATAAAGAACAAAGAACCTATGTGGTAACCCAATTCAAGAGGGATTTAGTTCCATTTAAACCAAAAAAAAATTCAAACTGAATTAGTCATAAATCTTCTCAAATGGATTTAGCAGGATTTATTAATCCAGCCCACGAAGTCAAGTCAAGTAAATCAAGGTTTGATACATTTACATAATTTACAACTGAGCCAATGCTCACTTTACTGATTGTTTTGTATTTTATCCTACTCAACACCTCAAGCTCACATTTTGCTCTTCTTCTTCACTATCGATGCTCCCTCAGGTAACAACTCCTAGCGTCATTCCATTTTCTTGTGATGTCTGCCATTCACTAGGTTCCACCTTTTGAGTAATGCATCTCAATTTTATTTCTACCTTTTATGACTTTTTGCATTAAATTGACCTGAAAAATCATAAGGACAATGGATTCTTCTTCAAGCAAGCCGTTATAATGCATCACCAATAATATATTATTTTTTCCATACCAATCTGTGCATGTGATTTGTCATATAGCCCATATAAAATCCATCAAGTCTACTCATAGTCATAACTTAATCACTAATTTACCAAGGAAAACCATTATTAAATCCTTAATTGTAATTATTAAGCACAATACACTCTAAATATTATGTAATTTGTATCATCAACTCTTTATATCAATTAATTTCACTAGAGATCCATAAATCCTCTAACATGCATCCAAAAAAGCATTGAAAGGCTCACTCTACCTCAGCATTTGTACACATTTGTACATTCCAACAAATTTAAGACTTTAAGATTTACTAAAATCTGTTTTAATATATCCTACTTGCATCCAAAAAGAGCCCATTAAGTAACACAAGCATTGGACGCAATTTGTCTAAATCAAATAACCTTAAAAAAACATTGGAATCTTTGACAATTTCAACAAAATCCAACTGCGAGGTGCCAAGTATAGTCTCCCTTGAGCAATGCAGCAAAATCTAGAAGAGGGATCACAAGCATGACAACAACATTACCCTAAATTTCAACCAGCAAATAAAAAAAAACCATCCATTTCGGTGCACGAAGAAGCACATCAATACCAAACTTTTGCTGGGAGAGTAGCGAAATAAATCATAAGGAAAATGTGGGTGGGAGAAACCGAAGGACGATTTACCAAGTGGAAGGATACAGAAGGTAAGCATCAGAAGAACGCGCATCCTTCCCCTGAAACAAGCCACGGGCACCATCAAGGTAGGGATCACGGGCCGTAAAGGCGACTTCCAGCATCCATGGCCGACCAGGATGCCGGCATTCACACCGCCGACCCCTCCCCTAACTGAAAGAGGAGATCAGATCCACTCGGCGAAAGTTACTTGCTTTACCTCTGGCCGTCCACAGCATAGCAGTAGATCCTAGAGATAG
Source organism: Cymbidium sinense (assembly GCA_021442155.1). Classification (NCBI taxonomy): domain Eukaryota; kingdom Viridiplantae; phylum Streptophyta; class Magnoliopsida; order Asparagales; family Orchidaceae; genus Cymbidium; species Cymbidium sinense. Next base: position 67,219,140 of record CM038227.1, on the reverse strand, counting down.
AAAAAGGAAATGAAGACCTGGAGGAATGGGGTCCAACAGCGACTCGAGGAGAATGCGAGTGCAGACGGAGAGGAGAGAGAGGGAAAGGGGGGTTTATCGATGCGCATTAATGAGGTTCAACACTCTGTATCTCTCAACAGAAGTGTGGCGCTCGACTCTTTTCCGTCTGCGCTGCTTGGCCTTGTGAACGTTGTGATTGGGCTTTGCTTTGGAAAAATGGCAAGCTGAAGAAAGGACGGCTTAGATCAGGAAGCACGGGCACATATACTTATTTCTATTTTCCCTCTGAATCTGCTTTAGTATATCTTTATTCGAATTTGAAACACTGTATATTACTTCAAGCTTATAAGTCAAATTATTAATTCCTTTATATATTGAGCGAAAAAATAGATTATTTATCTCAGAAAAATAAATTTTAAGATGAATATTAAAAAGAATTTTTCTTGAAAAAATATTAAACAGAATTCTTTATATATTTTCTTAATTTCAAACTTATTTTCATGTCTATATATATAAAGTTTTTCTTACATCTTTATCCTTACACAAAAGATTCAAGTAATAAAGAAGATCTATATAAATATCATAAATTATTTATATATTTATATATCTAATATATAAATTTAATATTTATATATATATATATCATCCTAATGTCTAAATCACATTATAAAATGCCAATATTAACTTATCTAAAATAAATTTTATATTTTAGTCCATGTCTTTTGATATTATTTAGATACTAGAGTGTTATATAAGTAAATATAAAATTTAAGTCGAGTATAATCTTCTATGTATTATATATAATATACTCTTTTATTTGAGCATCTTTTATAGCATAACTTTTATAAAGAATTATCAATTGCTTATTTTGTGTCATCGTTTATTAATCAAATCATTATATTATCCTTCTCTAAATTTTGTGTGCTTGATGAAAAAGGTGAGGATAATTAATATTGAAGTTTGAAATAATATACTAAAATGAAAGTGTGTCTCAAATTTTAATATGTGCTACTCAAGTTATTGATATAGCTTTTATGGTAATGCCTTAATCAATAAATATGTGATCATTAACATAATATGGATATGCCCAATAGCCATCTTATTTGCTTTAGTGTATTCTTTTATAGCTAAGTGCTTTACATAGATGTGTTTACTTGGAGGCTCACTTTTGTCATCCTTGGCCAAAAACATCGTAGTAAAATTGTTATGAAATATCTTTAGTGGCCTAAAGATAGAATCAACACCTCCTTGCCTTGAAATAAAACTCTTTTGCCAAATTGCATGTGTTGTTACTCTAAAACATCATGCATACTTTGCTTTTATGGTTGAAGTTATAATTAATGATTATTTTTCAAATCTCGAAGAAATCGCCACTCTATTTAATGGCAAGACATATCTTGATGTTAACTTTTTTGAGTCGAGTTAAGTATTAAAGTATTTTTTAGAATATCCAATCATGTCAAGATAATAAAATCTCCTGTAAAATTATCACATGGTTATTTGTTCATTGGAGATACCTCATGGCTATCTTTATTACTCACCAATGGCTATTCTTATTATATTTTTAATGCCATGTCTGATATAAACTCACACATTGATATGAGTCTGGTTTGGTGAGAATTGGGTCTGGTTCAGTGAGTTGACTCACTCTGAGTGGAATGAACCCGACTGAGTTAAGTGATTATCAGGGGAGATGATCGGGTGCCTTCTGAACCGTTGGATGGCACCTTTTTCTCTTGGTCGTTAGATCTAGCACTTGGATTATGTCTCTTTTGTGCTGCGCCTTGAACCGTCTGATTTATATTGTTCTCTTTTCTGCCCTTGGATCTGTGCTTCGATTGTGCGGTTCTGGATCTCCTTTCTTACGGTAGTGGATTCCACGCGTGCCTTTCTGCGCGGTTCGATCTTTTGCCTTGATCTGTGCTCCTTAGAATGAATCTGAGCCTTCGAATGGGGCTTACCCGGCTGTTTCTTGGCCGTGTGATGAAGCTTCTAGGGGAAGCTTGCTTTAACCCTTTCTTTTGTTTTGTTTCCTTCGACAGTTCGAGTCGTCGAATCACTCCTGAGAGAAAGAGGGGGAGCGGCTGGGAGCGGAGAAGAAACCCTAGGGTTTTGCCGAGGGAAGATGAGCGGTGGTTTCCGGTGAGGATAACCAGAGAAAAACTAAGGAGAGGAAGGAGAAGAGAAGATACAGAATAGAAGGAGTTTTCTTTCAGAATTTTTGATCCCCTCTGTTGGGATTTCTACCTTCTATTTATAATTTTCTTTTCTTTCTATATCCTGATCTAGACCTATACCTACCGCTTTTACATTTATAGTGTTATTCTTTACTGTTACGGAAGTTGTATGCGTGCAATATGTTGTTACTACTCTTCTTGGTTTTTTGATTTACTGACTTCTGTTCCTTTGGTAGTTAAATCTGTTATGGATTTATTTTACTTTCAGGGGGGCTCTGGAAATATTTGTCTGTTGATTGCTTTTGTTCTGAGTTGTCTCCTGAGTCTTGTATTTATTAAAGTTTGTATATATTTTGTTTGGCCTCTGATAGTTGCTGTTGTAGATCTTTTTTATTCTTACTGATCTCTGTGGTTGTAACACTGCTATTCTGGCTTAGTTTTTAGTCTGTAATTTATTTCTGGTCTGAATTTTTAATTTTTGTCTCTCTATTGATGTTATATTTTGGGGATATTGGTGAAATCTTTTAGCCAACTTGGCCTTCTTCTGTCCTTTTTGTTTCTGTTGTTAATTTGAGGATATAGATTCATATCACACATACATTAAGCTTCCAATTTCAAAAGCATATAGAATGTTCTTCATATATACACTTATAAATCATTTATCAAACATTATTTTAAACGAAATTTGATGACTTTGACATTAGGTGTTACTCTTAATGAATAATGTCTCATCTGAATCTTAAATCTTTTAAGATTATCTATTCCTTTGAATATTTATGATAATAATATAGACACTTCACATATATCCCTTATATCCAAAGTATGTGAAAGAATTTATTTTACATTATAGAGCAAGCCCAAATCAATTAAAGTAAGAAGATTATCATTTATATATATAACTTATAAATTATTTTAATCTTGCTAACTCTTTGATTAATACATTAATCTATATTATTCTTGTAAAGTTAAATAAAATAATAATATCTTGTATGAAAAACTAAAATACATTACATTAAAGGGACCTTTTAAGTTGCTACATATAAATCCTTTTCCTTAAATCAACTTTGAATAAAATTATTTTTACAACCATTTAATGTGACTCAATATCAAAATGAGCTATTAATCTCATGTATAAATAGCTCTTGAACATTAGATGGAAGCTATTATTATAATCAATTCCTTCTTATTTAATGAGTCCTTCAGCTCCAAGTCTTGATTTATATGTTAATATTGTTTAAAGAATCTCCTTTAGTTTTGAAGAATCAATGGCATTTAATTTTTGAAGAAATTCAATAGTAACCCAATTTTGGTTACTAGAAAATGAATCCATCTCTTCATTCATGAAATTAGATCAAATATGGATTTAATTTCACTCACAACCTATGAAAATAGGTGGTGTGGGGGAAAAAGTGTATTAATTGGATGATATGATCTTCAAATAAAATACTTTATGAGAGTAGATAAAAAGAGGATCTTAGTAAGATTTCTACGTTATATCTAAACTCATGATAAATATTTATACATAGACATATCATCAAGTTAACAAAAAGAATCAAGAGAATGTGGATTTTGTGTGTCACAAGGAGGTCCACTCACAAAAGCCTAAATAAAAAGACTTAAAGCCAAGCTTGGAGGTCCATTTACTAGAAGTGGAATGGAAATGAAGTGAAATGATGCTTGAGAATTAATATCAAATCGTGTTATTTTATGTAGTTTTGCATATTATAGTGTATGTGTTTGGACTTTTGTATTGTTTTGTTATGTGGGTTATATTGTGTGCATTAAGAGAAGTAATCTATAGACTTATAGTTAATTAAATTTTAGAGTACTAAGCCTCTCAAGGGTGTTTGAAAGTTAGAGTGGCTAATCGCTCCAACGTCTCCCTCTTTTTTCAAATTTCAAATTACCTTCATATGGATATTCAAAAAACATTGTTTATTATCGAATGGAGTTTTATAGGCATTAATTGCAAGAAAAATTGAAAAGGAAATCCAGTTATTGAGGTTTGGTGTCCCACCAACTTACTAAGGTGAATTCAGTGATCCATCAAGCACGATCACTTTGGTGAGTGATTTTAATAATTATTGTGCATATTTTATTTTTCTTTTCTTCTATGGTGTTTTTGTTTATCCTCCCTTAAACAATAATTTATTGATTCCCACACAATTTTCACTTAAAAGCAGCAAAACCCTAATTTGGAGTTGTCGACCAAATCTAAGTAAAACTAAACCTAATCTAATTTTATATAGTGCCAAGGCATTGAAATTAGGGTCGAGGCACTACTTTCTGGCGCCGCAGCACTATTTTATCGGATTGTAAGGTCAAAATGTTTACTTTCAATGCTACAGTGCTGCCTTCTCAGATTGTAAGGTCAAAAATGTCTACCTATAGCATTGTCGTGCTATTGGAAAAGCACTGGGATTCTATGACAACACCATGATACCACTTTTCTGATTTTGAGCCCAAGTTCCACCATCCAGCATCGTGGCATTAATCTTCTAGCACCAAGGCACTAACTTTCCAATGTCGAGGTGCTGACTTCTCAATTTTTCTAATCTTGAGTTAAAATTTTAATTCAATTAAATTTTAACTTGTAGTAAGATTGCAATTAAATCATGGACATATTTAATTAACATTTGAAAGAGCAAACAACTAATATGAATTAAAAAAACTTTATTACAAAAATGTGCCAAATGAAATTACAAATAAAAATATATAAAAAAATACATGAGATATAAAAAGAGGGGAAAAACTATCCTTGTACTCATAGTCATCCTTCTCCTCTTCTTCTTCTAATTCTAGTGGGGTGCTAACATAAGGTGATAATGAGGCGCTATAGGAAAAGAAACTCTACTCATTCATATAAGAAACTTGCTGCTGCTGCTGACCCATATGATGATCAAATTTCTTTTCTAATTTCTATTGCCACCGATTTCTTTCGCCTACCCTTTTTCTTAATTCTGAGACTTCTCCTCAAATTTCTTGGAGTTGCTCATTTAAAATCTTGGAGGATTTGGACATGGATTGAGAAGCATGTGAGCTTTCTTTTACTTCCATTATTGATCTAGATTCTTCAATTATGTTTTTAGTTAGGAAATCCCTTGTATAATCACTTCTTCATCTAGCACCCCCAATGCACCAGCCGCAACATACAAAAAATAAATAAGAGAAGGATGACCATAACCTAGGGTATTACTGCTCTTAAGCATATTACAAATTGAATTATAAATAACCTTCTCTATAACTATAGTAAAGCCCTTTTGAATCGAATAATTCAAAAATGACTTTCTCCTTAGTTACCTCACTGATATTACCAATGAGCATCAACTTGATGGAAATAAAATAATGACACATTTTAGCCTTGGTAGTTAGGCCGACGGCAAGAAAATTGATAATCCTTTCCCATGCCATTTTCATTGAACATTTAAATTTCTAATAGTGAGAAAACTAAGAATTTCATTAAAATCAGGGTGGTTATTGTAGTATGAAAGATATTGATCATATATAAATTTTATAAATTATAATATGCATTAATGCAGCATTATCGAACCATACCCATTTGTCCCTTATAAATAATTTATTATCTTGATGCTTTTTCGCGTTGACAAATAACTCCCACACCACAAAGACAATGCAAGTTGTGATGTCGTAGACGAGATGCTCCCAACCTCGCTCATTGATGATTCTCTCTATGCTCCCACCTAGATAATGGAAGCTCCTCTCCGGAATGAGATGCTTGTTGATAAGTGTGCACTATTACATCTCCTCTGCATCAATATTGACAAATCAGTGAGCATCATTCAAGGACGGCATCTTATTTCCCTTCTGGATGTGTTTGGGCAGCATATTTACTGTCCTAAATTTGAGGGAAGGATAAGAGAGAAAGGTTATAAGAATTCCTAAAAAGAACAAGGGTTTAGAATGATAAAATGAACGCACCAAAGGTCTTATTTATAGACTAGACCCAGCGCTGCGACACTGCTTTTGCAACGTTGAGGTGCTGGCCTCTTAGTTTTTGAAATGTGGGACTAGTGTCTAGGCACTCCACTTATAGTGCCTAGGTGTTGGTCAACTGATCAAAATGATTACTGTACTCGTCTATGATACTTTATTATCTTTAATTATGTAACTGGCATAATTCATAAAGCGTGTCAGGTATTGATGGAGCATCTCAGTGTTCTGATGTAGTGCCACGGTGCTGGTCAAAAGTTTTATCATTTTCTATTAAATGCATTTGCTAGCCTATTGGCCTTTTGAATGGCTTTTTGACTAGCACCGTGGCACTACTTTGATAGCGCCTAATTCTTTGTTGCACCTAAGCACTACGACACTGAGTTTACAAGGCCTAAGCATTGCCTTCTCTAATTTCGGGACATATATTTCTATTTGTTGGTGTTGGGGCATTGACTTCCCAGCATTGAGGCATTGACCACTATGTGTCCAAATGCTAACTTCCTAGTGTCGTGGCGTCGAACCTCTAACATTATGGTGCTACTTCTCTTATGCTGAGATGTTGTCTCCTAAGAATAAAATCCAAACATCTATTCGTTCACTAAGCAATCACTTAAAACTTACTAGCATTCCAAAGGGGATGTAAGTTCAATCTTTTCATTATCTATGCAAACATCTAAACTCTGCTGACATTTCAAATGGATGTAAGTCCAATTTATATATTCACCATGTAAACTCTTAAATTCTATCTGACGTTCTAAAGGGATGTAAGTCTAATCACTGGTTCCCTATACGAACTCTAAATCCTATTTGACATTCTAAAGGGATGTAAGTCCAGTCACTAGTTCTCTATATGAATTTTAAATCTTATCTAGCATTCCAAAGGGATGTAAGTCCAATCTAATATATTTCTATTCAATGTAAGTCCAATCTATGCTTGTAATGCAAGCACAACCTAAAACCTACAGGCATTCTAAAGGGATGTAAGTCCAATCTATATATTCATCATACGACCATACAAAACTAAATAATACCTAACATTTCTAAGAGATGTAAATCTAGTAACTGGTTTTCTATGTGAACTCTAAATCCTATCTGGAATTCTAAAGGGATGTAAGTCCAATTTAGTAGCTATCTAATTGATGTAAGTTTGATCTATGCTTGCAATGCAAGCACAACCTAAAACCTACTAGCATTCCAAAGGGATGTAAGTCCATTTAAATATGCGAACATTCCAACCTAGATTCTATCTAGCATTCCAAAAGGATGTAAGTCCAGTCAGTGATTTGTTATGCGAACTCTAAATCCTATATGGTATTCCAAAGGGATGTAAGTCCAATTTAATAGCTTTCTAATCGATGTAAGTTTGATCTATGCTTGCAATGCAAGCACAACTTAAAACCTACTAGCATTCCAAACGGATGTAAGACCAATTTATATATTTATCATGTGAACATTCTAACCTAGATTCTATCTAGCATTCCAAAGGGATGTAAGTTCAGTCAGTGGTTTGTTATGTGAACTCTAAATCCTATTTGATATTCCAAAGGGATGTAAGTCCAATCACTAGTTTGTTATGCAAACATTAACTCATATCTTGCATTCCAAAGAGATGTAAGTCCAATATAATGGCTTTCTAATCAATGTAAGTTTGATTTGTGCTTATAATGTAAGCACAACCTAAAACCTACTAGCATTCTAAAAGGATGTAAGTCCAATCTATACATTCGCCATGCGAACATCTAAAAAAAAAAAAATCTTATCTAGCATTCTGAAGGGAGGTATGTCCAATTACTAGTTTACTATAAAAACTTTAAATCTTATATGGAATTCCAAAGGGATGTAAGTCCAATATAACAGATTTTTAATCGATATAAGTCTGACATGTGCTTTCAATGCAAGTAGAACCTAAAACCTGCTGGCATTCCAAAGGAATGGAAGTCCAATTTATATATTCACCATGTGAACATCCAAAACAAAATCCTATCTGGCATTCCAAAAGGATGTAAGTCAAGTCACTAGTTCGCTATGTGAAGTTTAAATCTTATCTAGCATTCCAAAGGGATGTAAGTTCAATCTAATGGCTTTCTAATCAATGTAAGTTCAATATGTGCTTGCAATGCAAGCATAACCTAAAACATATTTGCATTTCAAAGGAATATAATTCTAATCTATATATTCATCATGCGAACATCCAAACCTAAACTCAATATGTCATTCCAAAGGAATGTAAGTCCAATCACTAGTTTGCTATACAAACTCAAAATCCTATCTTGCAGTCCAAAGGGATGTAAGTCCAATCTATTTGTTTGACATACGAACATCCAAAACATAAATCTTATTTAACATTTCAAAAAGATGTAAGTTGAATCCATATATTCACCATGCGAACATCCAAATCTAAATTCAACAGCTTTCTAATAGATGTAAGTCCAATCTTTTTGTTCACTATGTGAACACTTAAAACTTAATAGGTATTCCAAAGAGATGTAAGTCCAATCTAATAGCTTTCTAATAGATGTAAGTCCATCTTATACTTGCAATGCAAGCACAACCTAAACTCAATCTATGTTTGCATAGCAAACATAACCTTAAGCTAGCTACCTATTTAATGGATGTAAGCCCAATCACTTGTTTGCGATGTGAACACTAACCTAAGATATTGCATTCCTATGTATGTAAGTTCTACATATGTCTATAATGCAGACTTTATAAAATTGAATTATTGAATAAACTTATAAATCAAGTTTAGCCTAAATAATTCATTAAATATTTGTACCATAAAACCTACATCAAACTCTAGTATACTAGAGATATTTAAGATGAGGTAACCCATGACTGCTGAGCAGACTCCCTAGGCATTATGGCTAATAGCTCTATAATGTTTATAGACTAGAATAATGATAGTCTTGAGATGATGGAACCATGAGATCTTGATCAAGACTACAATTCTTTTTTTTCTTTAAATAGTTATCCACACCACACCACTAAACACTGATTTATATCAGAGATCTATGTTTATTTCCAACCTTAATCAAGAGTGCTCTCTTACTATGGTAAGAGGGATAATTAAATATGAACACTTGTGTTCATAGGAAGTAGAACCCATATCTTAATAAACCCTAACATAAGCTTAGGATAAATCTAATTGAATATACATCAATCTGCCTCATGAAGAATGAGCTACGTTAACTTCCTATAAAGATGGCAAACATTCTCAAAAGCATTTTTCTTGAGCGACTATATTTCTAGTTACTCTACTGGAGATTACTTCTCTCTCCATCTTTGGTTAAAAAAAATATGTAATGTCATCGTAGATTTGGAAATTTATCTAGCTATTTTCTTTTTAAAAATTTAGGCTCTTGAAATCTAGTAGAACCTAACTTCAAATCTACGACCAGGTGTAAAAATGTTAAATGGAAAATATGATGAATTTGATAACTATTAACTTAGATGAGGGATCTACTATTAGATTCCCTCAGGCCGTTATTAAGGCTAGTTCTACTGAAGCCACTGCCCAGTATTGAATAATTTTTGAAGTCATGCAGTTTGTGCCTACTGAGCCTACGACTGATAACCTATAAGCTAGAAATCCCATCACTAAGAGCATCAAAATGTCAAAATCATTTAAGAAGCTATCGTGTAAAGGAAAGAGACCAAATGTAATCATCTCTAATGAGCTTAGACAACTTAATGCTAAGGCCTTACTTAATCAGGCAAAGAACTCAACTTCTAAAAGTAGTTATATTGTTGATAGATTATTAAAGGCAACTCCAATAACGCTAGAAAATGAGAGGATGGTCATGTAGCTTAAACTAAAATATATCATTGTCAATCCACTTAGTAGTCCTTTAGAGGAGCCTACCATTCCATAAGGTACTGCCTTTGCTCCAAGAAAAAATTATTATAAAGCACCTTCCTCGGACACCAAAATGTCCAGAAGAGCTAGAAGAAAATACAACGCATGTTGCAGAGCCATTAGACTAATTGTACATGCTAAACAAGAATACGAACCACTAGTGGAAGAGAACAAACCCGCTAGGATTAATTTTGAGTTGCTTAGATAGAAGTAGCCATAAAGAAGTCCTTTTAGGATAAATACATGCAACCCATTTCACAAGATCAACAAAGAATGAAGGAAATTGTCTCCTCTAAAATCTATAAAATCTTCAAGATTGTTAAAAACAGAAACCTTTAAAAAAGAATTAAGAAGTTATTGAGCCAGGTCACCAACTCAATAAATTCCTGCTCTAATAGAGGTAAGAATATTGAAAAAATATTGTGCCTACATTGAGCAAAGATCAAGACCCAAGAGTCTAATATTTGGTGAGCATCGACAACAAGCCATTTGGTATAAAAGTGCTAAGTGGCTAGTTGTTGGAAGGTTCAAACAAACTTCACAAAAAAGGAAATATTAATTATCACTCATTCGATGAGCACTAGGGTGTGACATCTAGAATATCTCCCTAAAAGTCTCCATTAGAATGTCTCAATCAATTTGTGTTCCTAAAAATCTTAAGTCATCCAAGATGATCAAGCTCAACCAAATGATGAAAAGGCTGAATCACCCACCATCAATTAGAAATGTGGATCTAAAAACAATTACCCAATGACTGATGATGTGGATAATCAATCTTTTTAGGAAGATGATGACTTTTTTTATTAATGAAGAACAACAAGCTCTTAATTTTTGAAATAATAAAAATATTGATTGCGTGGTAGTCAAGGTTGTTCTGATAGTTAATACACGTTTATAAAATAAGAATTTGGTATTTAAACATTCAAATGATGAACAACATTAAGAGGGCCCAAGTCACCAAATGCCTGAAGGCAAAACTCGAGTTGAAATTGAAGTAATTAAAGAAATAATTGATGTTGTAACAAGGTTACAACAACATATATATTCTAAACTACAAAGAGAAGATCAAAAAATCAACCAACTCAACAATCATCTTAACAAGATGAATGAGCTAATGAAAGAGTTGTTTGGCCAGCATAACTAAATTAGAACTTCAACATAGTAAGTGCCTCTAAGAAATCCTCTATAAATGATCAATCTAATAGTTGAAATTGGGGGCTTGCAGAATGCTTCACCCAACTTACCAACAGCTTCGATATAAAGATAAGAACCTATAAGGGAAGTTACACTAAGTGCTCAATAAAATGCTAATGCCATTATAAAATCCTAAGTAGAGGATCTTATTAGCCAAAAAGTAAAAGAAGTAATTGCCTAAGAGACTATTGAACAAATAGTTGGAAAAGGCCGACCATATCCGGCTGAATATGATAAGATACAATACCCCAAAGGATATGTTGTGTCAAAATTCAACACATTTTCAGGCATAAAAAATCCATGGTAGCACCTAGCTCAGTTCAAACTACTTATGGGAATACTAGAGAAAATGATGCATTACTACTTCGATAATTCATTGGCAGTCTTACCAACACAGCCTTTAAATGATATGTTGAGATGCCCAACGACTCAGTAAAAAATTTTGTCAAGTTAGAAGCACTCTTCATCAAGAGATTTGTAGGAGCAACCAAGAAAGTGATGATTGCAAATCTCACCTTAGAAACGAGAAGAAATGATGAGAGAGTTACTAAATATATCACGAGATGGAGAAATTTGAGCATGAAATGTGACCAGTAACTCATAGAAAAGCATGTAGTAGAACTCTTAATGGGGAATATTGATGATCAAATGGCTTCATATTTAGCCATGGCCACAATTAATATATTTCAATAATTGTTAGATCGTCTAGTCATGCTTAAGAGGCTGCCCAAGCAAAAGGGCATTAATACTAGCTATACTAATAATTTCTTCGGGAAAGGAATGCAACCCAAATCATATGATTTAAAGAAAAGTGATGTGAATACAACATTCATTTTTACAGTTGATAAAAAAAAATGGAGACGCAATAACCTCACGATAAGCGGCAAAGTCAACAAAGGATATGGAAAAAAATATACTCTCTAAGAGAAATTAACTAAGCAGTATTCATTCAAAGGGAATGAACTACTAAAATTTCAAGCATGCCCTAATGTTGGCATTACAATTATCAAAGTCACATTGATCTAACCAAGCAGACAAAGTCAATGATCCCAACTACTGCCAATATCGCAGATTTATAAGTCACCCATTTGAGGACTGTTTCATCTTCATAGACTGGGTAGAGAGGAGTTATCAAAATAAAGAACTCACCCTATCTGATAGCATATTAGTACATCCTAAAAAAGAGAAGGTGAATGTTATCACAGTACAATGAATCAACATACTTAAGATAAAGATGTTGATTCAACTAGAGCTCAAAATACAATAATGATAAAGGCAAAGCTCCACAAGCAAAAGAAGAAAATGATTGGGAGACCTCCATCTCCAAGAAGACTAAAAGAATGATTAACATTCTTTTAGATGTAAAAGGCATTCAGTGAAAGAACTCTTTAAAACCTGAAATCAATCCAATAATGATCTTGTACAATAAGGGGCAACTTTTATATAATACAAAGAAATAGAAAAAAAATCAATTAACTGTCTTCATCAAAACCTCATAAATCAAGAAAAAGGAGGAAGCTTTGAAAACCAAAAGTTTAGATACAAAAGATGATCGACACTTTAGAGGAGTATGAGCAACTTCTACAAAGAGAAATTAAGTTAAAGGAATATATGCTCCATTTACAACTTGATACAAAAAATCCCGAGGAAGAGGTTTCAAAAGAAATGTGTTGAGTCATAAACATAAGTGAAAATTATGATAAAGATAATTTTCAACTTCGAAGAGAGACATGCTTCATGATTGAAACAATGTCTGACTCTAAAGAAGAACTATGCTTTCCCAAAGAAAATCCTATCAAAAGGAAGATTAAATCAGGCTCAAAGAAGCTATGTCCTAAACTAGACAACAGTTATGAGGGATAAAAGCTCTAAAAATTCTAAAGAAGCATAGAGTTCAAAAACTTTCTTAAAGAAGATTTTACAGAAGAAGTAACTCAAATCCAATTAAGGAGTGGAAAGAAAATTTCTCCACCACCATAGAGGAAAGCTAGTGATAATGAAAAAAAATTTCAAATTAATGAATATGCTTTATCCACACCACCAACTAAATATTAAATGACCACCAAAATGAGAGTGAACTATAATGTTCTAACCCATTTATGCAATTTACTTGCTTTATTAAGTATCTATGATGCTCTCATATTATCTAAAGACATATGTGAGACATTAATTAAAAACAAACAAAATCCAAAATAATATGAAGCCCTCTTTGCTGAAGAGAGAATGAAAGAAGATTTAACTTCTCAAAAGTTAGTAACCATCACATTCAATAATAATGACTTATTACTAAGGACTACTAAAAATAATCAACCTCTTTATCTCACAATTGAAAGGAATTTCAACAGTATTAAAATAATATTGATTGACCTATGTGCTTCAGTCAATCTCTTAACAGCTAAGTCACTTAGAACATTAGCTTTGGATGCTCATTATCTGGATAAAAGTGATATATTCATACAATGATTCAATGAACAAGGACAACAAATCTTAGAATTTATTGTTATACCTAAACGCTTTAGAAAACTTTATATAGAAGATAAATTACATGTGATTGAAGCTAGTGTTTCATACAAAGTACTCCTTAGTAAGTTGTGGATTCATGAATATAGCATAATACCTTCAACTCTCTATCAATGTATAAAAGATATTCAAAATGGTGAAGAGAGTCAAATTGATGGTGATATGAATCCCTTCTTGATACATTAAATCAAAATCTATGATGATGCTAAGTACTTTATTCCAAAGAAAATACAAGAAGCCAATGCCAAAAAGAAAAATGCTCCATCCATTAAGATAATGTTGCAAGTGATGATTCAAAGAGTAAAGGCACTAACAAATCAAAATAACCTAAAGTAATCCCCCATTTTGGCAGTGATACGAAAGATGATAAAGAAGAATTGCTAATTTATTAACCTAAGAAAGCCTCAGCTAGCCAACGGAAAGAAAGAGTTAGTGTTGGTGATTGTTGACCTCACTTTTGGAGTGAATATTCAATCTTCTCACCATAGGTATAGGGGTCTTCTAGACACTAAGAGCTTCTTAGTCATAAGACACTTCTAGTGACGAAGAGAACACTTAACCCAAGCCAAGAGACTTAGAAGGATTAGCCATATGGTTTATATCATACCTTAGGGACTAGGATAACCCACCTACCTTATAGCTTAAACCCAACTTATGTCTACCTCTTTAGCTTAAACCAAACCTTAAATTTAATTCATCCAAATTCAATTAATCCAACAATCAAATTCAAATAATCTAAGCCTAAGCCCTATGATTTAATCTTAAGGACTTAGCCTAATTTTTTCAATCCAAATCAAGCTTAATTAATTTTCTTATGAGTCAATTTAATCTTTCAATTACCATTCCAAACCAAAATCTATAATCACAATCAAGACCAATTAAGCAATACCAATCTAAATCAAACCAAGATAACTCACTTGACCCAAAATACCCAAATAAGCCAAAATCTATTCAAACCCAAATCAATTGCAACCAAAGCCATGAATCAATTCCAAATCAATATTCAAACTCAGCTAAACTCAAATCAAACCTCAATCAAGCCAATTGACCTATTTAGGCTCACTTGACCCAAAGTGACCTAAAGGACTCATTTGAGCCAATTTTCAATCTAACCTAAATTGGAATGAATCAAACCAACCAAAACCTTCTATAATGATTGCTGATCATTCTTGATTGATCAATTGCAATCAATTGGTTCAAACCAAGTCAACTTGGTCATTTTACTAAGTCAACCCACTTAACCTATATGAGCTAAATTAGCCAAATTTCATCCTAAGCCAAATTAATTGAAACCAGTGATTCAAATCAACCTAAGATTAATCCTTGAACATGACTTGACCATCAATTAAGCCAAACCTAACCCAATTGGCCCTTTGACCCAAGTGGGCGCAATTTGACCTAAATGACCAAATTGGGTTAAATCAAGATCTAATCAAAATTGATTGCAACCAATGGCTCAAGTTCATTCCAAATTGATCATTGAACATGATCAAAGCCTTGATTGAACCCAATTTGATCAATTGAACCCAATTTGATCAATTGAACCCAATTGACTTATTTAGCCCAAATTGACCTAAAGGGTCAATTTGGCCTAAATCAAAACCAAATTCAAATTGATTCAAACCAAAGCCTATAATCATCTTTATTTGACCATTTGAACATGAACCAAGGCCTAACCCAAGCCAATTTGGCCAAATTGGCCAAATTGGTCAACTTGATCTATTTGACCCATATGAGCTTAAATGGGTAAAATCCAAATCCAAGCCAAATTGAACCAAACCAATTGCACCGAAATATTCCAAATACTCATTTGAACTTAAATCAATTCTTGGTTTGACCCAATTCGATCAATTGGTCAACTTAAACCAACCTAGCCTAATTTGAACTACATGGGTCAAATTGAGCGAAACCCACTCAAACTAAGCCTAAACCTAATGAAATATGGCATGACCCGTCCTTAGCTACCTTGGGTAAGTACAAATCAAACCCAACCCACTTTGGGCCTGATTTAACCCATTATCCAATGAGTAAAGCCTTCTATATGGGTAAAATCCAATTTGTGGTCGAACCCTCCTTTGCACTTGTTAGCCACCCAAAGCCAAGAGTTAAACCACCTCCCCTCATTGGCTTAACCCAAGTGAGATGGAGACCACTCAAGCAAACCACCTCAGTCCCTAGGCCACTCAAATCGAGCCACCTTAGCTCATCCTGCCACCTCCTACGGCCGGACGGCTGCAAACGGTAGAGAGCATCCCGTCTGTCCACCTTGAGGGATGAGGGGGTATACTCCCCTTCATTCGAATCAAACCTTGCAAATTGAATCTCCTCCGAGCTAGAGCACCTCATTGTGCTCTCTCTAAGTGATTTCTCAAGCTTTCTGAGCCATCCCATCGTTGGAGATGATGAAGTTGAGCCCGTCCAAAACTGGAGAAGCTTCAACTCCATCCAAACTCCACCAAACCCTAACCAATCCCAAATTAACTTCACCCACACATTCACCAAGCT
Organism: Cymbidium sinense; assembly: GCA_021442155.1. NCBI lineage: Eukaryota > Viridiplantae > Streptophyta > Magnoliopsida > Asparagales > Orchidaceae > Cymbidium > Cymbidium sinense. The sequence goes on along the minus strand of CM038227.1, from coordinate 67,202,934 downwards.
CTGGCGAGGCGAAGCAAACCTTCTCCCTAGCGATTCGTGTACCAGAGACCATCCTAAGCATAACTCTGATGCATTTTCTGGTGATGTTTGATTCATAGAGCCATCGGTGAGGAATCAATGAGTCATCTTCTCAACAGAGCTTCTCCTCATCAAGGCGAAGCCAACTCGGTCAGTTTGCCACTAGTCTTGAGCTCCGACAAGATAATTTTTTGGGAATATGAGATTTTTCTTTTTTTGTTTGGCCTTTTTGAAGAGAATGTTGATGCCATGTAAATCTAGCTATTAGATATCTTAGGATCCTCCTTGTGAAGGTGTGGGATCAATCTAGAGCCAATCCAAGCTCCGATGAGGTCGAATTGGGTGGAGGAAGGCGGACGACCTCCATCTTCCATCGTGTAGGAGACGATAGATCATCTATCATCCATTCCACGTGATTGGAATGGATGGCTATGATCTCCCATTAGATTTAATCCTATTTTAATCCTTAAGAATTATGACACTAATCCCCATCGTGATCTTGGGTGACGGCGGGGATAGCCATCTGGCCATATTAATCGAATAATTTTAACTAACCAATTCTATGATGCCACATGGAATGCATGCCACGTTAGTGCTCCACGTGGTGCCAACAGGATTAGGCTTAATAATTAGATTTTATTTCTAAAATTTTAGAAAATCATAATAAATTGTAGAAAAATTAGAAAAAATATAAATAAAAACTCATTTTAAAAGTAGTTTAGAGGAGAATAAATTAAAATTATTTTCATTTGGTTTTGAATTGTAATTAAGGATTAATTATGGTTTAAATATAAACTTAATTAGCTTAATTAAGTCCTACTTATTTGGGTAAATGATTTCAAACTTTGCTTGTTCATTCAATGAGATGACCTCTGCCTCACATGATTTTCTTGGTATTTATTACCTAGGTAATTAGGGGGTTGATAATTTACATCTTAATTACTCCCTTAATCAAATTAATGGTTAATTAACATTGTCAATAGTAAAATTTAACTAATTAAAATCCATTAATCTTTAATTGACAGTGAATGGAAGAGGGAGAGTAGCTAGGACCCTTATCGTGCTCTCTTTTTCCAAATTCATTCCCTTTTAAGAGGGTTAAATAATATGGAAAGTCATTATGTGCTTAATTAATCAATTAAATGGTTAAATTAAATCAAATTAAAATGCAAATTAAATCAGATAATTAACAATGAAATCAAGGGTTCCTCTTTATGTATTTAATAACATAAAGACCCTTAAAAAGTATGGTTAACCCATAAGTATGAAAAAATCATAAGAGTACTTAATTAGATTCCTTAATTAATCTTTACTTATGAGCCAATTGCATTAGGTCCTTAGATGCATTGTAATTTTATTTTCTCACATGTTCATATCATTTGAGGCTTATAATTAAATGATTAATCAAATTGAAGAAGCATAGGAAAGGTTAATTAAATGATTTGCTTAATGATTTAATCTAATCGATTCATAAAATCTATCTAATTACCTCTCCTTAAATCAATTAAGTTTACTAATGTCAGAATGGGATTAAAATAACAAATAATGTCTCATCTTTAAGTCTAATCCAAATCTAAAATCAAATTAATATGAGGCTTTGGTTTACTTTAAGTAATTTTATTTGATGTGATTGTCCTTTGGAATTAGTGTGGTTGAATGAATCACATGTTTATGTTTGACTATTCCTTCCCAATTACTTTAAATGTTATATGCCATGTGGCTTCATGCATCCATATTTTCAAATCTAAATGAATCAAATGAAATCTATTTGTGTAAGCTTGCATGTGTTGACTTAACTCATTATATGTGTGGCTATTATCATTATTAAATCTAAATTTATTATTTAAAGTTTCTAAATTAATAATAATGTTTAGAATGGTAATAGTTATGGATATACATAGGAGTTGCATGTGCTTATAGCTTAAGTATGTGAAGTGAAGCTCTCTTTCTTATGATTCATGTATATATTTATATAGGTTTGAATGGTAATGGGTATATAGTCTTGTCATCTTGGGAAAATAAGGCTTTAAGTAGTCTCAAGGAGGTCATTTGATTACCTCACTTCCTTGGTTAACAAAGACACGTACCCATTTAATTTCATTCCTATGTATTTTGGCATTAAAATTTGGATAGAGCTTTAACTCATATGCATAAATAATTCAACTAAATAATATACAACCTTTTCATGATTTTCATTCTTCTAATTATGTATACATGTGTACGTATTTAAGGTAGCAAGTATATAGTCTGGACATCTTGGGAATACGAGATTTTAAGTAGCTACAAGAAGGTCATTTGATTATCTCACTTCCCTAGTTAATAATGACACGTACTTGCTTACATCTTTTATACATGTGTATGTGTGCTTAATCAAAGAGTTAAAATCCCCCCTTTTTATTGAAAATTCATATATCCACAATCATCTAAGTCATTAAAATACATTACATGTAAGTTAGTGTTCTCTTTCTTATGACTTATATATAAATTTACATATATTTGAATGAAGATAAGTATATAGCCTGGACATCCTAGGAATATGAGGCTTTAAGTAGCCCCAAGGAGGTCATTTGATTATCTCACTTCCCTAGTGTGGTGAAATTATTATTTTTGGAATTCTTCATCTAATATTTCCTAAAGAGAGAAAAGAAATAAATGAAGAATAAAAAAAATAATCTCAAACACTTCTTGTGTTGGACACCACGAAGATCCGCAGATGTTCTTATTAGGGTGATCAGGTATGATATTGAGGAATGATGTACTATCTCGAGAGATAGAAGTCACCATCCTACAAATGGACCTAATCACCTAAGGACTCCTAAGGAATATAGGTCTTTGGATGTACCGGTGATTCTTCTCCTACTTTATATAGAAATTAAAGCAAGGTTTTTTTAAACTAAGTTCGTTAAGTTCCCTATGGAGGTAAGCCCCCATAGTTAATTACATCATAAGGAAAGAGATTTCTTAAGAATACTCTCGATTAAGGTAAATGATCATTGTCTCCAAAGATTTCAAAGATAAGATTATCAATAAATTAGTTTAATTTTAGAAGATCAAGTGGGATTGATCAAGAGGAGGGAGTTATTATTGAAACTAAAGGAAGATAAGTAGGGGATGCTTATGATACTAGGAAGCCTAGTAAGCATCCAAAACTATCCTATGGTTGGGCATTATATTTTTGAAATTGAGGGAAATTATTTGTTTGAGTTAAATTTTTATTAGAAATTTAGGACTTATAATTCCATGACACAAGATCATGAAAATGCTTAAGAGGTGAGGATTTATGCATACGGCCCGCATAGGGAAGTAGAAACCTCTGAACCTAAATTTAGGGAGCTTCGGTGAGGGCCAAAAGCATGACCTAAATCTAAGGAAAAAATGAGTATTTGGTTTACCTCCATAAGAGAAGATAAACCACCCGACTGTTGGACTTACAACCAACTCGGGGTGGCCACCAACTAACTCCTCCTATGATTTTAAATATATGTAGGCAAGTCATATGCTTTTGCAAGATAGTTAGGCTGTTGTTTATTTAGAAAGAGACAGTCCTTAAACACACTCCCTAAGAGACTAGATCATGTAGGTCATGATTAATGACTTAAATATAATACAAAATTTTATTATGTTCTACTTTCATTTTGGACAATTAATTTGACATAGGCTTTAGGATTCATATGCCTAATATATAAGAAATTAGATTATGGGCCAAAATCAACAAGAAAATGAGGTATATTTCCACCATGGCTCTGAAAGGTCAAGCCGAGTTCTTTGGTGAAAGTGGGAGCCCTCTATAACAAGAGTGAAATAAGTTTTTATGCATGATGTGAACACATACAACATCCAGCTAAGGGCTTGCTAATTCTTTTATCTTGTTTTATAACCTAGGCTTTAGGTGAGGTTATGAGTTATTTATTTTTAATTTGAATTGATTAGTTAGATAGAAAATTTATTTTTTCCTAAGAGCCTAATCGTCATCCAGGCCATTCATCAAAGCAAGGAAGAAACTATAAAAATATGTCATCTTAATGCATAAACTAAACAAAAATCAAACAATTTATAAAGTGAGCGCAAAAGAATAAGAGGTCATTTGTGGTCGGGCTCCACCGTACAAACCCTGAAAATAAATTGGGTAGCCGAGCTCTACCCTTATACAACCCGGATTACAAATGAGTTAATTACAATCAAGATGAAATTCATGTTATGGGGGTCTTTATTCTTCATTTCTTCATCTTCTTTCTTCTTTCTTCTTTTTTCTTTCTTCTTTTTTCTGTTAGTTGGTTAGAATGTGGTTGCTCTAAAGGCTTCACATGGTACATAAGTCATAGTCTTATAACCAATGTTCATCTTAATCCCCCATGACAATCATTCCAAATCCTAATTACAAAATTACATGAAAATGGAAAAATGTAAATCTAATTAAAATATGCAAAATAAAGATTTGCTAAACAAACCATACAATCCCAAGCATGTATATGAATAAATTGAACTTAGCACCCCGCACATGGGTAACAAAGTCCACCTGGCCTATTTTGGATTATACTTAGGGGTATAAGCAACCTGCACAGTAAAAGCATTTATATTTTAATTACACCTCCCCTTAAGCACAATCCCCTATAGAAGATAATGATTAGATTAAGATCATTCTATCATTCAGTCTACGCACAGACACCCTAACATCTAGACTAAAATATTACATTACAAAATAAAAACAATCATCAAACCATACACTTCCCTAACATAGGACTAGAATAATGACTTAGCCTAATGTGTATGTCATTTAAGGCTTGTGTTGTGTGTCTTAGCTAGGCTTTAAAGTTTAAATTTTCTAAGTATGAAAGGGTTCAACTTAGAGGGTGGTTTCATTTAAGTGATTTTATTTATTTGGTTTATTTTATTTGGTGATTTATTTTGGTTTGAATGAACCTATAATTAATTATTAAGTGTTGTAAAGAGAGGAAAAGAGAAGAGGGCTTCTCTTTCCTCTCTACCTTAAGTAGTTTCTAAGGTAGATTCATTATTAATTATTATTTAGTGAATTTTTTTATTATGTGCTTTAATTAATCCTAAGTTCAGATTTTCCCTAAACAAACCTATTCAAAAAGAAAGACATTTTAAGATTAAGTGAAGTGAATTACTATCACAAAACACACAACACTTTATTTCTTTCCAACATGTGTAACATGCATATGGATGAATCCTAAGCATAGCTATGCATACAAATGGAAGTGTTAGCTCACCTTAATGATGAATGCTAAGAGATATTGCCTAAGAAAAATTTGGAATGTTTCTTTTATGCATGATTTTGTTAAGTAGAAAAGAGGAGATTCTTTTATCCATTATTCATATGCACATTTACATGTATGAAAGACATAAGTGCGTACGGTGCCATTATTTTCTACACTAAGGGTGTAAAGTACAAGACCTACTTGGGATTACTTAAAGCCTCACAATCCCAGGATGTCCAGACTAATATACCACTTTTCTTAAATACATGTGCATGCATAAAAAAAAAGAATGGAAAGAGAGTCATGCAAAAAAGTTATGTTTATTTGATTTATTGGTTGTTTAATTTACATGTGCAAATGTAAAGACTCTTCTTAAATAATAACATAAGAATGAATAGGAATAGATTTAAGCAAGTGTTGTGTTCTCTTCAAATGAACTATACACTTTGCAAATCTTATTCAAAACTATGCTAAAAGAGAAGAGAAGGAAAGTCACATCATGCTCATCTTAATATTATATTCACATGCAAGCTCATACGTAAGTATAAGTAGCATAACTTTCATTTGCAATGTTTGATTTATAAGTTTTGAAAAGAATTTTGGGTTTAGTAGTGATAATAGCTATTTATATTCTTATTTTAGCCAAAACATGCAATTTGACATAAAGGAAATATTTCATTTTAATTTGATTTTTCAAAATACATGAATGCATGATTTTCATATGACATACACATTTAGCATGCTAGGAAAGAAATAAAGTGATGTAAGCATGTAAATTCATTCACCCTAATTTATTCCTAAAGATAATCCTATGGAATAAGATTATTTAAAGTGAATCAAAATTGTTCAAAGAAATTTTGATTTTTGTCTTGGGCTTGATTTGAATTTAGGGGATGTGAGAAAGTTTGCTGGTCCTAACCCATCTTTCACATGTGTTTATTTTTTTAGTTTAATTTTTAGAACAATTAGATTGATTTTATATTTGTCTTAGGTTAAAGTGTACATTAAGTCCATTAATTACCCCTTAACTACACCACTTTAACATATTTAACCAAATAATTATGAGCCAATGTATGACATAAAATCATAAGGAATTTAAATCAACAATGCACCTAAGAAATAAAGGGGCCTAATGCATTTGACTCACAATTAATGGTTAATTATGCTAAAGGGTTTAATTTAAGTACTTTCATAATCCTTTCTACACATATGGGTTAGATATGATTTCCTTAAGCTACTTAGGTTATTGAACACCTAAGTATCTACCTAAGAATGGATTGATTAAGTGATTAAGTTTCTGGTTTAATTTTTGATTTTTAGTTTGGTTAATTAAGCTATTTAATGAAATGATTAAATCATTAATCCATTTGTAATTTTATTAAGTTCTCATTCAAATGAAATAGACTTAAGGGAAAAGATTTGGAAAATGCATCCTAATCTCATTCTCTAAGTCTATTCACTGTTCCAAGATGATTACCAAGATTAATTAATTAATTTATCATCATTAAATAAGTTAATTAATCATTTAATTAATTAAGGGAGTGATTAGGAGTGAATCAAGTAATCAACTTAATTAAATCATTAATAAATCTCAAGAAAGTTAGGGGAAGTAGAAGTCATCCCACTAAACATAACTGAGAAGTTTGGATATAATCAATGGAATAATTAGGGAGTAATTAATATAATTATATTCCCAATAAAACCTAAATTGCATAAAATTTATTGTTCAAAATCAATTAAACTTAATTTTATATTATTCCTCTTTGAAATATCTTTAAAATGCATTTTAGATTGTATTTTTATGATTTTTCTAAATTTAGTTATTTTTTGAGTTTCTTGATGATTAAATCTTTAATTATATAAACTAATCCCATGCGGACCGTGGCATGCGTTTTCCATGTGGCATGACTAGATTCATTATTTAAGTTGTCACATTGACTACACAGTCAGTCGGCAGTGCTACGCGCTTTCCCTTGGAACGTTTGATTAAAGATCGGACAATCAAGATCAAGCCCACGATATCAAAGGGATTAAATAGTGGATCTCACGTGTTTTAATCAGGACCGTCCATCCAAAACATGGGGGATGGACGGTCCATGATTCATCCCTTCCCTCGCTTGCGGGAGATGGCAACCTTCCATCCTCTGTGGCTTGATCTGAGCTCGATTGAGCTCAGATTGAGTAAGGGTTTATTACACACCGTTAAGAAAGGATAAGCAAGACATCCAACGATCAAATTCACTTAAGGTCACACTTCTCTTCATAAAGGACCAAAGAAAATCTAGCCTAAGCTCAGTTTTGAATAGTACCTCATCGAAGGCTATCACCGGCGCTCCCAACCATCGAGGTAGCTTTTTCTAGTGAAGACGAAGCCTTATTGAAGGTTTGAGGGCTTGAGGTTGAGTAGATCCTCCAATTGGTCAGATTCCTCCTCCTAGGCTTGCATCTTTGGTCTAGCTCCCCCCTCTCATGCCTTGGAAGCTTGGAAGAAGCTTTGGATCAACTCGATTGGGTCCTTTAAGGGTGCTTGTAAGAGCAATTGGCTTTTGGTTGAGTGATGGATGAGTTGAAATTTTCAATGAGCTCCCTTATTTTTGGCTTGAGGAAATCCGAAAATGGGAATCCAAAGTAGGTTGAAGAAGCTTGGAGGAACTTGGAGAAGCTTGCTCTAAGTTCCCTAAGCTTAATCGAGTGTGAATGAATGCAAATGAAATGAAATTAGGGGGAGTATATCTCCCCCCATACGGATCGAATGACTCAGAGGTGTTTTGCCATTTTGATCAAATTGGTCTAACGGAGTGAGTTGGTGTGGTGTGATTATTAAATTTAATTAGGAGTTTGATTTAAGCTTAATTTTAGAGTTAGCTTTAATGTAACTTATTTAAATTAATTTGATTAATTAAGGTGATGGATTAATTTATTAAGTTTGCATTAATTAGATGTTTGACTAATTAAGTTTGATTATTCATAATTAAGGTTTTACTTGATTTGATTTATTTATTATGTTTGTTTGATTTCATTAACATGTTCGATTTAGTTATTAGGTTGAAATATTTAATGTTATTTAATTATCTCATTCCAAATGTATGTGATTTAATCATATGTTAATTAAGTTTATTTTAATTTTATTTAGTTTAATTCGATTAGTATCGAATTATTAAAGTTTCCTAAATTTATTGTGTTTTGAGTTTGATTTAAGATTTAATCATTTAATTGAGTTTTATTAAATTAAATAGGTTTAATCATATTTAATTTAATTTTCTCTAAGAATGATATTTGATTTGAGATTTGATCGTGCAATTTAATTTTGATTTTTGATTTAATATTTGAATTATATTTTAATTAATTTTTTAATTGATTAAACTCTAATCTGAAGTATTTGTTTGGGGTTCATCAAGATTCAGAAGATCACATCATTTTCTTAAGAGTTCTGGATATCAATTGAACTGATTTAGGTCATTTTGAAGATTTTTATAAATTTTTTCTCCAAAGTCCTCTCTTGCTGCCATATGATCGAATTTATTCAATTGAAATATTGGGGACATGTGATGGGGGGTTAAGTGCATGTGATGGAAAAATTAAATGAGGTTGGGTGGAGTCCTATATGGGGGAGGATCTATGAGGGATTTAAATGGGTTGGGTTTATTTTGGGCTGACCCTAAATGGGTTTGGGTCGGGTTTGATCAGCCCCCAATGGATTTTGGCTTGGTTTCAAGGGATTTGGCCCAATTTAGGTTATATGGGTCATTTTGGGTCAAATTGACCCATTTGACCAAAAAATTAGCTTGAGAAATGGGTTGATTCATGTTCAATTGGCTAATTAAAGATAAATGTGGTCTTTAGTTTGAATTAATTTGGATTTAATTTTGATTTAGGCTAAATTGACCCTTTAGGCCAATTTGGGTCAAGTTGACCCATTGGGCTCGATTGATCAAATTGAGTTTAATTTTGGCTTTGGTCAAGTTCAATGTTCAATTCAAAATGAACTTGAGCCATTGGTTGCAATCAATTTGGGTTAGATCATGATTTGACCCGATTTGGTCCTTTAGGCTAATTTGGGTCAATTTGGATCAAATGGCCAATTGGGCTTGGTTTGGCCCAATTGATTGCAACTGATCATCCTAGGGTGATCAAAAATCATGGTGGAAGATTTTAGTGAGCTTAGTTAATCCAATTTGGGTTGGATTAGAAGTTGGCTCAAATGGGCCCTTTAGGTTACTTTAGGTCAAGCGGACTTAAGTGGGTCAATTGGTTTGGTTTTAGTTTGATTCGAGTTGAGTTAAACTTATATATGAGCCCTAGATTGGAATATAAATTCAACGACAATCAAATTGGAGTCTAAAGGATTTTGGCTCATTTGAAATTTTCAAGTCAAAAGGGCTAGGTTGGGTATGACTTGCGTTGGTTTCGATTTAACTTGATGATTGTATATTTCATTTATATTTGAGTAGATAATTGAATGAATGATTAATTCAAGAGAAAATTCATTGGTTTTGACTTAATGTGAATAGAATTTGGCTAAGTTCAAAGAATTGACTTAAAGGGTTTAGATTGAGTTTGGATTTGATTTTTGATATAGTTTTGGTCATTTGAATTTGGGTTTCATTTATATTTGTGAATATAAATGAAGGAATAATTGATTCATAAAGAGATCAATTGAGTTTAATTTGATTTAAGGGGAGTTTTGGCTAAGCTTATGAATGTGCTTCCTATGGCTTAGGAAGGGGTTTTAGGATTTGAATTTAATTTTGGGTTTCAATCATTTGGAGTAAAATTTTGAAATTAGATTTGGAATTTGAATTTGAATTTGAATTTGAATTTGAGATTTGATTTGAGAATTGAGTCTGGGTTTGATTTGAGAAAGTGTATCTAGACTTGGTTTAAGCTATGTGATAGGTAATTTCCTTAAACCCTAAGGCATAGCCTAATCTTATGGTTAACACTTCTAAGTCTCTAAGCTTAGGTTTGGTGTTCACCTAATCACTAGAAGTGTTTTATGACTAAGGAGTTCTTAGTGTCTAGAAGAGTCCTACGTCTAAGAAGAGGAGGTTTAGAGCTCACTCCAAAAGTGAGGTCAACAAAAGGACCCCCAATAAGTGTGGTGTAACTGACAAGGCACACCGCACGTATTGGCGTTGACCGAAATGATCAACAACATTCAGAAGATTGCAACAAAAAATGAAAGTGATATATACCTAGATCTAAAAGGTAGATAGAATCACAATCTTAGTGCAATTGTAGCTCTCTTTAAGCCAAGGGCATAAGAGAGCAAGAAGGAATCCACTAGGGATTGAGTACATGAACCTTCCTCTAGGGAAATAGGTTCAAGTTATCCTCTAAGGATATGGATCTGAGTTTAATTATGAATATAATTTATTTGGGTGTGTATTCGCTAAGGATAAGAATTTAATTAGATTTCTTTGATTTGCTTAATCAGACTCCACTAGGGAGGTTGGTTTAATTTGTTATGGCTCCACTGGGGAGAAGGGTTCTAGATTGAGGGCATATCCGCTGGGGATGTACACTCGATTGAATTTGTTTGATTTAGATCTAAACTCTTCTAGAGAGGCTAATTTGATTTGCACCTCGTTGGATAGAAATTTGGTTTGTTTGAGATGTTTAATTTGACTCCACTTGGGAGGTTGGTTTCGAATTTATTTTGTTATGGACCCTGTCGGTGTGCGATGGACTATACTAAGAAGGAGCCACATGGGCCTTGGCCTATCTTAGATTTATAAGTCGGGGGTACCGCCATAAGGTAGGACTATCCAACCCAAGGGGTTGCCTTTGGTGTGAAACCACTATGCTAGGAAGAAAGCTGCAGTAGACTTACATCTTCCAAAGTAAGAAAAGCCGTTGGGTGATCTATTGGACGAGCAACACATCGAACCCTACCTAAGGTGACTACTGAGTGAGCGTCGCTGGGGGTCTTACCTCAACTCAAGAGTAGTCCTGATGATTAATTTAATTTGATTTGATTTAATTTAATTTTGTGTGTTATATTGTGGACCCTATTGGCGTGCGATGGACCCACTGAGAAGGAGCTATGTCAACCTTGACCTATCTCAGATTTACAAGTCCAAAGGGGTAGTCTACCACCATGCGTAGACTATCCAAATTTAAGGTTTCTGTGCAATGACTATACTAGGAAGAAAACATAGTAGACTCACATCTTCTAGAGTAGGGATCAGCCGTTGGGGTGATCTATTGATGGCACAACAGATCAATCCTGACCTAGGGCAACTATTTGAGCGAATGCCGTTATGGACTCATATCAACTCAAGAATAGTTAGAATTACTTTAATTTTAGATGGATCCTGTCAGTTTGCGATGGATCTACTAAGAAGGAGCTAATATTAGCCTAGACCTATCTTAGGTTTACAAATCCAAAGGGATAGTCTACTAGCCGTTAGGTAGAACTAACCAACCTAAGGGGTGCCTTTTTTGCAATGGTCAAGTTAGGAAGAAAGCATGGGGACTTACATCTTCCTAAATAAGGAACCACTGGGTGATCGACGCTAGCAAATAAATTGACCTGGTCGCCTTTGTAATGGTCGTGCTAGAAAGAATGCGTAATAGACTTATATCTTTCAAAGCAAAGATGACCCCCGGGATAACTCGTTGGTGGCACAAAAAGTTGAACCCGACCTAAGGGCAACTATGGAGTGAGTACCGACCTAGGGATTTATCTCAACTCAGGTAGTCAGGCAATTCCTATAGGGAGTTTTGTTGACACTGCCCCAAAGATAGGATGCCTGCTTGGGAAAGGGACCACTGGGGGCTTGAATTTCTAATCCATAAACAAATATTTTATTTGTTTGTTTAGTTTATTTTATCGTGGACCCTGTTAGTTTGCGAGGGATTAAACAGAGAAGGAGCTTATATCGCCTTAGACTTATCTGATGATTGAACTGGGAGAATATGCATCCAAAATTCTCCAACCGTGGGTGGCTACGAGGAAAGGGGGACTGTCCAATCCAAAAGTAACCCAGGTAGTATCTAAATGGGGTCTCAAAGGATGTGATCCAAATAGAATGCCTGTAGGAGAAGGGGCCGCAATGGGGCTTCAATTCAACACCCTGGAGTAAATGACATGGTTAGTCATATATCACATAGGTATTCGATGGCCAACTCATGGAGAAAGCGCGAGGACTTACATCTGCCAAGAGTGATGTACCCACCGGGTGAGTCGCTGTCAGCATATCGAACATCAACCAACCTATGGTGCCCATTAGTTTACAACACCGCCTAGAAAGAAGGCGTGTAGCTTACATCTCTAAAGTCCGACTTGGGATAGTCTGTCTTCGCTGTGTGGCATCCGACCTAGGGTGACTACTGAGTGAATGCTACTAGGGGCTTATATTGAGTCAAACGTAGTCAAGAGGAAATGAGCCTCTGGGGGACTTACCCTAAACCTCAAATATATTTGACCTAGTCAGGTCATGATGATTAGTTCAAAAAGAAAGCATAGTGATTCACATCTTCTCAAACAGGATCAACCATGAGGTAGCTTACTGGCTGGGCAGTGAAGACTATGAAACTAACAAGGTGTTCGTCAGTTTGTAATGGTCAAATTAGGAAGAAAGTACGGGGACTCACATCCTCCAACAAATGACCACTAGGGTGATCGATTGCTTTGGACATCAAATCGAACCCGACCTAGTGCAGCTAATGAGTGAGTGCTACAGGGGGCTTGCTCTCACATCAAAACAGCCCAAAAGAAATATATGTAAGTTTGTGTTTGATACGAAGGAATAGGATGCCACTGGAGACTCTTACACCTAAACCTCGGGGAAACTCGACCAAGTCAGAGTATGGTGGCTAGAAGAAAATACTGGGACTCACATCTTCTTAAACAAAGCCAACACAAGGTAGTTCACAGGTAGGGTAGTGAAGACTACTAAACTAACAAGGCGCTTGATGATTTGCAATGGTGAAATTAGTAAGAAAGCGCAAGGACTCACATCCTCCAACAAATGACTATCAGAGTGATCGGTTGCTTTGGGCAACAAATTGAACCCGACCTAGAGCAGCTAATGAGTGAGTGCCACAGGGGGCTTACTCCCACATCAAAGTAGCCTGAAATAAAGATATGTATGTTTGTGTTTGATATGAAGGAATAGGATGCCACTGGGGACTCTTACACCTAAACCTTGGGGAAACTCGACCTAGTCAGAGTATGGTGGCTAGTTCAAGAATAAAGCATTGGGACTCACATCTTCTTAAACAAAGCCAACACAAGGTAGTTCACTGGTAGGGCAGTGAAGACTATCAAACTAACAATGCGCTCGTCAGTTTGCAATGGTCAAATTAAGAAGAAAGCACGGGGACTCACATCCTCCAACAAATGACCATTGGGGTGATCAATTGCTTTGGGCAGTAAATCGAACCCGATCTAGAGCAGCTAATGAGTCAGTACCCCAGGGGGCTTGCTCCCACATCAAAGTAGCCCAAAAGAAAGATATGTATGTTTATGTTTGATATAAAGGAATAGGATGTCACTAGGGGACTCTTACACCTACCCTAAATATATCGTGGTGGATTCACAAGAAAAAGATGTTTCTAACACAGAAGAAATATAATTTGAGATGAAATGAAATTTTATTGATAATTATTTTGAAATAAGATTTATGAATAGTATTTCTTTAAGTAGAGCCCATTGATTGGAAGCATCGCCTCCTTATAATTTATGAGTTGGTAAGACCCTTGGTAGACCTTCTTTATGGCATAAGGGCCTTCCTAAGTGGGTTCAAACTTGCCTCCTATCTTTCAACGAGCAACAATTGGTCTCCTTAGAACTAAAACAAGCTCTCCTACTTGAAAAGCTCTAGACAGACCAACTTGTTATGAGCTTGAATCCATTTGCAAGTGATTTGGAGTCAAATGGGTTTTGATTCATTTGACAATTTCAAGTTCAAAGGGAAAACATCAGTTTAATTTGGGCTTGATTTTTGAATTTAGTTTTGGCTTGATGATTGAAGTTTATGTGTATATTTGGATTTAAGAAGGAAAATAAAGGGTTTGAATTGATTTGATGTTAATTTGGCTAACTTCAAGAATTTGACTTGAAAGGCTTAGGTTGAATTTTGATTGAATTTGAGTTTGAGTTTTAAATTTAGTTTTGGTTTGATGATTTTATATTTCATTTATATTTGTGAATATAAATGAGAATATAAATGGGTTATGTGAAGATCTTTTGAATTTGAGGTGATTTGAATTTGATTTGAGCTAAGTCCATAAGATGGAATCAAAGGGCTTAGGAAAGATTTTTAGGATTTGAAATTTAATCATGGATTTCAATCATGGGTTTCAATCATTTAGAATTCATTCATGGTTTGAGAAAATCCATTGAAATTAATCTAAGGTTTGAGAAAATCAATTAAGTTAGAATTTATTTGAGTTTTGAATTTGGAATTGAAGTTGATTTGAATTTGGTTTTGAATTTGGGGTTTTGAAATTTGACTTGAAAGAAGGAAGTGAGGATTTGGTTCAAGCTATAGGGTAGGCAAATTTTTCTAACACCCCTAAGGCATGTCCTATTCCTATGGCTAACTCTTCTAATTCTCTAAGGTTAGGTTGAGTGTTCACCTAATCACTAAAAGTGTCTTAAGACTAAGAAAATTCTTAGTGTTTAAGAGGAACCCTATGTCTAAGATGGAGAGGTTGAGAGCTCATCCTAAAAATGAGGTCAACAAAGGGCACCAAGAGATGTGGTGTGATTGACAAAGTACACCACACGTATTAGTGTTGACTGAAATGATCAGCAACACCGAATGATCACAAGCATCAACAGAAATAATCTACTCCTAACCCAAGGTGTAGAAGGAATCAAGATCTTAACGCAATGTGACTCTACTCAGGTCAAAGACATAAGAGAGTGAAGAAGGAATCCACTAGGGATAGAGTATGTGAACCTTCCACTAGGGAAGCAGGTTCAAATCATCCACATGGGATGAGAGATTTGATTTGATTTGAGTCTCACTAGGGAGAAATTGATTTGATTTATTTGATTATTTAGTTATTTTTGGTTTGACTCCACCGGGGATAGAAAAGTGAACTCTCCACTGGGGGACCAGATTCAAGTCATCCACTAAGATGGTGAGGTTGTGAAATCTGCTGAGGGATTAGAATTTGAGATCCATTGAGGGAACTAGAAAGTCTTGCATCTCACTAAGGAGAAGTAGATGATTTGTTTAATTGGATTGATTATTTTGATTTGATTTTACTCCACTGAGGGAGGTTGATTGGATTTATTTTGTTTATTATTATTTGCTTTGATTTGATTTGACTCCATTGAGGGAGGAGGGTTGAATTTATTTCAGATTTTTAAATTTTGGATTTTGAGATGCACCTTGTTGGTTTGCAATGGATCACACTGAGTAGGGGCCATGTTGGTTTAGGCCTAACTCAGACTTATCAATCTAAAGGGGTAGTCTACCAAACATATAGTAGGACTAGCCAACCAAAGGGATTATTTTTTGGTGTGCAATAGCTGTACTTAGGAAGAAAGCTTAGTAGACTTACATTCTCCAAAGTAGGGATTAGTTGCTGGGGTGATCCATTAGCGAGGCAACAGATTGAAACCAACCTAGGGTTGACTATTGTGTGAATACCACTAGGGGACTTAAATCAACTTAAAGATAGTCAAATATTAATTTCATTTTTAGTTTATTCTTGATGGATCCTATTGGTTTATGATGGACTACACTGAGTAGGGGCCGTGGGCCTTAGTCTAACAAAGATTTACCAATCCAAAGGGGGTAGTCTACCAACCACATAGTAGGACTATCCAACCAAAGGGGTGCCTTTTGATTTGCAATGGTCAAGTTTAAGATGAAAGCGCGGAGACTCACAAGTTCCAAAATAAAGAACCACTTGGGTGATCAATTGCTTGCGCAACAAATGGAACCCGTCCTTGGGCTGACTATTGAGTGAATGCCTTTGGGGGACTTAAATCAGCTCAAAGATAGTTAAGACTAATTTCATTTTTAGTTTATTTTTTGATGAATTTCATTGGTTTGCGATGGATGACACTGAAAAGGAGCTTATATCAGCCTAGACCTATCTCAGGTTTACTGAACCAAATGGAGCAGCTTCTCGGCCGAGGGGAGAACTATCCAACCAAAGGAGTGCCTTTTGGTTTGCAATGGTCAATTCAGGGAAAGAAAGCATAGGGACTCACATCTTCCACTACAAAAGACCATTGGGGTGATCGATTGCTTTGGGCAACAAATCGAACCCAACCTAGGGTTGCCTGTCGGTTTGTGGCAGTCATGCTAGAAAGAATGCATAGTAAACTTATATCTTCTAAAGCGAAATGACTGATGGGTAACCTGCTTATGGCAACATAGATTGAACCTGACCTAAGGGTGACTATGGAGAGAGTGCTGATCTGGGGACTTATCTCAATCCAGGTAGTCAGGCAATTCCTATAGGGAGTTCTACTGACACTGCCCTAAAGATAGGATGGCTGCTTGGGAAGAGGGGCCCTTTGGGGGCTTGAATTCCTAATCCATAAGAGAATATTTTATTTGTTTATTTAATTTGATTATCATGGACCCTGTTAGTTTATGAGGGATCAAACTGAGAAGGAGCTTATATCAGCCTAGACCTATCTCAGATTTACGGAGCCAAGGGAGAATCTACACATTTACTGAATAAATTCTCCAATCACAGGGGTGGCTACTAGGAAAGGGGGACATTCCAATCCAAAAGTAACCTTGGTAGTGTCTAAATGGGGTCGCAAAGGATGTGATCCAAGTAGAGTGCCCACAGGGAGAGGGGCCACTAAGGGATTAATCCAAAACCCTGAAGAAGATAATATGCATAGGTATTCAGTGGCCAACTCAAGGAGAAAGTGTGAGACTCACATCTGCCTAGAGTGGTGTATCCACTAATTGAGTCGCTGTCAGCATAGCGAACATCAACCAACTTAAGGTGCTCATCAGTTTGTAATAATCAGCCTAGGAAGAAAGCACGGAGACTCACATCCTCCCATGCGTAACCAATTTGGGATAGTTTGCCTCTACCGATGTGTTATCACTTGGGGCACTACCGAAAGTGAATGCTACTGGAGGACTTATATCAATTCAAGAATAGTTAAGAGGAAAGGAGCCTCTGGGGGACTTACCCTAAATCTCAAATATACTTGACCTAGTCAGTGCATGATGGTTAGTTCAAGAAGAAAGTTCGGGGACTCATGGTTTCTTAAACAAAGTCAACATGAGGTAGTTTAGTGGTTGGGCAGTGAAGTCTACCAAACTAACAAGGCATTCATTGATTTGTAATGATCAAGTTAAGAAGAAAGTGCGGGGACTCAAATCTTTCGAATATGTGACCACTGGGGTGATAGGCTAGTGAGGTAGCATGTAGACTCGACCTAGAGCAGCTAATGAGTGAGTCCCATGGGGAGGTTGCTCCCACATCAAAGTAGCCTGAGATAAAAGATTTTGTGTTTACTTTTTTATGCTTTTGTTAAAAGGAATATGATATCGCTTGGGTTATCTTACACCTACCCTAAACACACTTGAGGAATTTGATGGAATGGTTTCATGAATGACAACCGAAATTTCCACCAAGAAAGGATGCAACTTGGGTTCTCTTATACCTAATTTAGTTGTGCTAATTGAAATAGGATGCCTCTTGGGTTCTCTCACACCTATTCTAGTAGCATTGGGAATTGTGTTTGATTATTTTTGTGTTGATGGTGGAGTATCTCCAATCTATGTTGTCTTCTAGCGAAGCTATTAATCATGGTGCTTTTGAATGCAGTACCATTATCAAATATAATTCATTGAGGAACCCTGAACCTATATATGATATGGTTCCTGAAAAACTAAAGCACATGCTGAGCTATGACATCTCTAAGTGGGATTGCCTCTGCCCACTTGGAAAAGTAGTCGGTGGCAGCTAGAATGAATTGATGACCATTGGAAGAAGGAAGATTGAGATGACCCATAATATAGGTACCCCAATACTCAAATGGCCATGAAGCCAATGTAGGAGGTAGAATGTTAGGTGGTTGATGTATCACCACACCGTGTACCTGACATTGATGGCATCTTCTAGATACATCCATGCAATCTATAATCATCGAAGGCCAGTAGTATCCTAGTCTTTTGATCTTTGCTTTCATCTTTGGACTGGATTGGTGCACTCAGCGTAGACTCAAGTGTACCCCAGTCAAGATCATATGAGCTTCATGTTTGTCCAAATAGCATAACCATATTTGATCGAAAGATCATCGGTATAAGGTATACCATCCATGAGAGTATATGAGAGAGCTCTCTCTTTTATCTGATGGGCTTGTGATTTCTCTTGTGGTAGTTTACCGGTGTTTAAGTAATCTATGAACGATTACCTCCAATCTAGCTCCTTGTGCTTATTGGCAATGACAACCTCTCCTTCAAGAGAAAGTCTCTTGATGAGTTTATTATCAATAAGGGATAGGACTTGTCTATTTTAGACCCTTATTGGAATGAACTCATCTTCTGGACATGCTAATTCTTTGGCAAGTTTAGCCAAAGCATCTGCTACTGCGTTCTCTGCTCAGGGGACCTTATAGATGGTGACTTCAGGGATTTGGGCCAACAACTTCATGGTATACTCATGGTAATGATGAAGCTTAGGTTTGAAAACTTTTTAGGACCTAGCAATCTGGTTGATGACCAAATAAGAATCCTCATTGATGTTGATCCTCTTGACACCCATTGTAATGGCTAACTCTAGACCAGCAATCAAAGCCTTATACTCGGCTTCATTATTGGTGCAGGGATTAGAGAGATAGTATGAGAATCTCATCACATTGTGGTCTGGAGTTACGAGAACTATTCCTACCCCTGCCTTTCTTGGAAGAGTAGATCGTAGTGCTTCTCCTTTATGAAAGGAAGCCGCACCAAAAAATACATCTCCTAATGGTGGTTGTTAAGCTCCCCTAAGTTCATGATTTGTACATCAGGGAGATCATCACTAAGCGGAGAATCAGTAGGAACTGGGTGTGCTGATAAGAAATCCGCTAGTGCTTATCCTTTTACCACATGGAGGGATATGAATATGATATCAAATTGTGAGAGAATCATGGACCAATGTGCCAAGCATCTGGATAGTGTTGGCCATGTCATAAGATACTTCAGTGGATTGGTTTTGGAAATCAAGTTCATCTTATGAGAAAACATATAGTGTTGTAGCTTTTGGGAAGCGAGGAACAAAGCTAGGCAATTTTCTCAATAGGTGGGTAGTTTGCTTCAGCAAGGATCAGATAATGGCTGAGGTAGTAGAGAGCACTCTCCTTTCCTTCGTAGTTGGCTTTGACCACAAATCACTGAGGGAGTCATCTAATGTAGTAGTGTAGAGGATGAGTAGCCTGCCCAGGATAAAGGCTGTTAAAACTAGTGGCTTCACCAAATACTGCCTGATATCTTTGAAGGCATGCTGACACTTGTCATCCCACTTGAACTTGGCATCCTTTTTGATAAGTGCTAAAAATGGCTTGCATCTCTTCGATAGGTTGGAGATAAAGCATCTTAGATATGCCAACCATCCTTGAAAAGATCTGAGTTGAGTTAAACTTTTAGGAGTTGACATTTCTAAGATAGCTTTGATCTTTTTTGGATCTATTTCTATTCCCTGGTGTCGGATAATAAACCTAAGGAACTTCTTTGAAGCTACTGTAAATGCACACTTCAGAGGATTCATTTTGAGGTTAAATTATCTTAACTGTTCAAAAATTACCCTCAAGTCAAAGAGATGGTCTTCCTTTTCTTTGCTTTTGACTACTAGATCATCAACATAGCACTCAATCTAATGATGGATGAGTTCGTTGAAGATCTGAGTCACCGCTGGTATGCAAAGACCAAAGATTTTAAAAAGCATGACCTTATAATAATAGATTCTGATTGGGGTTCAAAAAGTAGTATTTCTTTCATCCTCGGGGGCCATCTTGATTTGGTTGTAGCTAGATGACCCATCCATGAAGGAGAATATTGCATGAGATGAGGCGATGTCCACCATTAATTCTGGTATAGGAAGAGGAAACTCATTGTGGTAAAAATTTTCTATAGAGCGAGTCACCTTTCAAATCTATTGGTGAGAAATGAAAAGAGGACATGCATATAGAAATTCATCTTCTTAGGATGCCATGTAGATCTGCAGATGTGCTTATTCAGGTGATTGTGTACATCATCAAGGACATAGTGTACTATCTCGAAAGACAAAAGTTACTACCCTTTAATGGACCTAATCATCTCAATAAAGACTCTTAAGGATGATGGATCTGCATATGTACCAGAGATTCTTCACCTACTTTACATGAAAAAGTAAAGCAGGGTTTATTTTAAATCGGGTTCGTTAAGTTCCCTATAGGGGCAAGGCCCCATAGTTAATTACATCCATGCAAAGCAGTCCTTAAACTCAGTCAATAGCCTAACTAAGTCATTTGTTTCTTCTTCATTTAACAATAAACTGATGTATGTCGGGTGTGGATTTTCTTCCATCTTGAGGTTGATTTCTTTAAGCTTATCAATTGTTGAATGGATCTCCTCTTCAAATTCTGGCAGTGCATCCTTGATTTGGAGATCATCTGGATCATCTGAAGTTTTTAAACACACATCCTCATAAGAGTTAGTGTTGTGTGAAAAAAATATATCAGACTCCAAATGATTGGTAACAACTAAGCTAATCATCATTATCGATTGGACCCACTATATCGAATCCTAGCCCTGATCTTGATTGTACATCCCTGCTTCTGTTGTTCCTTAGTTTCTCAAAGTACTCTGACCTATACTTAGATCATGTATAAGAAATCAAACCCTTCTTTGTGAGGTTAAGAACACAATGTGAGTATCAATCAAAAGGCAATTCCATTAATTCTTTGTTTCAAATATCCTCAAGTCCTACATCAGTTTCTGGATTTGAGGATGATGATCCCAATAGTAATTTCTTCAGCTTCGCATCAATGGAAGACTTGGGGGCTTCCTTAATAACTAAACCTTCAACTTTTTGAGAGGAAATCAAGGTTAGAGCTAAGGTTTCTAACTGTTGCTTGATAGTTGCTCATACATTTGATTCGAATACATTCGTGCTTTGTCTGGAGGTCTGTCTTCATCGCTGTTCAGCTCGAGTGTCACCTCCAATGAAACCCGCTTAGAGGGGTTGGCAGGTATGCTAATCACATTAGACTCATCCTCCGAGCTGGATTCTAAGTCTATGTGAATAGTAGGGGTACTCTTGTGATCTAGAACATGGCCTCTGTTGGCTGGTGGCCAACCAGGGGGTCTTCCGCCCTGGGATTGCCTCTATTTCTACCTCTGCCTTTGCCTGGTGGAGGTTGAATTATCCTACCCACATGTCCATATGATGGAATGAACTGTGGGTGGAATGTGATATGCAACTCTACTTCTTCTTCAAAGTCCTTTTCTTGTCCACTTGAATTTTCATTTTTTTTTCTTTTTCTTTCTCTTTTGCTTTTCTTTATTTTCTTTTTCTTTAGCATTTGAATTTGAATTTTGACCAAGTTCATGAGAAAAGATGTTTTGAGGAAGGTCGCATCCTCATATATCTCAACCTCTCTGACTAAAAATGGCTTTTCATCTCCTTTGACATAATATTCAATCCCATCCTTCCTGAACTTGATGTACTGATGGAGAGAGGATGTAATCATCTTATTCTGATGTATCCAAGGCCTATCGAGCAAAGAGGTGAATGAAGTATTCAAATCAATGATATAGAACTTGGCTTTAGTCTTCCATTCACCTATCTCCAAAGGTAACACTATAGAACCTAAAGCCCCCTCACTTTGTTCATTGAATCCTCTGAACATCATTCGATCTCCTCGGAGTGTGGATATGTCGATCCTCAAATAGCCTTGGGTTTCTCTGGAATAATGTGCCTCCTTTCCAACAACGGTCAACTGAGCTAAGCATATCTCAGAATCAAGAAGTGCCTTGATTAATGACTCCATCATCTGTTTGGATAAGGTAAAGGCATCATATATTCTTAACTTAGATGGCAACTTTCTCAGGTGAGAGAGAATATTGTAGTCCACCTTGGGTTGATCCTCCACAAGCATATCCAAGAGTGGAGCATCCCATGGAGGGGCTTCTCGATCATCTAAATAAATGACTTGTTTCCCTTTATCTTGAGGTGCTGTCCAAGGAGGTAGAACCTTGAAACTACGTAGGTTGACTTCGGTGATCTCTTATGGCAGGTTAGTGGAAGATTCTACCTGCTCGTCAGGCTCACCTATAGCTTCTCCTATGGGACCCTCAGAATTGGATGATTCCAAGTCTATCTTAAGAGGTGAACCCGTAGTATTCAGAGAAGGAAGGTCCAACTCCAAATCAGAAAGAGGAAGATCAGAGTTGTTAGAATTGTTATTTAGACTTGAATAGTTTTTAGTAAGAGTAGAATTTGATAACCCATCATAAGTGACACAGATGTAATTCAAACTAGGTTTATTCCTTGATTTCTTGGATTTTGAAAGAGGCATATAGTAGAAATCTTGTAAAGTAAGATGGGTAAGGGATTTGATGCCCTCATCCACTGATACAAGATGTTTACTAGAGAAAGAGCTAGAAGTAGGTGGTGTGACACATGAACTATGGATTGGAGGTTTGGGCTCTGGTGGTTACGTTATCGCCTATCCGGCATACTGCTTTCTTTCTTGTCTTGTTCCCCTTTCTTCGAGTTATCCCGAACAACTTGCAAACCTTCCTTGATGTTTGAGGTTTGAGCTACCTTAGGGACCTGCAAGGAAAGTTTCTTGATTTTGGACATAATCTTCTTAGAGGTTCGGGATAAGGAGATATCCTAACCTTCTTTGGTTTTGGAAGGATCGTAAGTATCCACAAGGATTTTCCTCATGGAACTAGATGGTTGTTCCACAAGGTATTCCTTTGGGATCACTATGGCGCCTATCTTGAAGCTATGCTCAAGCCAATCCTTGAATGTAAAGTAATCCTCCAAAACATGACCAAGCATGCGTTGGTAGGGACAAAAGTTAGGATCATTGCTTTTGCCCACTTCCTTTGGCCTTCTAGGTTCGGGTAGGTGAAAATCAAGTTTCTTTAAGAGATTCTTAAAGATTTTTTTGATTACCTCCCTCTTAAATGAATATGATTAGTTTATCCATAAGAATAGGTGGACCGTAGCTACCTGGTAGTGGGTATGTGTACCGCTGCTACTATGGATATTACTGAGGAGGAGGCAGTAAAGGTCATGGAGGCTGCTGTGGTGGCCAGTAGGATGGCCTTGGTGGTGGTAGAGGAGGCGAAAGTGATGGCTGTGGAGCACGAGGTCTCTTGTACTTCTCTCTTGCTAGCTACTTTTCCTTATCTACTATTATCATTGCCCCTGGCTTCTTCTTATACACTTTCTGTGGCTTTGGCTTTGTTGATTTGTCCAAAAATGGAAACTGTTTGGCTTCTCCTTGTAAGCTAGCCACCATGTTGATTAGCTTTTCAAATATTTTAATAGTAAAACCTTTGAGCATGAAGGCAACTGGGCCCTAAATATTCTTCAATAGAATTTTAATATCATGCTATTCAGATAGTTATGATTTGTATTTCATACTCAAATTGCGCCATCTGAGAATATAATCAACGAGGGACTCATCAGGGTGTTGTTGAGCCACAACGAGATTGCCTAAAGTCACCCTTTGCTGAGCTCCAGAAAATCTCTTGATGAAGATTGCTCCAACTCAGCAAAAGTCTTCACTGAACTATTTGGAAGTTTAGCATACCAATCAAAGACTATGCTTGCTAAGCTACTGATAAAAAGTCTGAAGAGCAAAGCATCACTGCCACGAGCATTGCAACAACTGGCTTTAAAATTCAGCTGGGGGACTTAGATCAACTCAAAGATAGTTAAGATTGATTTCATTTTTAATTTTATTTATTTTGATTATGAATCTAATTGGTTTGTGATAAACTGTACTGAGTTAGAGGCATGAAGGCCTAAACCTGACTCATATTTACCAATTTAAAGGGAGTAGTCTACCAACCACAGGGTAGGACTATCCAACCAATGGAGAAATGCTTTTTGGTATACAATGGTCAAGTCTTAAGAAGAAAGTACGGGGACTCACATCTTCTAGAAGCAAGGAACCACTGGGGTGATTGGTTGCTTTGGGCAATAAATCATACCCGACCTAGGGCTGACTATTGAGTGAATGCTGCTGGGGGACTTAAATCAGCTCAAGGATAGTAAAAGATTAGTTTCATTTTTTAGATTTATTTATTTTGATGGATTCTGTTGGTTTACAATGAATCAAAATAAAGGGGAGCTTTGAAGAAGCTTAGACCTATCTCAAATTTACTGAACAAAAAGGAGTAGCTTCCTGGCCGATGGGAGAGCTGTCCGACCAAAGGGGTGCCTTTCGGTTTGCAATGATCGATCGAAGGGAAGAAAGCTTGGGGACTCACATCTTCCACCAGAAAAGACCGCTGGGGTGATCAATTTCTTTGGGCAACAAATTGAACCTGACCTAAGGCTGCCTGTTGGTTTACGTTAATCATGCTAGAAAGAATGCGTCATAGTCTTACATCTTTCAAAGCGGAATGACTATCGGGGTAACCTGCTTGTGGAAAAATAGATTAGACCTGACCTAAGGGTGACTACGGAGTGAGTACCAACCCGGGGATTTATCTCAACTCAAGTAGTCTGGAAATTCTTATAGGGATTACTACTAACACTACCTTAAAGATAGGATGCCTGCTTGGGAAAAGGGGCCCTTTGAGGGTTTGAATACCTAATCCACAAGAGAAAATTTTATTTGTTTTATTTATTTTATCGTGGACCCTGTTAGTTAGCAAGAGATTAAACTGAGAAGCAGCTTATATCAGCCCATACCTATCTCAGATTTACTGAATTAAGGTAGAATCTATGCATCTGTTGAACAAATTCTCCAACCATAGGGGTGGCTACTAGGAAAGGGGATGTCCCATCCAATAGTAACATGTGTAGTGTCTAAATGCGGTTGCAAAGGACTTGATCCAAATAGAG
This sequence comes from Cymbidium sinense, assembly GCA_021442155.1. Taxonomy (NCBI): domain Eukaryota; kingdom Viridiplantae; phylum Streptophyta; class Magnoliopsida; order Asparagales; family Orchidaceae; genus Cymbidium; species Cymbidium sinense. The sequence continues at coordinate 67,177,696 of CM038227.1, read as the reverse complement.
TGCCCAAAGGGGATGGGGCCGCTAAGGACTTAATCCAACACCCTAGAGAAAATGACATGCCTAGTCATATATCCAATAGGTATTCGATGTCGAACTCAAGAAGAATACCCGGGGACTCATATCTGCCAAGAGTGGTGTACCCACCGGGTGCGTCGCTATCAGCATAATAAACATGAACCAACCTAAGGTGCCTGTCAGTTTGCAATAATCAGCCTAGGAAGAAAGCTCCGGGTCTCACATTTTCCTATAACGGAACTGACTGCTGGGATAATCTATCTTCGGTCTGATAGGTGCTATCCAACCTAGGGCGACTACTGAATGAATGCCACTAAGGGACTTAGATCAACTCAAAGGTAGTTAAAAGGAAAGGAGCCTCTAGGGGACTTACCCTAAACCTTAAATATACTCAACCTAATTAGTGCATGATGGCTAGTTAAAGAAGAAAGCACGGAGAATCATATCTTCTTAAGAAAAGTCAAGATGAGGTAGCTTACTGGCTGGGTAGTGAATACTTCCATACTAACAAGGCACTCATTGGTTCATAATGATCAAGTTAGGAGGAAAGGTCGGGGACTCACATCATTCAAACAAATGACCACTGAGGTGACATACTAGCGAGGTAGCATGTAGACCCGACCTAGAGTAGCTAATGAGTGAGTGCCACAAGGGGCTTGCTCTGGCATCAAAATAGCTTGAGATAAAAGATTTGTGTTTATTTTTGTTCACGTGTTAAAAGGAATAGGATGCCTCTGGGGGACTCTTACACCTAACCTATAACATGTTGAGAAATTTGTTGAAATGGTGTCATGGATGGCAAACAGGACTCCCACTAAGAAATGTTGCCACTAGAGGACTCTTACACCTAACTCAATTATGCTAATCGAAATAGGATGCCTCTCGAGTTATCTCACACCTATTCTAAAAGAATCAGGAGATTGTGTTTGTGTTGTGAAAGAAGGATAGGATGCCACTAGGGGACTCTTACACCTACCCTAGACACGTCACGACAGATTCGCGAGACAAGCAAACAACACTTTGAAAGAAGAGAAGATTTGATGAATATAATTAGATTTTTATTCATTTTGTTAATGATTATTTCAAACATGATTTGTTTCATGGGTAATATTTTTTTTAGATAGAGCCCATTAATTGGAAGCATCGGGTGTTCCCCTTTATAATAAATAAGCTGATAAGATCCTCCTTGGTAGGCCTTCTTTATGACACAGGGGTCTTCCCAAGTGGGTTCAAACTTGCCTCCCATTTTTTGACGGGCAATAATTGGTCTCCTTAGGACTAACACAAGTTTTCCTTCTCAGAAAGACCTAGGGCGGACCTGCTTGTTGTAAGCTTGAATCTTGGCCTTGTACAACTCTAGGTTTTGGCACGCCCATAGGTGACTCTCCTCCAAACCATTGAGCTCTTCTAAAACTTTGCATTATGCTTGGTAGTAATCTTGTTACCCAATGCTATCTTTAGTGATGGGAGTTGAACTTCTAAAGTTAGAATAGCTTCAGACCAATACACTAAGAAAACCAGGGTAGACTGAGTTGAAGTTCTGTATGTGGTGCGGTAGGCCAATAAGGCTTCAACTAACTGCTCATTCCACTATCATTTGTTGCCATCAAGAGTTTTCTTTAGAACCTGAATGAGAGTTTTATTGAATGCTTTTGCTAAGCCATTTGCTTTAGGGTAGTAGATGGTAGAGTATCTCCAATCTATAGTGTCTTCTCACGAAGCTATTAATCTTTATGCTTTTGAATGCAATACCATTATCAAATATAATTTATCGAGGCACCCCAAACCTATATACAATATGGTTCCTTAAAAACTAAAGCACATGTTGAGCTGTGAAACTCTCTGAGTGGGATGGCTTCTGCCTACTTAGAAAAGTAGTTGGTGGTAGCTAAGATGAATCGATACCTCTTGGAAGAAGGAGGATCGATCAGACCTATAAAGTCGGTACCCCAACACTCAAATGGACATGAGGCCAATGTAGGGTGTAGAATGTTGGGTGGTTGGTGGAGGACCACACCGTGTACCTGACACTGATGGCATCTCCTTGCTATATCCATGCACTCTATGATCATCGAAAGCTAGTAGTTTCCAAGTCGCTTGATCTTCATCTTCATCTTCATATAATATTGATGAGGTCCGCATAGACCTGAGTGTACCTTGGTTATAATGCCATGAGCTTCATGTTTGTATAAACAGCGTAACCACATTTGGTCAAAGGACCGGTGCTACAGGGTGCCATCAACAAGAGAATAAGAGAGAGCTATCTGTTTCACCTGATGGGCTTGTGACTTCTCTTGAGGTAGTTTGCGTTGTTCAAGTAATCTATGAACGGTTGCCTCCAATCCATGTCCTTATCCATTTTGGTAATAACAACCTCCCCTTCAAGAGAAAGTTTCTTGATGCGTTCAACATTAATAAGAGATATGACTTGTCTTTTTTAGACCCTTATTGAAATGGACTCATCTTCCGGACATGCCAATTCTTTGGCAAGTTTGGCCAAAGCATCTACTACTGCCTTCTCTGCTTGGGGAACCTTACAGATGGTGACTTTGAAAATTTGGGCCAACAGCTTCATGGCATACTCGTAGTAATGACGAAGCTTAGATTTGAGAACCTAGTAGGACCCGACAATCTGGTTGATGACCAACTGAGAATCCCCAAAGATGTTGATGCTCTTGACATTGATAGTGATGACTAACTCTAGATCGATAATCAAAGCATCATACTCAGTTTCATTATTGGTGCAGGGGTTGGAAAGATAATATGAGAATCTCATCACATCACGGTTTGGAGTTAGAAGAGCTATTCTTACCTCTATCTTTCCTGGGAAAATAGATGGTGGTGCTTCACCTTTAAGAAAAGAAGCAGCACCATCAAAATACATCTCCCATCGGTGGTTATCGGCTTCCCCTAAGTTCATGATTTATTCATCGATGAGATAATCACTAAGCGGAGAATCAGCAGGAAGTGGGTGTGCTTCCAAGAAATTCACTAGTGTTTGTCCTTTTATCGCACAGAGGGGTACGAATATGATATCAAACTATGAGAGTATCATGGACCAACGTGCCAAACATCTGGATAGCATTGGCCGTGTCATGAGGTACTACAGTGGATTTGATCTGGAGATCAAGTTCACCTTACGAGAAAGCATGTAGTGTCACAGCTTCTAAGATGCAAAGATCAAAGCTAGGCAATATTTCTCAATAGGTGGATAGTTTGCTTTAGCATGAAGCAGACGATGGCTGAGTTAGTAGAGTGCGCTCTCCTTCCCTTTATCATTGGCTTAGGCCAATAGAATGCTAAGAGAGTCATCCAATGTAGCAGTATAATGGATGAGTGGCCTTCTTGGGATAGGGGCTGCTAAAATTAGCAGCTTCACTAAGTACTCTTTGATGTCTTCAAAAGCAAGCAGGCACTTGTCATCCCACTTGAACTTGGCATCCTTTTTGATAAGTGCTGAGAATGGCTTGCATCTCCCCAATAGGTTTGAGATAAAGTGTCATAGATATGCCATCCATCCTTGAAAGGTTAGGAGATGGCATTTCTAAGATAGCTTTGATCTTTTCAAGATTTATTTCTATTCCTCGGTGTTGAACAACAAACCCAAGAGAAGGGACTCCGAATGCACACTTCAGAGGATACATTTTGAGGTTATATTATCTTAACCATTTGAAAATTACTCTTAAGTCAAATTGGTGGTCATCCTTTTCTCTACTCTTGACTACTAGATCATCAATGTAGCACTCAACTTGATGATGAATGAGTTCATTGAAGATCTGAGTCATGACCCATTGGTATGTAACACCAACATTTTTAAGGCTAAAAGGCATGACCCCCCTATAACAGAAGATTCTGATCGACATTCAAAAAGTAGTGGTTCTTTCATCTTTAGGAGATATCTTGATTTGGTTATAGCCAGATGACCCATCCATGAAAGAAAACACAACATGAGATGAGGTAATGTCCACCATTAACTCTGGTATAGGAAGAGGAAACTCATCCTTAGGACATGCCTTATTTAAGTCCCTAAAATCAACGTAAATATGAATTTGGCCATTCTTCTTCTTAACTGGGATGACACTAACTAACCAGGTATGATATTTTTCTTCCCTGATGAAACTAGCATCGATTAATTTCTTGACTTTAGAAATGACCTATTGTTAAATTTTTAATCGCATGCATCTAGGAGCTTGCTTAATAGGGGTAATGTTAGGGTCTATTGTTAGCTTGAGGACTACTACGTTAGGAGATAATTCAGGCATTTTTCATAACTCCATGCGAAGAAGTCTTTAAACTCAGTCAATAGCTTAACTAAGCCATTAGTTTCTTCTTCATTCAACAATGAACTGTTGTATGTTGGGCGTGGATTTTCTTCTGTCTCGAGGTTAATTTTTTTGAGCTTGTCAATTATTGAATGAATTTTTTCTTAAAATTTTGACAGTGCCTCTTTGATTTGGAGACCATCTGGATCATTTGAAGTTTCTAAACACACATGCTCATAAGAGTTGGTGTTGTGTGAGAAGAACCTATCAGACTCCAAATGATTGCTAACAACTAAGCAATAATCTTTATCATCGACTGGGCCTACTGTGCTGAATCCTAGTCCTGCACTTGATTGTGCTTCCTTTCTTGTATTGTTCCATAGCATTTTGAAGTATTCTGACCTGTGCATGGACCATGTGTGAGGAACTAAACCTTTATGTATAAGATTTTGAACTCACGATGAGTAAAAGTCAAAAGGTAATTCTATTAATTTTTTAAAAGTATCCTCCTCAAGCTCTATATCAACTTCAAGACTTGAGGATGATGAACACAAAAAGAATCTCTTCTGCTTGATGTCACTGAAAGACTTAGGAATTTTCTTAACTATCAAACCTTCAACTTTCTGAGATGTACGTGAGGTAAGAGTTAAGGTTCCCAACTACTCCCTAATAGTTTCCCATAAACCATATTTAAATACTTTGCTTTGCTTAAAGCCTGGTCTTCATCTTTGTCTGGATCGAAAGTCACCTCCAATGAAACTTGCTGAGAGGGGTTGGCTGGTACACTAATCACATTTGACTCATCCTCCGAGCTAGATTCTAAGTCTATATGAATAGTAGGGGTACCCCTATGAATTGGACATGACCTCTATTGGCTGAGGGCCAACTAGGGGCTCTCCCACCTCTAGAACTGTCTCTATTTCTACCTCTACCTTTACCTAGTGGAGGTTGAGTCATCCTACCCACATGTTCATATGATATAATGAACTGTGGGTGGAATGTGATATGCTGATTTATTTCTTCTTCTGTTCCTCTTTCTTACGTACTTGGGCTTTTATTTTTATTTTCTTTTTTTTTTGATTTTGCATTCAAATTTTGTCCAAGTTCATGTGAAAGGGTGTTTTGAAAATGATACCAGGTCGCATCCTCATAAATCTCAATTTCTCTAATTGAAATTATCTTTTCATCTCCATTGACACGTTATTCAATTCCATCTTTTCTGAACTTGATGCACTGATGGAGGGATGATGAAATGATCTTTTTCTGATGTATCCAACGCTTACCAAGAAAAGTAGTGAACAAAGTGTTCGAATCAATGATGTAGAACTTTGCTTCAGCCTTCCAATCGCCTATCTCCAAAGGTAACACTGTATAACATAAAGCCCACTCACCTTGTTCATTGAATCCTCTCAACATCATTTAATCTCCTCGAAGTGTAGAGATGTCAATCCTCAAATAGGCATGAGCCTTTAGACTCAAAATGTTCATTGATGCACCTGAATCCATGAGAACCCTGGTGAGTCTGAACCTGTCCATGTCGATTGTGATGTAGAGGGGACGGTTGTGCTCCAAGTCCCCCATAAAAAGTCCTTCATCTATGAAGGTGATGCCTTAGGCTTCTTTTGCATAATGTGTTTCCTCACCTATAGTGGTCAATTGAGCTAAGCTTATCTCAGGATCAAGAAGAGCCTTGACTAGTGATTCCCTCATCTGTTTGGATAAGACAAGGGCATCATTTATGCTTAGCTTAGATGACAACTTTCTTAGATGAGAAAGGACATTGTAGTCTACCTTCGGTTGGTCTTCCACAAGCATATCCAAAGGTGGGGCATCCTGTGGAAGGGCTTCTTGATCTTCAATACTAATGACTTATTTTCCTCTATCTTGAGGTGCTGCCCTAGGAGGTAGAACCTTGCCACTACAGAGGTTGACTTTGATAATCTCTTGAGGCAAGGTAGTGGAAGGTTCTACCTGCACTTAAAGCTCAACTATAGCTTCTCCTATGGGACCTTCAAAATCGGATGATTCCAAGTCTATCTCAAGAGGTGAACCCATAGTATTCAGAGTAGGAAAGTCCAACTCAAAGAGGAAGAGAAGATATATAATTATTTAGACTTGAAGAGTTATCGTTAGGAATAGAAGAAGATAACTCATCATAAGTGACACAGATGTAATTTAAACTAGCTTTATTCTTCAATTTCTTGGAATTATTTGGAGGTACAAAGTAGAAGTCAAGTAGAGTGACTGGAGTAAGGGATTTGATGCTCTTATCCCCTGATACAAGAGTTCTACTAGTAGAAGAAACATAAGAGCTAGCTGAAATGAAAGAAGTTATCGTGGAAGCGCAATTGCTGGAGGACACCTGTGGGTTGCACCAAAAGGGCTATCCCGGGCTGACATACACTGCTGCTGAGCTCCCACTTTCCTAGAGTTGGCACTGGCAACTTGCAAACCTTCCTTGGTGTTGGAGGTTTGAGCTGACTCAAGCACTACATGGAAAGCTTCTTGATCTTCTGGATAATCTTCTTAGAGGTTTTAGATAAGAAAATATCCCAACCTTCTTTAGTTTTGGTAGGATCACATGTATCCCCAAGGATTACCCTGTTGGAAGTGGAAGGTTGTTCCACAAGATATTCCATTGGGATAACTACAACACCTGTCTTGAAACTATTTTCAAGTTAGTCCTTAAATGCGAAGCAATCCTCCAAAACATGGCCTAGCATACGGTGGTAAGGGAAAAAGTTTGGTTCATGACTTTTGCCTACTTCTTCTAGTCTCTTAGGCTCGGGTAGCTGAAAATTAGGTTTCTTTAAGATATTCTTAAAGATCTTCCTGATTACCTCCCTCTTAAAAGAATAAGGTTTGTTTAACTTATCTAAAAGAGTAGGTGAACCATAGCTACTGGCTGGTATGCATGCCGCTGGTGTGGTGGTATGGCGAGGCTGATTGTGTTGGTCGTGGAGGTCGGGTGGAGGTCCAGGGGCTACCCGTGGTGGCAAAGGAGGTGAATGCCGGTGGTCTCGACCGATCTCTAGCTAGCTACTTCCCCTTATCAACAGCTGTCACTGCCACGGGCTTCTTTTCATAAACCTTCTGTGGCTTCTACTTCGGCAACTAATCTTGGAAAGGCTACTATTTGGCCTCTCCTTATAGACTAGCTACCTTATTGATTAGCTTGTCAAATGTCTTGATAGTGAAGCCCTTAAGCATGAAGGCGACCATGCCATATATATTCTTTAAGAGAATTTCAATGGTGTGTTGTTTAGACAGCTGCGATTCACACTTTATACTTTGGTTACGCCATCGAAGAATATAATCAACAAGTGAGTTATTGGGGTGCTGTTGTGCTACAACGAGATCACTTACAGTAACTCTTTGTTGATCTCCAGCAAACCTCTTGATGAAGAGTTGCTCTAACTCAACAAATATCTTTACTGAACCGTTGAGCAGTTCAACATACATATCAAAAGCAATACTGGCTAGGCTACTAATGAAGAGGCAGAAAAGGAAGGTGTCAATGCCAACTACATTGCAACAACTGGTCCTGAAGTGTGCTATATGCTGCCTTGGGTTTCCACTGCCATCAAAGTTTTTGAAGGAAGGATGCATGAAACCCTTGGGATATTGGATAGCATAGAATTCCTCTAGGTAGGGTCTACCCTTTGGAACCGATAATCCTCCTTGGGCTTGATCCAAAGCTTCTTTCACCTATTGCTCAACCATGGATTTTATATCTTTTTCTTGTATAGAGGTACTTTCCACTACCTTCTTGTATAGGCTAGTGCTACCTTCCTCAATAGGAGGTACAGTCTTGGCTAGGTCCTTGACATGCACTAACTCAGGTTGACTGACGTTGACTGTAGTAGGATGAACTAAAGAGGCTTGTTTCTGAAGCATTGAAACTGTTTCTAACAAGTCCTCTAACTATCGTGTCATCCTATCAATTTACTCATCCTTCTGCCTCAACTGATGTTGGAGGTGCTGGGCTGATTTTGTGGTGTCTTCATGATCAACCTCATCACCTTCTATGGCCTGTTATTCCCTAAGAAGAGATCCCCTTATGTAAACCATGCAGACTCCAGCTGAATCCCCCATCAAGTCATCTTTGTTGAGATTGAAGCTAACTTTCTCTTCATCGAACCAAGCGTACCCCAAGATATCTTTCTTTTCCATGAAATAATGTGCAACTATCTCATCTAAGGAACGATCCATCTCAATAGGTACAAACAGTTTATGCTGACTGGTGTGATCATTATTGTGCACTGAGAGGCACCAAACCTCGCCTGTCAATGGAGAGTCAATCCTGTGTGGACTATACTTACTGGATTAATGACACTCCTCACTACTACTGGCTATAAGAGGGGTAATAATCCTAGGATGTTCCTCTAGCATTGGTATAGCTGAACTATCATCTGGAATATCTGTAATAGCTATCACCATCTCCACATCTTATTGTATGGGCGGAGTTGGTGAAGGGACGACCATGATGCTTCAGGGTCACCACTCCTTTCGCACCACCACTAGGGCAAAAGGTTGAGCAGGAGAGCTTGACCTTACCACAATGGGTGGTCTAGAAGGGTAGGATCCTTTGGCCATAGCCGGATCACCAATGGGGTGCACTTTTCCTTGGATTCATCTTTTATGACCTTTGATGGAATGGGAGATGCTTTAACCTTAACTAGCAATGGCGGATGAGGGGTAGAGCGGTGCGGTGGAGAAGCCACTGACTTTCTATGCATAGGAACTGCCATGCTGTGGTGGTTGGTCCTAGTGAGAATACTATCGATGGTCGCGGGTAGGTGTCGAGGAAAATCAATCAAAGCGAAGCTGACCGAAACCTCCATCGCCTCTCGTAAGAATATGGGTTGTGCCTCATGAGCCCTCTCCTGAATAATCAGCCTCCCTATGCTATGGGGGATAACGGATCGAAGATCGAACTGAGTGCCAAACTCTGAGCATCCGTATGCTCCGCCTACCTAGCATAAGACAGATCGAAGGCCGGCATATGACCTTCTGCTCCTAGAAACTGCAGGATGAAACTACTCCACTAGAGGAGGTGATGAATAGATCCTCCTAACATACTCCCCATCTAATCCAGAGAGAGGATGGAACTAATTTTCTATAACCAGTGGTGAAGTGATAACATGAAACTCATCCACGGTTGATTGAGCTGCTACCTCTTGCTCCCTAGTGATTTGGGTATGGTACCACTTGATCATGTAGTTCTTATTTCTATGCTGGGTATGGGTAGGATGGGAGGAGTATGAGCTAAAGACATACTCAAATGTAGGGGAGGCAAGCCCCGACCGGGGAGCAAAGATGGAGGTATTAGCCCTCACCGGGGCACATGAGCAACTCAGGTGAACTGTAACGGGGCAATCGACACTACTACACAACTAAAGTCTATGGTACTGCCACAACTATGCTCTTCAATGAGGAGACATCAGAATCAGAGGGTAAGTCAATCCTGATGATTGAATTTTGCCCTGTCACCTTGGACCTACTGACTGTGGTGAGGGGAATGCCCTCACAAGTGATCCTGGCTCTCTCAAATTCCTGGACAAAGTAAATCACATGGGTATGGTCTAGATGGGGGAAGTCAGCCTGATTTAAAGCCAGATCCATACCGTGGGAGAAGGTGAAGACAAACTTCTGAGAACCGTCCATTTCAACAACTGTAAAATAAACTAACTGCATCGCATCGATGTAAAGATCTACAAATGAAATGAACTGACGTGTCCATAGATTTTTGAATTTTGAATTTGAAAATTTGAACCCACATCCAACAACTTGGAAGTGTTAAGTAGGGTTCAAATTGATTTGAGAAGAGAAATCCAACTCTAACAAATTTAGGTATGTTGAAGTATGGATTCAAAATTTTGATAAGGATGCTTGCATAGGTTCATTTTTTTTTTTGAATTTGAATTTTTGATTTGGAGGACCCTTTCGTTTAACAAATTTAGCTATGTTAAAGTAAGGGTTAAATGATTTTGTTTTTGTATGATTATTTTGGAATTTTACTTAATTAGCAAATTTAGGTATGCTAAGTAGAGTGTGTGAGAATGATTGTTTCCTTTTGTGAATTTTGTTTTAATTTTGAAAAATTTGAAATTCTCACTTAGCAAATTTAGGTATGCTAAGTGACGAATCCACGTGTGTTTTGTTTGATTATTGAAAATAGGATCTTTAGCAAATTTAAGTATGCTAAAGAAATCCTAAGTGTTTCATTTGTTTGTAATGTTTTGATTTTTTTTAAAAAAAGGTAGGATCCTTAGCAAATTTGGTATGCTAAGGGAATCCTAAGTGTTTCATTTTGATGTTTTGATGGAAAGTGGAAACTTTGGCAAATTTGGTATGCTAAAAAGGAAGTCCCACTTGGTTTTGTGAAATGGGAATTTCATTTAGCAAATTTGGGTATGTTAAATGAAATTCCAAATGGTGTGTTTAAAATTTTGATTTCATATTGGTTTTGAAAATGGAAACTTCTCGTTTGCAAATTTGATATGCTAAGTAAAGAAGTTCCAAAGATGTTTGAAAATTTTTATTTTTTTAACATTGGAGACTTCACTTAGCAAATTTGGGTATGCTAAATGAAGTACCAAATGTATTTGAAAATTTTTTAGATTTTAGATTTGGAGACTTCACTTAACAAATTTGGGTATGTTAAATGAAGTTCCAAAATATGTTTAGAATTTTGAATTTTAGATTTGGAGACTTTACTTAATAAATTTGAGTATGTTAAATGAAGTTCCAAATGAGTTTGAAAAGTTTTTAGATTTTAGATTTGGAGACTTCACTTAACAAATTTGGGTATGTTAAATGAAGTTCCAAAATATGTTTAGAATTTTGAATTTTGGATTTGGAGACTTCACTTACCAAATTTGAGTATGTTAAATGAAGTTCCAAATTTATTTGAAAATCTTTTAGAATTTAGATTTGGAGACTTCACTTAACAAATTTGGGTATGTTAAAATGGAGTTCCAAACTGTGTTTAGAATTTTGATTTTTGGATTTGGAGACTTCACTTAACAAATTTGAGTATGTTAAATGAAGTTCCAAATGTGTTTAGAATTTAGAATTTTGGATTTGGAGACTTCACTTAACAAATTTGGGTATGTTAGTGAAGTTCCAAAAATTTATTTGAATTTAATTTTTGACTTTGAATTTGGAGACTTCACTTAGCAAATTTGAGTATGCTAAATGAAGTTCCAAATGTGTTATAAATTTTGAAAGTATGACTGTTTAAGTTTTAGTTATTGAAAAGAGGACTTCCATTCCACCAATTTAGGTATGTAGAATGGAGATCAATCTTATTTTTGAAATATGAAATTTTTGTTTTGTGTGTGATTGTTGACTTTTGAAAGAGAGGAATTCTAACTTAAAACATATGTGAGATATGCTCAAGTGAGATTTCTTAAAAGATACTTATTTATTTTAGTTGGGAATGAAATCTTCACTTAATAAATTTAAGTATATTAAATGAAGATATTCATATGTGCTTTTTGAAAAGTTTAATTTTGTTTACAAATAAACTTTCCATTCAATAAGTGAGTGGATTGAAATACAAACATTCATGTGTTCTTTTGAAAACTTTATGATTATGATTGTGATTTTTGGAAAAGATGATTGTTCATTTAATTTTGAAAATGAAATCTTCATCAAAGTGAATTGAAAGAAGATGTTCATTTGTGTTTTTGGAAAAATGTAATTAGCTTTATTTTTTTGAAAAATCGCTACATGCAATAATTATGAGAATTGTTAAATGAGGGTGATGAAATTTTGTGGAAAATATTTTATTTAAGTGCATTTTTGAAAAGGTACTTTTGAAAAGCAAAGTTCTTTATGGAAGATTTATTATTTTAGGATGAACTTTTCCTTATCATGAAAAATGATAAGGAGGAAGTCTTTAAAATGTATTCTCTTATATCTAGATATTTTCATTTAAAAATGATAAGGAGGAAGTCTATAAAAAGTTTTATCTTTTATCTAGATATTTTCAATTTACCCATTGGAGAACCCAACGGGGGTTTTAAGACCAATAAGGAATGCAGTCCTAAAACCTAAAGATGTTGGCTTAAAGGGTAGTCTTGGATTCATATGAAAGTACAAATCCACTATCGATACTCAAAGATAATGATCATTTACTAAAGATGGAGGGAGGAACCATTCCCTAGTGGAGTTGCCAGAAAAATCTGTGGTAAAAAAGTTTTATAGAGCGAGTCACCTTTCAAATCTGTTGGTGAGAAATAAAAAGAGGAAAAGCATATAAAAATTCATCTTTTTAGGATGCCACACAGATCCGCAGATGTGCTTATTCAAGTGATCAGGTACATCATCATGGACATAGTGTACTATCTTGAAAGATAGAAGTCACTATCATTTAATAGACCTAATCACCCTAATAAAGACTCCTAAGGATGATGGGTCTGCATATGTACCAGAGATTCTTCCCTCCCTTTACATGGAAAAGTGAAGCAGGGTTTATTTAAATCGGATTCGTTAAGTTCCCTACAGGGGCAAGCCCCCATTGTTAATTACATTTTAAGGAATGGGGATTCCTTAGGAAAACTCTCGATTAAGGTAAATGATCATTGTCTTTGAAGATTTCAATAGGAAGGGACTATCAATCGATTGATTTATTTTTGATGATCAAATATGATTGATCAAAAGGAGGGAGTTATTATCGAAGCCAAAATGGAAGATAAGTAGGAGATGCTCACAATACTAGGAAACCTAGCGAGAATCTCAAACTATCCTATAGTTGGGCTTTACAATTTTGAAATTGATTTAGTTTATTTGAGTTGTATTTTTCATAGAAATTTAGGACTTATGATTCCTTAACACAAGATTAAGAAAATTCCTAAGAGGTGAGGAATTATGCTTATGGCCCACAAAGGAGAGAAGCAATCTTAGAACCTAAATCTAGGGAGCTTTGACGAGGGCTGAAAGTACAACCTAAATCTAAGGCAAAAATATGTAATTGGTTTGTCTCCACAAGAGAGGACAAGTCATCCGACAGCTTGGACTTACAACTGCCTAGGGGTGGGTGCCAACTAACTCCTCCTACAATTTTAAATTCATGTAGGCAAGTCTTTATGCTTATGCAAGATAGGTAGGCTATTATTTATTTAGAAATAGACTAACTCCTTAAACTCACTACCTAAAGATACTAGATCATGTAAAAGGCATACTTCAAATGACCTAAATCTAATGCAATTCAAATTTCATTTTTTTATTCTCATTTTGGACAATTATTTTGACTTAGGCTACTTGGATTTTTATGACTAATGTATGAGAAATAAAGTTATTGGCCAAAATCAGCAAGAAGGGAGGAGGTGTGTTTCCACCATGGCTCTCAAATGTCAAGCCAAGATTCTCTGGCAAAGGTGGAAGCCCTCCAATCAAGAGTGAAATAAGATAAATTTGTGCATGATATTACAAAAGAAATGCTCATCCAGCTATGGGGTTGATAATTCTTTTATCTTGATTTTAAACCTAAGCTTTAGGTTAGGTTATGAGTTATTTAATTTTAATTTGAGTTATTAAGTTGGGTAAAAGATTTATTTTTCTCTAAAGAGCCTAATCCACATCTAGGCTATACATAAAGCAAGGAAGAAAATAGGAAAAATGTATCACTTAATGCAAAAGCTAAACAAATCATCAATCAATTTATAAAGCTAATCACAAAAAGAAAAAGGCGTTGTGGTCGGGCACCACCGCATAAACCAAAAAATATCAAATATGGGTAGTCGAGCTCTACCCTTATATAACCCAGATTATAAATGAATTAAATTAAAATTAAGTAAAGAATTCATTATTATGGGGGTCTTCAAGCTTTATTTCTTCTTTCTTCTTCCTTTATTATTTCTTTCTTATTTGGTTTTTCCTTTTGGATGGTTGAAAGGTGGGTGCTCCAAGGCTTCGCATGGTGCATAAGATAAGATCTTATGACCAATGCTCTTCTCAATCCCCATTACAATCATTCCAAAATCCTAATTATGCAAATTTACATGAAAAGGAAAAGTGGAAATCTAATAACACCTGTAAAATAAAGGTTAGCTAAAACAAACTACACAAATCCCAAGCATGTATATTGGACATATCACCCCACACATGGGTGACTAAGTCCACCTGTCCTATGGATTATGCTTAGGGGTATAAAGCACATGCAGGCAAATGCATTTATATTTTTATTTTTGTTAGTGCCCCTTAAGCACAATCCCCTTCATAAAAGAATAGTTAGACTAAGAGCGTCCTACCATTCATTCTATGAGCATACACCCTAACATCCAGTGTAAAACATACATCACAAAATAAAACAAAACATCAAACCAAGTAATTTCTAAAGTAGATTCACATTTATTTTTGTGTATTGAATGTTTTGATTAAATATTTTTATTAATCCTAAGTTTAGATAAACTCTAAACAAACCTATTCAAAAAGAAAGACATTTTAAGATTAAAGAAAATGAACCAAAATTCACATAACACACATTACTTTATTTCTTTCCCAACATGTATAACTTGCATATGAATGAATCCTAGACATATCTATACACACAAATGAGAGTATTTAACACACTTTATGATGCATGCTAAGCAATCCATTTAAGGAAATTTAGAAGTTGAATATGCATGATTTTTCTAAAGTTGAAAAGAGTTTCCTTATCCAAATTTTTACATACACACATGAAAGTAAGAAAGGCATAAGTGAGTACAACTCCATTGTTAACCAGAGGTGTAAGGTACAAGACTTAGGGTTACTTAAAGCCTCACAACCTCAGAGTTTTCCAGACTAATATACCATTAATCTTAAATATAAACATATGTATAAAAGAAATGAAATAGAAAAGGAGAACGCAAAAGTTATATTAATGGATTCTATTTTATTTATGCAATTTATGTATGCAAGTATAGGTAACCCTTCTTAAGTGATAGCGTAGAGATGAGTAGGATATGGAATTAAGTGAATATTAGGTCCTTTTTAAATGAACCATATATCTCACCAAATTCTTATTCAAAACTATGATAATAATAAAGGATAAAGGAAACCTAAATTAAGCATGCCTTTATAATCTATCACATGCAAACTCATAATTAGAATATAAGTAGCATACTTTCAGATTTGGTATTTGATTTATATGTTTTGAAAATAATTTGAATTTAGTAGTGATAATAGCCATTCATATTTCTACTTTAGCCAACACTTGCAAATTTGACATAAAGTAAACAATTTCATTTTTAAATTTGAATTTGAAAAATATGAATGCTTGAAACCACATGACATACAAATTTAACATGTTAGGGAAAGATTCAAAGCAATAAAAGCATGTAAACAAGTTCGCTTCACTTAAATCCTAAAGAAATTCTTATAGAATAAGAAAGTTTAAAATAAGTTAAAGTGAATTCAAAGTGATTTTTGTTTTGTTTAGAGCTTGATTTAATTTTAAAAAGGTGAGATGAGTTTGTTGTTCCTAACCCATTCCCACATGTGTGTGGAAAAAATTTCTATAAGAGGAGGTGTCACCTTCCAAATATGTTGGTGAGAAATGAAAGAGGACAAACTTATATAGAAATTCATCTTGGTAAGATGCCACGTAAATCTGCAGATGTACTTATTCAGGTGATCAGATACGTCATCAAGGAAATAGTGTGCTATCTCGAGTGATAGAAATCACTGCTTTTTAATGGAACCAATCACGACAATAAGGACTCCTAAGGATAATGGGTCTGCATATATACCAGAGATTCCTCCCCTACTTTACATGGAAAAGTAAACTATGGCTGGGTTCATTAAGTTTCCTATAGGGGCATTAATTATATCCTAAGGGATAATATCCCTTAGGAAAACTCTTGATTAATGTAAATGATCATTGTCTTTGAAGATTTTGATAGGAAGGACTATTAATTGATTTGTTTATTTTTTGAAGATCAAATGGGATTGATCAAAAGAGGGAGTTATTAGCGAAGTTAAAATGAAAGATAAGTAGGAGTTGCCCACGATGCTAGGAAACCTAGAGAGCATCTCAAACTATCCTATAATTGGGCTTTATATTTTAGAAATTGATTTAGTTTATTTGAGTTATATTTTTCATTAGAAAGTTAGGACTTAAGATTCCTTAATACAAGATTAAGAAAATGCCTAAGAGGTGAGAAATTGTGCTTATGGCCCACAAAGGAGAGAAGCGACCTCAGAACTTAAATCTAAGGAGCTTCGGTGAGGGCTAGAAGCACAACCTGAATCTAAGGTGAAAGATTGGTATTTGGTTTGCCTCCACAAGAGAGGACAAACCACCCGACAGCTTGGACTTACAACCTCCTGGGGGTGGCCACCAACTAACTCTTCCTACGGTTTTAAATTCATGTAGTTAAGTCTTTATGCTTATGCAAGATAGCTAGGCTGTTGTTTATTAGAAAGAGACTTAGTCCTTAAACTCACTCCCTAAAGAGACTAGATCATGTAAAGGGACATGCTTCAAATGACCTAAATATAATGCACTTTAAATTTCATTTTATTTTCATTTTGAGCAATTATTTTAACTCAGGATAACAGGATTTTTATGACTAATGCATGAGAAATCAGATTATTGGCCAAAATCAACGAGAAGGTAGGAGGTGCGTTTCCACCACGACCCTCAAAGGTCAAGCTGAAGTTCTCTAGCAAAGATGGAAGCCCTCCAATCAAGAGTAAAATAAGATGCATTTGTGCATGATATTATAAAGAAATGCTCATCCAGCTAAGTGGTTTCTAATTCTTTTACTTTGATTTTAATCCTAAGCTTTAGGTGAAGTTATGAGTTATTTAATTTTTATTTTGAGTTTTTTAGTAGGGTAAAAAAAATTATTTTTTTCTAGAGAGCCTAATCCTCATCCAGGCCATGCATAAAGCAAGGAAAAAACTAGAAAAAGCATGCCATTTAATGCTAAAGCTAAACAAATCATCAAACAATTTATAAAGCTAATCATAAAAAGAATAAATGATCGTTATAGTCGGGCACCACCGCATAAGCCCAAAAATATCAAATGTGGGTAGCCAAGCTCTACCGTATACAGCCCAGATTACAAATAAATATTACAATTAAGCAAAGAAATTCATTGTTATGGGGGTCTTCAAGATTTATTCTTCTTTCTTCTTTCTTCTTTCTTCTTTCTTTTTTCTTCTTTCTTTCTTCTTTTCTTCTTTCTTCTTTGGTCATTCTTTTGGATTGTTAGAAGGTGGATGCTCCAAGGCTTCACATGGTACATAAGATGGGCTCTTATGACCAATGTTAATCCTAATCCACATAACAAATCATTCCAACATCCTACTTATACTAATTTTTACATGAAAAGGAAAAGTGGTAATCTAGCTAACACCTGCAAAACAAAGGTTAGATAAATCACACCACACAAATCTCAAGTATGTATATTGGACTTATCACCCCACACATGGGTGACTAAGTCCACTTGGTCTATGGATTATGCTTAGGGGGTATAAAGCACCTGCAAGCAAAAGTATTTATATTTTTATTTATGATAGCACCCCTTAAGCACAATCCCTTGTAGAAAAGAATAGTTAGACTAAGAGCATCCTACCATTCATTCTACGAGCATACATCTTACCCTTCAATCTAAAATATATATCATAAAACAAAATAAAGCATCAAACCATGCACCTACCTAACCTAAAGCTAGAAGTGGTGACTTAGGCTAATGTGTGTGCTTTGAAGGTTTGTGTGGTATGCTTAGCTTAGGACTTTAGGTTTAAATTTTATAAGTGTGAAGAATATATTCAACTTAGAGGAGGGTTTCATTTAAGTTCTTTAGGTGTTTTGGGATTGATTTTATTTCATGTTTTGTTTAGTTTAGATGAAACCTATAATTAATTACTAAGTTATGAAGAGAGAAAAGAGAAGTTCTCTTTCCTTCCCTAACCTTAAGTAATTTTTTAAAGTAGGTTCATGTTTTAGTTTAATTTAGGTGAATATTTTGATTAAATCTTTTAATTAATCCTAAGTTTAGATAAACTCTAAACTAACCTATCTGAAAATAAAGGCATTTTAAGATTAAGAAAAATGAATCAAAATTCACATAACACACATTACTTCAATTCTTTCCCAACATATATAACATGCATATGGATGGACCCTAAGCATATATATAAATGCAAAGGAGAGTAGTTAGCACACTTTATGATGCATGCTAAGTAATCCATTTAAGAAAATTTAGAAGTTAAACATGCATGATTTTTCTTAAGTAGAAAATGTTTTTCTTATCCAAAATTTCATATACATACATGAATGTAAGAAAGGCATAAGTGAGTACGGCGCCATTGTTAACCAGAGGTGTAAGGTACAAGACCTACTTAAGGATACTTAAAGCCTCGCAATCTCGGGGTTGTATAGAATAATATACCACTTTCCTTAAATACAAACATGCATATAAAAGAAATGAAGTGGAAAAGGAAAATGCAAAAAAATTATTTAATGGATTCATTTTTGTTTATGCAATTTATTCATGCAAGTATAGGGAAACTTTCTTAAGTGAGAGCATAGGGATAAATAGGGTTTAGAATTAAGTAAGTGTTGGGTTCTTTTCAAATGAACCCTACATCTTATTAACTCCTATTCAAAATTATGTTAACATGAGGAAGAAATAGAGCCTATGCTAAACATTTTTCATAATCCATCACATGCAAGCTTATAATTAAGATATGAACAGCACACTTTCAGAATTGATATTTGATTTATATATTTTGAAAATATTTTGGATTTAGTAGTGATAATAGCCACTCATATTTTACTTTAGCCAACACATGCAAATTTGACATAAAGTAAATAATTTTCATTTTTAAACTTTGAAACATGAAACTATGAATGCATGAATCACATGGAATACAACTTATCATGTTGGGAAAGATTCAAAGTAATGAAAGCATGTAAACAAACACACTTTCCTTAAATCCTAAAGACATTCTTAAGGAATAAGAAAATTTAGAACAAATCAAAGTGAATTTCAAAATGATTTTTGTTTAGTTTGAAGTTTGATTTAATTTTGAAAAGTTGAGATACGTTTGCTATTCCTAACCCATTCCCACATGTGTTTTGTATTTTTGGTTAATTTTTAGATAATTAGATCCATTTTCAAGCATATATTAGGTTAAGGTATGCATTAAGTGACTTAATTAACCACCACCTTAAAAAAAATTAAAGTAATTATGAGCCAATGAGATGACATAAAATCCACAAATTTAAATTTAAATTTTAATAATGAAAAGGCCTAATTCAATTTTCATAATTAAAAAAAGTTAAGGGTTTAGCTTAAGTTTTAAAACACACATGTGAATTGGGTTTAATTTTATTAATTAAACTTAGGCTATTAAACACCTAAGCATCTACCCAAGGTAGATTAATTAAGTTCTAAACTTTTAGAATTTTTTGAAAATTGATTAAGGGGATAATTAATGAGTTAACTTAATTAAGAGGATTAAGGTGGGTTTAGGGAATAGCTAGGGGAAATGCCCCAAAATTATTTCATAAAATCCCTACTCACTTGACCTGACCTTAATCAAACTTAGTCATAGGGTAAATCCACTAATCATACCTTTATCATCCTTAATTACATGAAAGGGGTAATTAGGGAATGAAATAGCAAATTTCCCAATTGAGCCCTCAATAAATCTCAAGAAAATTAGGGAAGGTAGTGGTCATCCCCTAAAATGAACCTTAGAAGTTTGAGATCAATTGATGACTTAATTAAATGATAATTAGCTAATTAAGATTCCTAAAGAAACCCAAATTCAGAGAAGAGGGTAATTTAAAATCCATTAAAACCATTTTAAAATATTATAGATGAAATTATCTATCCATTGCATTTTTCCTTTTATTTTTTTGAATTTTTTATGAAAAATTATGAATTTTTGAAGATCTAGGGATTAATTAGGAATTAATTAAGCAAATAACAAATCTCTGATTAATCTCAGCCCACGGTACAATGCATGGTGACGGCAATCAATGCACTTTACATGCATCGCATCGTGAGGTGTGACTTAAATGTCACATCCCAAGTGGCAGAGGTGGTGCACGCGCTGATATCCTTAGCCGTCCGATCAAAGATCGGGAAGCTAAGGATTCACCCACAATTTTAAAAGGGTAATTAAGTTCTAAAATGTGCCAAATAATCTTAACCATCCATTGAAAATACACAGATGGATGACTGAGATGAGACAAGTTCTTCCCTCAGGACCAATGTGAATCGTCCATGATCCAAGGGGAGATTCGAGCTCGATCTAGCATGGAATCATACAAGACTCACCCCACACCATCTAAGCATAATTACCAACCTATCCACTTATTGATTTCTCATGCAATAAAAATTTCTTTCAAAAAGGACCAACACCTATCAAGCTAAGTGGCCGAAAAATTACATACCTCATTGAAGGTGATCACCGGCGCTCGAGCTCGATGAGGTAGCTTCGTCTAGTGGAGATGAAGCCCGGTTGAGATTCCTAGGCCTTGAAATTGAGTGGATCAATGGGTGGACCAACTCCTTTTCAAGAACCTTGTAGCTTTGATTGAATTGATCCTCTCCTTGCTATGAGAACTCCAATGTGAGCTTGAGTGAGCTGAAATTGGTCCTTAGAAGGAGTGTGTAGAAGGAATTGAATTAAGATCAAGTATAGAAGAAGTTGGTTGAAGGATTGAGCTCCCCTATTTTGCACTGTGCAAAACCAAAGAATGGAGAATTCAAATCCTTTCTAGAGACCTTGGGAAAGCTCTCTGATGATTGCTAAGGGTTCCTAGGTTTCAATCGAGTATGAGTGAAGTGAGATTTCATTGAATTATGGGAAGTATATCTCCCCCTATGGAAATCAGATGACCGAGCATAAGCTTACCATTTTGATCCAATTGACTAGATTAAGGAGGTTGTTTAGGCTATTTTGAGGGTGCACATGGTCGATTTGGCCAGAGGAGTGGAATGCCAACTTCCTATGTGCTGAAATTGAGCTTAGGAGGGAATTTGAAAACTCCATTTCAAGCCATGGGGTCCGATTTGATCCATGGGTCAAATAATTTGACCCAAACCCATTAGATTAGTGCACCACTCATCACTAAGTCCCCTTGAGCTTTTAGGAAAGCCTCAAGTGATTGTGATGAGTGTAGGACAAAAATACCCATGGGCTAGGCCAAAATTTGTTCTATGGCCTAGGGATAAAATGATCATTTTGCCATTTTTTTTCACTTTGGGTATATTTGGTATGTGGAGAAACAAGGTTTGGCCAAGTTTTATTGGATTTGGAATCCATTTGATAGGGTTTGGCTCATGTTGACCCATTTAGATCAAAATGGGTCAACTTAGGTCAAGTTGACCAATTGGTTAAATTGGGTCAAACTAAGGGTTGGGTCAAGTTCATATGGCCGTTTGAAATATTTTGGTGGCTTTGGTTTGGTTCAATTTGGTTTATATTTGGTTTTGGCGCATATGACTTCCTTTAAGTCAAATGGGTCAAGTTGACCCATTTGACCCATTTGACCCATTTGACCCATTTGACCTATTTGTGTTAGGTCATGTAGTTTATTAGGTTAGTTGGAGTGGATTGATATCTTTATTTCCAATCAATTTGGGTTAAGTTCAATTTTGGCTCAACATGACCCCTTTAGTCATGTTGGGTCTAAGGTCAATTGGGCTAGGTTGGGTCAAGTTGGCTAATTGAGGCTTTGGTCAAGTTTAAAAATTCATTTGGAATGAACTTGACCCATTGGTTTGGATCAATTTGTCTTAGATCAAGTTTTGACATATTTTAGCCCTTTAGGTCAAAATGCGTCAACTTGGGTCAAGTGGGCCAAATTGGTTAGGTTAGGCTCAAAGGTTGACTTGGTCAAGTTCAAACATGGGTCATGGATGGACTTAGATCAATGGTTTCAATCAATTTGGCCTATAGTGGATTTTGGCTATGTTGGGTTCATTTTAGGTTAAGTGTTGACTTGGTCAACCCTTAGTTTTGACTTGGTTTGACCCAATTTGATTGATTGATCATCCCATGATGATTGTTGATCATGATGAGAGGCAAATATGAGTTTGGTTCAGTCCAATTTGGTTAGGATCAAAAGTTAGCTTATAAGGGTACTTTAGGTCACTTTGGGTCAAGTGAGCCTAAGTGGGTCAAATGACATGGTCAAAGCTTGGTTTGAAGTTAATTGATCTTGTATTTGGACTTATGATTGAAATATAAATCCATTTACAAGAGGTTTGAGGTTAAGTGAATTTTGATCCATTTGAAAATTTCATATTCAAAGGAAGAATATGAAAGGGATTTTTGGTTTGATTTTTGAATTAGGTTTTGATTGTTTGATTAAGGTTTGTTTTTATATATGGACTCATGATTATAGGTTTGATTGAATCATGAGAGAAAATCAGGCTTGATTTAAAATTGATTTGGCTAAGTTCAAGATTTTGACTTGAAAGGCTTAGGTTGGATTTTGAGTGGATTTGAGTTTGATTTTTGGAATTGATTTTGATTGTTTGAATATATTTTTTATTTATATATGTGAATATAAATGAGAATATAAATTGATCATGAGAAAATTTCAAGTATTTGAAGTAGTTTAATCATGATTTAGGCTAAGTCCATTAAATAAGAATTTAATGGACTTAGGAAATTTTTTAAATTAGGAATATAATTTGTGGATTTGATTTGATTGATTTATATTTATATTTCATTTATATATGTGAATATAAATGAGAATATAAATGAGTTTTGAGAAAATCCCATGAATTTGAATTGATTTGATCATGATTTAGGCTAAGTCGATTAAAAGGAATATTTAAAAGACATAAGAAATTTCATGAATTAATTTGGAATTTTGAGTTTAGTTTGATTATTTGAATTTATATTTCATTTATATATGTGAATATAAATGAGAATATAAATGGATCATGAGAAAATCTCAAAGATTTGATTTAGTTTTGATCATGGTTTTGGTTAAGTCCTTAAGGGAAAAATAAGGACTTGGGCAAAATTTGGGCTTAGAAAATTTTTTGATGGATTTTGATCACGGGTTTTAATCATCGAATTCAATCATGGATTTCAATCGTTGTACAACCGTTGCACACTAAAAGGCAACCCTTAGGTTGGATAGTCCTTCCCCGCAGTTGGTGGACTACCCTTTTGGATTGGTAAATCTAAGATAGTCCAAAGCCCCCATGGCTCTTTGGATTTTATGCATACCATAAATCAAATCAAAATTAAATCAAACAAATTTAACCAAGATCATATCCCCAGTGGGTATGCCCTCAAAATGAAAAAAATTAAATAAAAAAAATTAAATCCAACTTAATCTCCCCAATGGAGTCAAATCACATTCCTCTCCCTAGTGGAGCCCAAATCAACAAACAAATCAAACAAATAAATTGAATCCAAACCAACCTCCTTAGTGGAGTCATGATAAATCAAATCAAAATAATTCTGGTCTTGATCCCCAGCAGACTCAAGCTTATATCCCCAGTGGATATGCCTCCAAAATAAATCAAACACAAACTAAATAAAATCAAAATCGAGCCTCTATCCCTAGCAGAGTCGCCAGAAAAATCTATGGTGTTTACTTTGAAATGTGGGTGGACACCACGCATATCATAGAGGGTACTTATTGGAGTGATCATGTATGACATTAAGGTATGATATACTATTTTCAAAGATAGAGATGTTGTTCTATAATTGACCTAATCACCTAATAAGGACTCCTAAGGCATAATGGATTTTCATATATACTAGATATCTTTCCCCTGCTTTACCTTTCCATGTAAAGCAGGGGAAAAATCTCTGGTATATATGAAGACTTCACTCAATTCATTTTGATGAAGATTTCTTCACTATAATATACTATTTTGATGAAGACTCTCTCTTAATTTCTTCTTATCATCATTGCCACCATAGTAGTATAGTTGTATCTATAAGATACAACATTGCATATTTTACATTTCCTCCCTCATCTAAAATAGCAATAATGCCAAAATGTCATTCTATCCTCATAAGAAATTATCCACTTCACGAGCATTCCTTGTGCTTATAAAGTCTGTTGATGTCTAGACATTGATTGTCCACCTTAGGTGAAATTAGGCTAGACAAGATTTCTCTCTTGCATAAAGTTAATTCTTCTCGAGTCTCCTCATTGTGCTAATGTCATTTCCAATATGAGAGCACCTATTAAAATGAATAGAGCCTCTATCAGTCACCTCCACCATAACTTTGTTCTTGTGGGCATATACGCCTATCCTGATGGACTCTTCTAGTGTGACTAAGCAATCATGTGCTCCATCTTGAACATCAGCATACTCTACTTCCATGTATCCTTTATGGCTTTGTTGATGCCACATCGCATTGGTCTTCACAGCTTTTGGCTTGTTGAGAAGATTGTACATTAATAATTTCATATATTATTTAATAATCCTTCATAATGAGATACACAAAGGTTATTTGCATTCCTATGAATTCAAATGACCTATGCATTACATTAACTGAAGCTAAATAATTTAATTTTTCCCATTTAAACATAAATAAATTAATTTAGTCAAACTAATTTTCATAATAAAATTAGTTTAATTAATAGGGAATGAAACTTGGTTAAGATGGTAGTGACTTGACCCAATCACGGTCAATTTACTTAGATCACAAGTTCGACCAAATTTAACCAAATGAGCCAAGTTGAACCATTTAGAACCTATTTAGCTTTATATAGGTTTAACTTAACTAGTTAGTCAAATTAGTTCAATTCATTTGACACGGAGTTTGCTTGGGATACATATGATTTAACCCTAACTCACTTAGCACATTCGACACATTTAATCAAGCCACTTTAAATCCAAGTTAGTTTAAATGGAACTCATAGAGTTCAAATGAGCCAAATTGGCCTTAACCTTGAAGATGGTAAAATCATTAGATATGGAGCTAACATAGGATGTTGTTGATTGATCCAACCATGGTCAACCCATTTGATCCAATTGTTCAACTAAATTTGATCAATTCAAACCAATTGGACTACTTTAAGCTAATATGACCTAAAACTAGTTTAAATATTAGAGGATTTTCATACATACCACTTAATCCTTTGCTACCTATCTAACATCTTGTATTATTTATTAGCATGTATAACATCTAATTATTTTTATTACCTCAAAGCTATCACTTTCCATTAAATCAAACTCACCCATTACTCAGCACAAATCCATTAATATATCATGTGAAACTAAATGAAAAACTTCCAGTAAACTCCTCTTCTTTATTCGTCACATTACTCAATTCATTTTGATGAAGATTTCATTTTCAAAAATAAAATCCCAAAATCATATTTTCCAAAAGCACTAAATGAACATCTTCACTCAGTTTATTGAATGAAGATTTATTTTTCAAAAATCAAAATCAACAATCATTTTCAAAAATCAAAATTAACAATCATATTTTCAAACAGCATAAATGAACATCCTCATTCAATTTATTTAATGAAGATTTTATTTTCAAAATAAAATCAATAACCATCTCTCCAAAAATGAAACACATTTGGATCTTTCATTAGCATACCCAAATTTGCTAAGTGAAGATCCACTTTTCAAAATCAAAAATTCAAACAACATTTGGATCTTTCATTTAGCATACCCAAATTTACTAAGTGAAGATCCACTTTTCAAAATAAAAAATTTAAACAATATTTGGACCTTTCATTTTGAAAACCCAAATTTGCTAAGTGAAGATGCACTTTTCAAAATCAAAAATACAAACAACATTTGGATCTTTCATTTAGCATACCCAAATTTGCTAAGTGAAGATCCACTTTTCAAAATAAAAAATTCAAACAACATTTGGATCTTTCATTTAACATACCCAAATTTGCTAAGTGAAGATCCACTTTTCAAAATCAAAATCTCAAAACATGAAACACAATTAGATTTCTTTAGCATACCTAAATTTGCTAAGAATCCTCTTTTCTAAATTAAAATCATAAAAAAAAACATGAAACACCTTTAGATTTCCTATTTAGCATACCTAAATTTGCTAAGTAGAAATCCTCTTTTCAAAATCATAAGAACAAAATCATTCACATTTGGATTTTCTTAGAATACTTAAATTTGCTAAGAATCATTTTTTCAAAATCACAAAAACATGAAACACATTTGGATTTCCTATTTAGCATACCTAAATTTGCTAAGTAGAAATCCTCTTTTCAAAATCAAAATCACAAAAACATGAAACACATTTGGATTTCATACCTAAATTTGCTACGAATCCTCTTTTCTAAATCAAAATCACAAAAAAAAAAAAAAATGAAACAACTTTGGATTTCCTATTTAGCATACCTAAATTTGCTAAGTAGAAATCCTCTTTTCAAAATAAAAAAAAAACAAAATCAATCACATTTGGATTTTCTTAGCATACCTAAATTTGCTAAGTAAAGATCCTCTTTTCAAAAATAACAAAATATTTGGATTCCTCATTTTGCATACCTAAATTTGCTAAAGTGAAGATTCCATTTTGAAATCCAAACATGATTCATAAACAAGAAAAAGAAGAAAATTATTTTCAAACACCTCACTTAGCACACTTAAATTTGCTGAGTGAGTAAATTAAAAAAAATCACAAATCAAAACAAAATCAATTGACCCTTTACGCTAACATACTCAAATTTGTTAAATAAAGGGTCCTCAAACTCAAAAATCAAGATCAAATATGAACCTATGGAAGCATCAATCTCTTCAAAAATATTTGAACCCATTTTCAACATACACAAATTTGTTGAAAATGGATTCTACATTTAAACATCTTCTTTCCAATCCACTACAAAATCTTTCTTCTAAATTCATTTGAGCCCAACTTAAAACTTTCAAGTTGTTGAGTGTAGTTTCAAATTCTAAATCAAAATTTAAAAAAAAAAAATCAACAAAGCAGAAATCTAATTCAAACTTGATTTTTCAACATTACAAACTTTCAACCAGCTTTCAGTCAGTTTTCAATTCAGTCAGTTCAGTTCAATGGCAGCACAGAGTTATGTCTTCACATTTCCTCATGGGATGGATTTGGCCTTAGATCAAGCCAACCTTCCACGATTTGACTATGCCCACCTCATCCACTTTGGCCGAGGCTTTGAGGGGGCTCAGATTATGTGGGGAACCCCCATGACAATCAGTGGTGGTGGCCGTAAGAGCGATCATCAGTTGAGTTCATGATTCTCATATTCCCTCATTGAAGAGGAAGACTATTGCAGTTCCCACAGTAGCAGTAGCAGGGCCAGTGCCAGTGCACCCCATTGTTCCCCTTGCTACCCCAGTTAGGGCTAGCACCCACTCCTTGGTACCTTTCGAGGGGAAGGCTCCCCTGATTCCAGGGATTTTCTCCTCTGCTTTCGAGATTGGGTCTAGTTCCCATACTACTCGACCTACCAGGACTCAGCACTGAAATAAGAACCACATGATCAAGTGGTATCATACTCGCATAGCGAGAGAGTTGGAGGTAGTGTCTCAGGCTGCCGTGGAGGAGTCACCCAGGGTAGTGTCTCCTCTCATTATCGAGAATAGGTTTTACCCCCTCTCTGGTTTTGATAGAGAGGATGTTAGGAGGATTTCAGCTTCACCTCTGCCAGCAATTCATTTTTAGGCTCCTATCAGTGAGAGGAGGAGGTCGTACATTGGCCTGAGGTCAGTTCTTCATAGAGTCGGCGGAGCCTATGGATGATCGGAGTCCGGGGCTCAATTTGATTTGAGATCAGCTATTCCCCATAACATGATCAGACAAAGTAGGTAGGAAAGGGCTAGAGAGGCCCATACATCAATGCATATTACTAGTTGGGAGAAGTGGAGGTACAACCGATAGTCAGTGGCCTCCACACTTGTGGACTTTTCTGATTGACATGCTACCTGCATCGATCATACTGACAGGGACTACCCATCACAGGAGAGGAGCTCATATTTAGAGAGTGTCGGTGGTGCCTCCACCACACCGCTCTACCCCACATCCACAATCTCCCATACATGATCCAGCATCTACCATTCTAACAAAGGCTATGAAGGCCACATCCGGGGAGAAGAGAACCCCACTAATGATCCGATTATGACTAAGAGATCCCATTCCATCTATACCATGTACTGCGGTAAGGCCGAGCTCTCACCTTTCGACCCCCCTTGTTGTGAGAAAGAAACCTCGAGTATCTAGTCATCCACCACCTCGCTTGCTATGCAGAACAATAATGGGAGGAGGAGGCGTTAGTCGTCCCATGACCAGATCCTAGAGTACTACTCCATCATCCATGATGGCGGAGCATTTTCTTCCTAGTGTAGCCCTCATAGGGTTAGCTCTCCAGCATGAGAAGGTCGATGTCATATTTTTAGTGATCCTACTTGTGGATCTTGTGACCCATTTAATTGATTCCTAGATGACATTGTAGTTCAGTATCTAGTGGAGAAGAAGGAAATTTGAAGATATGCCTGGTTTGATTTAGAGGATGAAAAGGTCAGTTTTGATCCGAATGAAGAAGATCTGTTAGAGGATTCAATAGGAGTAAACATGGTAGATACTAGAGGTTCTCTTCTGCATGATCAGTAGACTTTGGAAGGTGATGTGGCTGAGCAAGAAGAGACAGTCTACTCGACCCAACAGCTCTTTCAGTAATTAAATCAAAATGATGAACAAGTAGATAGGATGGGAAAGAAGCACGAGGATTTGCTAGCGGCATGACACTTGATAAGCTCGTAGTTCATCATACTATAAATAAGACTAGTTGCGAGTTGGTGTATGGATCAGACTTTACCTCTAGTAGAGCGGCAACACCGACTTGTATAGGAAGGTAGTGGATAGTACCTCCATATCTGAAAAGACATCAAAACCATGGTTGAGCAGTGAGAGAAGCATTGGCTCAGGAGGATCATCGGTTCCAAAGGGTAGACCTGAGAGAATTGATGCCATCCAATATCCTAAGGGTATCATGCCACCTTCTTTCAAGAGTTTCGATGGTAGTGGGAACCTAAGGCAGCACATAGCATATTTCAGGGCCA
The DNA here is from genome assembly GCA_021442155.1 of Cymbidium sinense. NCBI lineage: Eukaryota > Viridiplantae > Streptophyta > Magnoliopsida > Asparagales > Orchidaceae > Cymbidium > Cymbidium sinense. The sequence goes on along the minus strand of CM038227.1, from coordinate 67,148,406 downwards.
ATTATTGCAATCTGGGTGATGCTTTCTCCTTCGACTTTTGTCAATAACTTGATTGGTATCGTTCAAATGGTGCGAGTTGGAGAGAAACTCTTCATTAGAGATTTCTAGAGCTCAATAGGGTGGATTTGTAGGCAATCTTGGCAACAACACCATGGTGAGTCCCTTGTTGATTATATTCTCTGATGGCATAATTTGAGTATGAAATGTGAATCATAGTTGTCTGAATAGCATGCCAATAAGATTCTGCTTAAGAATATCCATGGCCCGGTAGTCATCATGCTCAAAGATTTCACCATCAAAATATTTGAGAAGTTAATCAACAAGGCGGCTAGCTTACAAGGAGAAGCCAAACAGTTGCCTTTTTCAGATCAATCTACAAAGTCAAAGCTGTAGAAAGCTTGAGAGAAAATCTAGGGTGGCGGTAAATAAGGGAAATAGCGGCTGAGAGCGATTATGAGAGTCGTGCTCCCACAATTGTCACTTCCACCCCCTTTACCACCACCGAGGCCATCCTACCGGCCGCCATAATAGCCTCCATGGCCTGCGCCACCTCCTCCTCAACCATATCCACACCAATAGCGGTACACATACCTGCCACCATGCAGCTATAGTCCACCTACTCTTATGGATAAACTAAACAAATCGTATTCATTTAAAATGGAGGTAATCAGGAAGATCTTTAAGAATCTCTTAAAGAAACCTAATTTCCAGCTACCTGAACTTAGAAGGCCGAAGGAAGTGGGCAAGAGCAATGATCCTAACTTTTTCCCCTACCACCGCATGCTAGGTCATGTTTTGGAGGATTGCTTTACATTCAAGGACTAGCTTGAACATAGCTTCAGGACCGGTGCTATAGTTATCCTGAAGGAATATCTTATGTAACAACCATCTAGTTCCATTAGGGTAATCCTTGGGGACACTTGCGATCCTTCCAAAATCAAAGAAGGTTGGGATATCTTTTTATCTCAAACCTCTAAGAAGATTGTGTCCAAAATCAAGATAGCAGGTGTCTGAGGTAGCTCAAACCTCCAACATCAAGGAAGGTTTGCAACTTATCCAGGACAACTAAGGGAAGGTAGCTCGTGATGCGGCTGACCATGCCCGATAGCCAAGTAACACCACAACCTCCCGTCCAACCTCAGTCCACGTTAGCTACATCCAGAACCTCTGCTAGCTCTTTCTCTAGTAGACATCTTGTATCGATGGATGAGGGCATCAAATCCCTCACCCCACTTACTTTACTTGACTTCTACTATGCACCTCCTTTAAAATCTAAGAAATCAAGGGAAAAAGCTAGTTTGAATTATATATGTGTCACTGTTGATGGGTTGTCTAAATCTACTCCTAATGAAAACTCTTCAAGTCTAAACAATAATTATAACAACTCCGATCTTCCTCTTTTTAATTCAGAGTTGGACTTTCCTTCTCTGAATACTATGGGTTCACCTCTTAAGATAGACTTGGAATCATCTGATTTTGAGGTCCAATAGGAGAAGCTGTAGGTGAGCCTAACGAGCAAGTAGAACCTCCCACTAACTTGCCACAATAGATCACCAAAGTTAACCTCCATAGTGGCAAAGTTCTACCTCCTAGGGTAGCACCTCAAGATATAGGGAAATAAGTCATTGGTTCAGATGATCGAGAAGCCCCTACACAGGATGCTCCACCCTAAGATATGCTTGAGGAGGATCAGCCCAAGGTGGACTACAATGTCCTTTCTCACCTAAGAAAGTTGTCATCTAAGTTAAGCATATACAATGCCCTTATCTTATCCAAAGATATGAGAGAATCATTAATCAAGGCTCTCCTTGATCAGGAGATATGCTTAGCTCGGTGATGGATTGAGAGGAGGCACATTATTCTAGAAAGCTTGGAATCACCTTCAGATGAAGACCTTCGGGGACATGGAGCACAACCATCCCCTCACATTACGGTGGACATGGGCGTCACTTTCTAGGATTCTTGTTGATCCAGGTGCATTGGTGAACATTATGAGTCTAAAGACCCTTGCCTATTTGAGGATTGACATCTCCACACTCTAAGGAGATCGGATGATGTTGAGAGGATTCAATGAACAAGGCAAGAGGGCTTTATGCTCCATAGTGTTACCTTTGGAGATAGGTGAATGGAAGACTGATGCCAAGTTTTTATATCATTGATTCAAATACTTTGTTCACTACTTATCTCCGTAAGCTTTGCATACATCAAAATAAGATGATTCCATCTTTCCTCCATCAGTACATTAAGTTTAGGAAGGATGTGATTGAATACTATGTCAAAGGTGATGAAAAGCCATTTTCAGTCATAGAGGTTGAGATATATGAGGATGCAATCTACTATCTTCCTCAAAACACCTTTTATCTGAACTTGGCCAAAATTCAAATTCAAATGCAAAAGAAAAATAAAAAAGAAGAAAAAGAAAAAGAGAAAGAAAAAGAAAAGAAAAATGAAAATCCAAGTGAACGAGAAAGGGAAATTGAGGAAGAAGTAGAGCCGCATATCACATTCCACCACAATTCATTCCATCATATGGATATGTGGGTAGGATGACTCGACCTCCACTAGGTAGAGGCAGAGGTAGAAATAGAGGCAGTCCTAGAGGTGGAAGACCCCAGTTGGCCATCGATAGAGTTATGTTCAGTTCATAGTACCCTGTATTCACATAGACTTGGAATCCATTTCGGAGGATGAGTCTAATGTGATTAGCATACCAACCCTCTGGCGGGTTTCATTGGAGGTGACACTCGAGCCGGACAGTGATGAAGATTAGGCCTCCAGACAAAGCACGAATGTATTCGAATCAAATCTATGTGAAACTATCAGATGATAGTTAGGAACCTTAGCTCTAACCTCACTTTCATCTCAAAAAGCTAAAGGTTTAATAGTTAAGGAAGCCCCTCAGTCTTCCAGAGATGTCAAGCCAAAGAGATTCCTTTTGGGATCATCATCCTCAAGTCCAAAAACTTATGTAGGACTTGAGGATATTTCAAACAAAGAATTAATAAATTTACCTTTTGATTAGTACTCGCCTTATGTTCTTAATCTTGCAAAGAAGGGTTTGATTCCTTATACATGGTCCAAGCATAGGTCAGAGTACTTCAAGAAGCTATGGAATAATAGAGGTAGGGATGTACAATCAAGATCAAGACTAGGATTCGGTATAGTGGGTTTAGTCGATGATGATGATTACTGCTTAGTTATCACCAATCATCTAGAGTCTAGTAGGTTCTTTTCACACCACACTAGCTCTTATGAGGATGTGTGTTTAGAAACTTCAGATGATATAAATGATCTCCTAATCAAAGATGCACCACTAGAATTTGAAGAGGAGATCCATTCAATAATTGAAAAGCTTAAAAAGATCAACCTCAGAATAGAAGAAATTCACGCCCAATATACATCAATTTATTACTGAATGAAGAAGAAACCAATGACTTAGTTAGGCTATTGATTGAGTTTAAGGACTACTTTACATGGAGTTGTGAAGAGATGCCCAGATTATCTCTTGATGTAGCAGTCCACAAACTAGCAATAGATTCTAATGCCAACTCTTTCAAGAAAGTTCCTAGACGCATGCGATTAGAAATCAAACAACTGGTCATTTCTGAAGTCAAGCGATCAATCTTTGGTTTCATCGGGGAAGAAAAAATACCCTACGGTTGCTTGTGTCCAGTTAAGAAGAATTGCCAAATTTGCATATGCATCAATTTAAGGACTTAAATAAGGCATGCCTAAGGATGAGTTTCTCTTCCTATACTAGAATTAATGGTGGACATCGCCTCATCTCATGCGGTATTCTCTTCATGGATGGGTCATGGATACAACCAAATCAAGATGGCCCCAGGATGAAAAAAATTACTTTTGAACCCGTCGATCTATTATTATAAGGTCATGCCTTTTACCTTAAAATTCTATGCATACCTGCCATGACTTAGATCTTTAATGAACTCATCGATCATTAGATTACGCATTATGTTGATGATCCAGTAGTCAAAAGCAAAGAAAATGAAGACCATCTCTTTGACTTGAGAGTATTTTTTGAATGATTAAGATATTATAACCTCAAAATGAATCCCTTGAAGTGTGCATTCAGAGTAGTTTCAAGAAAATTCATTGGGTTTGTTGTCCAACATCGAAGAATAGAAATAGATCCAGAAAAGATCAAAGCTATTTTAGAAATGCCACCTCATAAAATTTTAAGTCAACTCAGATCTTTTCAAGGATGGTTGGCGTAGCAAAGATGCTTTATTTTCAACCAATCGGGAAGATGCAAGACATTTTCATAACTTATCAAAAAGGATGCCAAGTTCAAGTTGGATGACAAGTGCTAGCATGCCTTTGAAGATATCAAGCAGTGTTTGGTGGTGCCGGTTCTAGGCCCTATCCGGTGGGTCACTCATCCTCTACTACATTGGATGACTCCCTTGGCACTTTGTTGGCCCAAGCCAATGATGAAGGAAGGAGAGAGTTCTCTACTACCTCAGTCATCGATTCTTCTTGAACTACCCACCTATTGAGAAATATTGCCTAGCTTTAATCTTTGCATCCCAAAAGTTATGGCACAATATGCTTTCTCATAAGGTGAACTTGATTTCTAGAACCAATCCACTGTAGTATCTCATGACATGACCAATGCTATTCGGACAATTAGCACGTTGGTCCATGATTCTATCATAGTTTGATATTACATTCGTACCCCTCCGTGCGGTTAAAGGGAAAGCACTAGCGAATTTCCTAGCAGCACACTCACTTCCTGCTGATTCTCCACTTAGTGATAATCTCCCTGACGGACAAATCATGAACTTAGGGGAGGTTAACAATCATCATTGGGAGATGTATTTTGATGGTGCAGCTTCCTTTCATAAAGGGGAAGTACCACAATCTACTCTTCTAGGAAAGGCAGGGGTAGAAATAGTTCTCTTAACTCCAGACCGCGATGTGATGAGATTCTCATACTATCTCTCCAATCCCTACACCAACATCGAAGCTGAGTATGAGGCTTTGATTGCTAGTTTGGATTTAGCCATTACAGTGTGTGTCAAGAGCATCAATATCTACGGGGACTCTCAATTGGTCATCAACCAGATTGCTAGGTCCTACAAGGTTCTCAAACCCAAGCTTCGTCATTATCATGAGTACACCATGAAGTTATTTCCCAGATTCCTAAGGTCACCATCTACAAGGTCCCTCGAGGAGAGAATGTAGTAGCAGATTCTTTAGCAAAACTTACCAAAGAATTGGCATGTCCGGAAGATGAGTCCATTCCAATAAGGGTCCAAAATAGATAAGTCTTATCCCTTATTGATGTTGAACTCATCGAGAGACTTTCTCTTGAAGGGGAGGTTATCATTGCCAATATAAATAATGAGCTGGATTGGAGGCTTACAGATTATTTGAACGTCGACTAGCTACCTCAAGAGAAGTCACAAGGCCATCAGATGAAATAGAGAGCTCTCTCCTATACTCTCGTAGATGGTACCTTGTATCGATGATCTTTTAATCAAATGTGGTTATGTTGTTTAGACAAACATGAAGCCTGCAGGATTGTGACCGAGATATATTCAGGTCTATTGGAGCGCATCAATTCGGTCTGAAGATGAAAGCAAAGTTCAAGAGACTAGGATACTACTAGCCTTCGATGATTATAAACTGCATGAACATGGCTAGGAGATGCCATCAGGGTCAGGTACATGGTGCGGTCCTACATCAACCACCCAACATTCTACATCCTACATTAGCCTCATAGCCATTTGAGTGTTGGGGTACTGACATTGTAGGTCTGATCGATCCTCCTTCTTTCAAGGGTCACCGGTTCATCTTAGCTGCCACCGACTACTTTTCTAAGTGGGCAGAGGCAATCCCACTCAAAGAGGTCACAGCTCAGCATGTGCTTTAGTTTTTCAGCAACTATATCGTATATAAGTTTGGGTTGCCTCGATGAATTATATCCGATAATGGTACTGCATTCAAAAGCATCAAGATCAACAGCTTTGCCAGAAGACATGGTATAATTTAAAATACTCCACCATCTACTACCCAGAGCAAATGGCTTAGCAGAAGCATTCAACAAAACTCTCATCCAGACACTAAAGAAGATGCTCAATGATAACAAGTGATAGTGGCATGAGTAATTGGTTGAAGCCTTGTGGGCCTACCACACCATGTACAGAACTCTAACTCAATCTACCATGTTTTCCCTAGTGTATGGGTCTAAAGCCGTTCTACCCTTAGAAGTTTAACTCCCATCACTAAGGATAACATTGGGTAGCAAAATCACTACAGAATAGAATGCAAAGTTATGGTTAGAAGAGCTCGATAGTTTGGAGGAGAGAAACCTACGGGCATGCCAAAATCTTGAGTTATATAAAGCAAAAATGATTCAAGCTCACAACAAGCTGGTTCGCCCTAGGTTTTTTGAAGTAGAAGAACTTGTATTGACCAATTGTTTCCTATCAAAAAATGGGAGGAAAGTTTGAACCCACTTGGGAAGGCCTCTATGTCATAACAAGAGCCTACCAAGGAGGATCTTATCAGCTTATTGATTGTAAAGGGGAACACCCAATGCTTCTAATTAATGAGCTCTGTTTGAAGAATTACTACCCATGAAAATATGTTTGAAAATAATTATCATCAAAAGAACAAAATTTAAATCCAATTTATTAAAATATTCTCTTCTTTCGAAGCATTGTTTGCTTATCTTATGAATCCGCCATGATATGTTTAGGATAGATGTAAGAGAACACAAGAGGCATCTTATCCCTCTTTCACAACATAAACACAATTCCACAGTGATACACGAATAGGCAAGAGAGAACCCAAGAGGTATGCTATTTTGATTATCGCAACTAAATTAGGTGTAAAAAAACCCAAGTGGCATCCTTTCTTGGTGGGAATCCTGGTTGCCATCCATGGCACTATTTCATCAACTTCCCTAAGCGTGTTTAGGTAAAGTGTGAGATAACCCAAGAGGCATCCTATTCCTTTTAACACAAGCACAAAAACAAACACAAATCTTTTGTCTAGGCTATTTTGATGTGGGAGCATGCCCCATATGGCACTCACTCATTAGCTGCTCTAGGTCAGGCTGATATATTACCTTGCTAGTCTGTCACATAGTGGTCAATTATTGGATGGATGTGAGTCCTCACGCTTTCTTCCTAACTTGACCATCACAAACCAATGAGTGCCTTGATAGTTTTGTAGACTTCACTGCCCAACCAGTAAGCTACCTCATGTTAATTTTGTTTAAGAAGATGTGAGTCCCCACACAGTCTTCTTAAACTAATCATCATGTATTGACTAGGTTGAGCATAGTCGAGGTTTAGGATAAGTCCCCTAGTGGCTCCTTTCCTCTTAACTACTTTTGAGTTGATATAAGTCCTCCAATGGAATTCCCTCAATAGTCGCCCTAGGTTAAATATCACCTATCAAGCTGAAGACAGACTATCCTGACAATCAGTTTTGTAATAGGAGGATGTCAGTCCCCGAGTTTTCTTCCTAGGCTGATTATCTCAAACCGATGAGAACCTTATGTTGATTGATTTTCACTATGCTGACAGTGACTCACCCGGTGGATACACCACTCTTGGAAGATGTGAGTCCCCACACTTTCTCCCTAAGTTAGACACCGAATGCCTATTCCATATTATCTTCTCCAGGGTTTTGGATGAAGCCCTTAACAGCCCCTCTCCCTATAGGCACTCTACTTGGATCACATCCTTTGCGACCCCATTTAGACACTACTTGGGTTACTTTTGGATTAGACAATCCCCCTTTCTTAGTAGCCACCCTTGTGGTCAGAGAATTTATTCAGTGGATGCACAGATTCTCCCTTGGTTCAATAAATATGAGATAAGTCTAGGCTGATATCAACTCCTTCTCAGTTTGATCCCTCGTAAACTAATAGGGTCCACACTAAACAAATAAAACAAAATAAACAAAATTAATTCGCTTGTGGATTAAGAATTCAAACCCCCAAAGGGCCCCTTTTTCCAAGCAAGCATCCTATTTTTAGGTCAGTGTCAGCAGAACTCCCTCTAGGAATTGCCTGACTACCTGAGTTGAGATAAGTCCTCAGGTCGGCACTCTCTCTGTAGTCGCTCTTAGGTCGGGTTCAATCTATTTTGCCACAAGCAGGTTATTCTAGCAGTCATTCCGCTTTAGGAGATATAGTCTACTATGCATACTTTCTACCATGAGTGTCGCAAACCAACGGGGAGGCCTAGGTTGGGTTCGATTTGTTGCCCAAAGCAACTAATCACCCTAGTGGTCTTTTGTAGTAGAAGATGTGAGTCCCCATGCTTTCTTCCCCCGAATTGATCATTGTAAATCGAAAGGCACTCCTTTGGTTGGATAGTTCTCCGCTTAGCTGGGAAGCTACTCTCTTTTGGTTTAGTAAATCTGAGGTAGGTCTAGGCTTATATAAGCTCCTTCTTAGTGTGATCCATCATAAACTAATGGAATCCATCAAAAATAATTAAAAAAATGAAATTAATCTTGACTATCCTTGAGTTAATCTAAGTCCCCCAGAGGCATTCACTCAATAGCCAGCCCTAGGTCGGGTTCAATTTGTTGCCTTGCCAACCAATCGCAGTTGTTCCTTATTTTGGAAGATGTGAGTCCCCACACTTTCTCCTAACTTGACCATCAAGAACCGAAAGGCACCCTTTGGGTTGGATAATCCTACTATGTGGATGGTAGACTACTCCCTTTGGATTGGTAAATCAGTTTTAGACTAAGGCCTTCATGGCCTTTACTCAATGCAGTCCATCATAAACCGATGAGATCCATCAAAAACAAACTTATAATTGAAATTAATCTTGACTATCTTTGAGCCGATTTAAGTTTCCCAGCAGAATTCACTCAATAGTCTGCCCTAGGTTGGGTTCAATCTATTGCACAGGCAACTAATCACCCCAGTGATTTCCTATTTTTGAAGATGTGAGTCCTCATGCTTACTTCTTAAAACTTAGCCATTGTAAACCGAAAGGCAATCCCTTTGGTTGGTTAGTCCTTGTTGACCTCATTTTTAGGATGAGCTCTCAACCCCTCCATCTTAGACATAGGACTTCTCTTAGACTTTAAGAGTTTCTAAGTCTTAAGACACATCTAGTGATTAGGTAGACACTCAACCTAACCCTAGAGACTTAGAAGAGTTAGCCATAGGAATAGGTCATGCCTTAGGGGTGTTAAGAAAGTTTGCCTACCCTATAGCTTGAATCAAATTCCTCACTTCCTCCCTTCAAGTAAAACTCATATCAACTCCAACTCTAACTCAAACCTTGAACCAATTCAATGTATTTTCTCAAATCATGAATCAATTCTAAATGATTGAAGCTTATGATTGAAATCCAAATTCCAAAAATATTTCCTAAGTCCTTTGATTCCCACCCATGGACTTAGCCTAAATTAAATCTAAATCAATTCAAATTCAAGGGATTTTCTCATAACCCACTTATATTCTCATTTATATTCACAAATATAAATGAAATATAAATTCAAATATCAAAAAAAAAAAAAAATTCAAATTCAAATAAAAAATCTTTTCTAAATTCCTTTGATTCCACCTTATGGACTTAGCCTAAATCAAATCCAAATCAATTAAAACTCAAGAAAGTTTCTCATAACCCATTTATATTCTCATTTATATTCACATATATAAATGAAATATAAATTCAAATAATCAAAATCAATTCAAAAATTAAATCCAAAATTCCAAAAATCTTTTCCTAAGTCATTTTGATCTCATCTTATGAACTTAGCCAATTCAAATTCAAATCAAACCAAGCCTTTGATTTTTATTTATGATTCAATCAATCCTACAATCATGAATCTAAATATAAACACAAACTTTATTCAAATAATCAAAACCAATTCAAAACCCAAATCCAAATCAAACCTAAATTCAACCTAAGCCTTTCAAGTCAAATTCTTGAACTTAGCCAATCCAATTTCAAATCAAGCCAAAACCTTGATTTTTCTTCACGATTCAATCAATCCTATAATCATAAATCCAAATATAAATACAAACTTCAATCACTAAACTAAAACTAAATTTAAAAATCAAAGCCAAGTCAAACACAAGTTCACCCTTTGAACTTGAAATTGTCAAATGAAATAAAACCCATTTGACTTCAAATCCCTTATAAATGGATTTATATTTCAATCATAAGTCTATATGTGAGTTTAGTCAAACTCAAATCAAGCTTTGACCAAGCAATTTGACCTACTTAGGCTCACTTGACCCAAAGTGACCTAAAATACCCCTTTTGAGCCAAATTCTAATCCTACCCAAGTTGGATTGAACTCAACCCAACTAATCCTCACATTGTGAGCAACAATCATCATAAGATGATCAATCACTCAAATTGGGTCAAACCAAGTCAAAACTAAGGGTTGAACAAGTCAACTTTTGACCAAAATGAAATCTAAACTAGCCAAAATCCACCATAGGCCAAATTGATTGAAACCATTGATCAAAACTCATTCATGATCAATGTTTGAACTTGACCAAGTCATCATTTGAGCCTAACCTAGCATAATTGGCCACTTGACCCAAGTTGACCCAACTTGACCTAAAAAGTCAAAATGTGTTAAAACTTGATCTAAGCCAAATCAATTGAAACTAATGGGCCAAATTCATTTTAAAATGATTATTGACCAAAGCCTCAATTAGCCAACTAGACCCAACCTAGGCCAATTGACCTTGAACCCAACTTGACCAAAAAGATCAAATTGAACCAAATCCAAATATAAACCAAATTAATTGGAAGCAAAGAAACCAATATTTTAAATGATCAACTAAACCTAAACCAACCCATGACCAAACCCAAATAGGTCAAATGGGTCAAATTGGTCAACTTGACCCATTTAACCTAAACGAAATCAAATGAACCAAAATCAAATTAAACCAAACCTAAGATGCCAAAATATTTCAAATGGTCATATGAACTTGACCCAACCCTTGGTTTGACCTAATTTGACTAATTGGTCAACTTGACCCAAGTCGACCCATTTTGACCTAAATGGGTCAACATGAGCCAAATCATATCAAATCAACTCAAAAATCATTGAAACTTGGCCCAACCCATTTTTCAATCATAACAAACATAATCAAACTAAAATCCAAGTGAAATGACCATTTTACTCCTAGGCCATAGGGTAACCTAAAATCAAAACCACTTGGAATTTGGTCAATTCCTTTTCATGGACACTTGACATCCTCTTAATGGACCAAATGGTCACTAATGGATATGGTGCACATGAACCATTGGGTTTGGGTCATCCTAACCCAACCCATGGTCAAAATTGACCTCTTACTTTAACATGGGCGCATGGGAATCATTCTTCCATGCATTTCAAGCACATGGCACTCCTCCGCTACCTCTCTTCAGCCGAATGCCATGCCACCCTAAATGGCCTAACGAACCCACTCAAGGAGGTGAATTGGATCAAAATGGAAAGAGAGCATGCGGCTGTCTGATTCACCTAGTGGGAGATATACTCCCATTAATTCCACTTCATTCAACATCACACACACTTGGTTGAAGCATATGAACTCAGAGGAAGTGATTCCAAGCTCCCTCAAGGTTTCCTAAACATTTACCATTTCCCCATTTTTGGATTTCTTCAAAGCAAAAATAGGGGAGTTCAAGTGAAATTCAATCTCATTCAACTCTCAACTAGAGCTCAATTCTTCTTGCAAGCTTCTTGAGAGGATCAAATTGAACTTTCCTAAAGGTTAATTCAAGTCCTGAAAGCAAGGGAGGTGGTGTCTAGACCAAAGCTGAATCCATTTGAAGGAGATCTTGGTCCATAGGAAGATCCACTCAACCAAATCACCTCAAATCTTCAACATGGATTTATCACCATTAGACGAAGCTACCTCAACTGATTCGAGCACCGGTGACAGCCTCCGGGGAGGTATGCCCTCAACCTGAGCTTAAATTAGCCATGGTGTGGTCCTTTGTGAAATAAATTCTCACCTCATGAAAATTTGACCATTAGATCTTCTCCCCTTTACTCTTAGATGGTGTGGGTAAAATTTGAGTTCAATCTGAGCTTAATCAAGCTCAGATCATGCCATGGAAGGTGGACGACTCCCCTTTCTCATAGGAGGACTTAAGGACAAATCATGAGCCATCCATCAGCATGTTTTGGATGGACAGCCATGATCAAGATGCGTAGGAATATCTAATTTATCCCTTAATATCATGGGCTTTATCTCAGCCATCTGATCTTTGATCAAATGGATGAGGAGAAAATGCGTAGCGCCGCCGCTGATGCGGCACTATGATGTGACAACTTAAGTGACCTCTCCCATCACACCAAATGTAAAGTGCATGCCATGTCAGCGATCGATGTGGCACCGACAAGATTAGTCACATAATTAGGGCATTAATTACCTAATCAGCTTGAAAACTTCAAATATTCATAACTAATTGTAGAAAAATTAGAAAAATACAAAATAAAAAGCATTGGAAAGATAATTCAAAGAGAAATAATCTAAAATAAATTTTAATTAATTCAGTGTTATTTTCTAAATTAGGGTTTTATTGGGAATGTAATTATATTTTTGAACAGGTGGACTTGGTTACCCATGTGTGGAGTGCTAAGTCCAATATATGCATATATATATGCTTGGGATTTGTGTGGTTTGTTTAGCTAATCTATGTTTTGCAGGTGTTAGTTAGATTTACTTTTCCCTTTTCATGTAATTTTATAATTAAGATTTTGAAATGATTATTATGGGGGATTAGGATGAACATTGGTCATAAGATCTCATCTTATGTACCATGTGAAGCTTTTGGAGCATACACATTCCAACCATCCAAAAGAAGGAACTAAAGAAGAAAGAAGAAAAGAAGGATGAATAAATGAAGAATGAAGACCCCCATAACATGAATTTCCTTGCTTGATTGTATTTAATTCATTTATAATTCAAGTTATATAAGGGTAGATCTCGGCAACCCAATTTATTTTCGGGTTTGTGTGGTGGAGCCTGACCACAAATGCCTTTTTATTCTTTTGCGCTAGTTTTATAAATTGATTGATGTTTGTTTAACTTGCGCATTAAGATGACATCTTTTCCTAATTTCTTCCTTGCTTTGATCTATGGCCTGGATGATGATTAGGCTCTTAGGGAAAAAAAATCTTCTACCAAATTAATCAACTTAAAACTAAAAATAAACAACTCAGAACCTCACCCAAAGCTTAGGTTAAAAATCAAGATAAAAGAATTAGCGACCCCTTAGCTGTATGTTGTCTTACTTTCTAACATTATGCATAAAAAGGCATATTATTTCATTCTTGATTGGAGGGCTTCCACCTTTGCTAGAGAACTTGGCTTGACTTGTGAGAGCCATGGTGGAAACATACCTCCTTATCTTGCTGATTTTGGCCCATAATCAAATTTCTCATGCATTAGGCATACAAATCCTAAAGCCTGTGTCAAATTGATTGTCCAAAATAAAAATAAAATGTAACAAAATTTACATTAGATTTAAGTCATTAAAGCATGCCCTACATGATTTAGTCTCTTAGGGAGTGTGTTTAAGGACTTAGTCTCTTTCTAAATAAACAACAACCTAGCAATCTTGCAAAAGCATTTGACTTTCCTACATATTTTAAAATTGTAGGAGGAGTTAGTTGGTGGCCACTCCTAGGCAGTTGTAAGTCCAACAGTCGAGTGGTTTTTTCTCTCTTGTAGAGGTAAACCAAATATCCATTTTTCACCTTAGATTTAGGTTGCGCTTTAACCCTCGCTAAAGCTCCCTAGATTTAGGTTCAGAGGTTGCTTCTCCCCTTTATGGGCCATAAGCATAACTCACCTCTTAGGCATTTTCATAACCTTGTACTATGAAATTGTAAGCCCTACATTTCTAGTAAAAATTCAACTCAAACAAATTAATTTTATTTCAAAAATGTAAAGCCCAACCATAGGGTAGTTTGGGAGGCTTACTAGGCTTCCTAACATCTTAAGCATCCCCTACTTATTTTTTTTTTTCATTTGGTTTCGATAAGAACTCCCTCCTCTTGATCGATCTCACTTTTCTTTCTAAAAATAAACCAATCAATTGATAGTCCTACGCTTTTAAAATCTTTAGAGACAACGATCATTTATCTTAATCGAGAGTATTCCTAAGGAATCATGTTACTTATGATGTAATTAACTATAGGGGCTTGCCCCTATAGTGAACTTAATGAACTCGATTTAAAATAAACCTTGCTTTACTTTTCCATGTAAAATAGGGGAAGAATCTTTGGTACATTCCAAAGACCCATAGTCCCCAGGAGTCTTTATTAAGGTGATTAGGTCCATTATAGGGTGGTCACTTCTATCTCTCAAGATATTACACCTTTCCTCAATGCCATACCCGATCATCCTAATAAGAACATCTGTGGATTTGCGTGGCATCCCAACAAGGTGTTATATATTTCTGTTTTCATTTATCCTCTTTCCAAAAGGAGATAGATGAAGGCAGAGATATATATTTCTACCCACAGATTTTTCTGGTGACTCTGCTGGGGATGGTTCCTCTCTCCATCTTTGGTAAATGATCGTTGTCTCTAAGTATCAATAGTGGGTTTGTACTTTTATATGAATCCAAGACTATCTTTCTTTTCATTGGCACTTAGTTTATTTCATTCTTAAGTTAAGATAGCCAAAATCTATATGTTTTAGGACCTCACTCCGTGTTGGTCTTAAAACCCCCATTGGGTGAAAATAAAAATTTAATGAAAAAAAAATGATTAAAGACTTCCTCCTTACCATTTTTATGATACGGAAAGGTTCATTCTAAAAAATAAAGACAAGATAAATCCTTCATAAAAATCTTACTTTTCAAAAGCATTTTTTCAAAATATACTTAATAAACTTTTTGCACTACATCTAACAATTTTCACAATTGTTACATGTATAAATATTTCAAAAATAAAACCAACAATCATAACTCCAAAAGCACAAATGAACTTCTTCACTCAATTCATTTTGATGAAGACTTCACTTCCAAAAATAATAAAAATCCAACATTCCTAAACTTTTAAAAAGCACAAAAAATTGAAGATGGGTCTTTCCATTCAATACATCCAAATATGTTGAATGGATGTTACATCTTCAAGCCAAAATCACAACTTTGAAATTTCACTCAACACATTCCATATGTGTTAAGTTAGAATCTTCAAATTTTCAAAAAGCACATATGAAACCTCTCCATTCAATATACCCACATTTATTGAATGGAGATTTCATTTCCAATTAAAACTAAAAATTAATTTTTCAAAAAGCACATATGAAACCTCCCCATTTAATATACTCACATTTATTGAATGGAGGTTTCATTTCTAAACAAAATAAATTTTTTTTTTTAAAACACATATGAAACCTCTCCATTCAATATACCCACCTTTATTGAATGGAGTTTTCATTTCCAATCAAAATCAAAAATAAATGTTCAAAAAAAGCACATATGAAACCTCTCCATTCAATATACCAATTTTTAATGAATGGAGGTTTCATTTCCAATCAAAGTCAAAAATAAATTTTCAAAAAGAACATATGAACATCTCCATTCAATATGCCCAAATTTATTGAATGAAGATTTAATTTCCAAATAAAATGATATTATTTTAAAATGCCACTTAACATATTCCATTTATGATTCGGTTGGAATTTCCTCTTTCAAAAAGCAACAATCACACACAAAAATACATCATTTAAGAAAATAAAATCATAATTGATTTCCATCTTACATACCCAAATTTGTTAAATGGAAATCCCTCTTTTCAAAATCAACAAAAATAAAAATTTTCAAAACACATTTGGAACTTTATTATAGCATACCCTATTTGCTAAAGTGAAGTCTCCCTTTTCAAAAAACAAAATTTGAAACACATTTTTAGAATTTCATTTAGCATACTCAAATTTGCTAAGAGAAATCTCCATTTTGAAACACATTTTTGGAACTTCATTTTAGCATACCACATTTACTAAAGTGAAGTCTCCATTTTCAAAACAAAATCCAAAATAAAAGAAACACATTAGAACTTCATTTTGACATACCACAATTGCTAAAGTGAAGTCTCCATTTTTCAAAGAAAAATTTGAAACACATTTTTGGAATTTCATTTACCATACTCAAATTTGCTAAGAGAAATCTCCATTTCATAAAAATTTCAAAACACTTTTGGAACTTCATTTTAGCATACCACATTTGCTAAAGTGAAGTCTCCATTTTCAAAACAAAATCCAAAACAAAAGACACACTTTTGGAACTTCATTCTAGCATACCACATTTGTTAAAGTGAAGTCTCCATTTTAAAAACAAAATCCAAAATAATAGAAACACATTGGAACTTCATTTTGACATACCACATTTGCTAAAGTGAAGTCTCCATTTTTCAAAATAAAATTTGAAACACATTTTTGGAATTTCATTTAGCATACTCAAATTTTCTAAGAGAAATCTCCATTTCACAAAATTTTCAAAACACTTTTAGAACTTCATTTTAGCATACCACATTTGCTAAAGTGAAGTCTCCATTTTCAAAACAAAATCCAAAATAAAAGACACACTTTTGGAACTTCATTCTAGCATACCACATTTGCTAAAGTGAGGTCTCCATTTTCAAAACAAAATCCAAAACAAATGAAACACATTGGAACTTCATTTTGACATACCACATTTGCTAAAGTGAAGTCTCCATTTTCAAATCAAAATCTCTAAAAAAACAAAAAGAAACACATTAGGTTTTCGTTAGCATACCCAAATTTGCTAAGGATTCTATTTTTCAAAATCAAAATCTCTAAAAATAAAAGAAACACATTAAGATTTCCTTGGCATACCTATATTTGCTAAGAATTCTATTTTCAAGAATTTTTCAAAAAAAAAACAAAACATACTTGGATTCCTCATTTAACATACCTAAATTTGCTAAATGAGAATTCCATTTTCAACAAATGATTCACAAAACAAAGAAAACAAAGGAAAAAAAAGAAATTATTTTCAAACATCTCATTTAGCATACCTAAATTTGCTAAATGAGTAAACTCCATAAATCATAAATTCAAAATAAAAATCAAAATTTAAATATGAACCTATGGAAGCATCTCTCCAAAAGTATTTGAACCCATTTTTCAACATACCTAAATTTGTTGAAGGTGGATTCTATATTAAAAAAAATTCCTCTTTTCAATCAAATCTCAAAATCTCTTCCAAATCCATTTGAGCCTGGATTAACACTTTTAAGATGTTGAGTATGGGTTCAAATTCTAAAATTCGAATTCAAAGAAATCAACAAAATAGGAATTTGATTCAAGTTTATTTTCAACATTGTATACTTTCGTTTAGCATCAGTTTGAGCTTTAGTTTTTAGTTTCAGTTGATTGCAATGGTTGCACAGAGATATGTGTTTACCTTTCCCCATGGGATGGACTTGGCCCTGGATCAGGCTAGCCTTCCCCGATCTGACTATGCCAACCTCATCCACTTTGGTCGAGGCTTTGAGGGGGCCAGGATTACATGTGAGGGCACTCTCCTCATGACTATTAACAGAAGGATGGTGACCAGGTAGAAGTCGGTCATCGGTCGACATCTAACTGGATATTCCACGGAAGAGGAAGCGTGGCATTTCCCGATAGTATGATGCGGTCTGATTAAGATGCATCGATTATTCCCTATGTTACCCCAGTTAGGACTAGCACCCACTCATTAACACCCTCCAAGGGGAAGGCTCCCCTGATCCCAGGGATTGTCTCCTCTACTTTTGAGGTTAGGTATAGCTCTTACTTTGCTCACCCTACTCGGACCCAAATAAGAAACAAGAATCGCATGGTTAAGAGGTATCACACTTGCATCACGAGAGAGTTGGAAGCAGCTACTCAGTCTGTCGTCGAGGAGTCACCTAAGGTAGTGTCTCCTCTCATTATGGAGAACAGGTTTCACCCCTTTTCTGGTTCTGACAGGGAGGATGTCAGGAGGATTTCTGCTTCTCCTCCACTAGCAATGCATTTCCAAGATCCTATTACTGAGAGGAGGAGGTCATACGTTGGCCTGAGGATAGTTCTTCACCAGGTTGGTAGAGCCTACAGATGATCGAAGTTTGGGGCTCAGTTTGATTTTAGATCTGTTATCCCCCATAGTGTGGAGAAACATATTAGTCAGGAGAGGGACAGTGAGGCCCATACTTCAGTTCACATTACCAGTCGGGAGAGGTGGAGGTTCAACCGACAGTCAGCAGCCTCTGCACTTGTTTATTTTCCTGATCGGCATGCTACCCGCATCGATTATACTGACAACTTTCTACTCACGGGGACTACGCATCATAGAAGAGTAGCTCCTATTCTGAGAGAGTCGGTGGTGTCTCCACCGCACTGCTCTACCCCCCGTCCACCATCTTTGATCCATGTTCCAGCATCTCCAGTTCCACCAAAGGCCATAAAGGCCACATCTGGGGAGAAGAGACCCCCACTAGTGATCTAGCTATGGCCAAAGGATCCTGTTCCATCTACACAGCCTACCGTGGCAAGGATGAGCTCTCCAAACCCAACCCAAGGTAAAAACCAACCACTTGCTTGAACATGGGCAAATGAGAATCATTCCTCCACCCATTTCAAGCACATGACACTCCTCCACTATCTCTCTCTGGCCAAATTGAATGCCATGCCACCCTAAACAACCTAAAAAACCCACTCAAGGAGGTGCATTGGATCAAATTAAAAAGAGAGCTTGTGGCTGTTTGATTCACCTAAGGGGAGATATACTCCCCCTAATTCAACTTCATTCAACATCACAGATGCTTGATTGAAGCATATGAACTCAGAGGAAGTGATTACAAGCTCCCCCAATGTTTCCTAAGTATTTTCAATTTCTCCATTTTTGGATTTCTTCAAACCAAAAATAGGGGAGTTCAAGTGAAATTCAATCTCATTCAACTCTCCACTAGAGCTCAATTCCTCTTGCAAGCTTCTTGAGAGTATCAAATTGAACTTTTGTAAAGCTTAATCCAAGTCCTCAAAGCAAGGGAGGTGGTGTCTAGACCAAGGCTGAAACCATTTTAAGGAGAGCTCGATCCATAGGAAGATCCACTCAACCAAATCACCTCAAATCTTCAACAGGGCTTGTCTCTACTAGATGAAGCCTCAATGGATTGAGCAGTGATAGCCTGGTGGTATGCCCTCAACAGTAAATTATCCATGGTGTGGTCCTTTGTGAAAGAAATTCTCACCTCAAGAGAATTTGACCATTAGATCTTCTCCCCTTTACTCTTAGATGGTGTGGGTAAAATTTGAGTTCAATCCGAGCTCAAACGAGCTCGGATCATGCCATGGAAGGTGGACAACTCCCCTTTCCCGTAGGAGAACTTAGGGATGGATCATGAGCCATCCATCGACACATTTTGGATGGATGACCATGATCAAGATGCGTAGGAATATCTGATTTATCCCTAAATATCATGGGCTTTATCTCAGCCATCCGATCTTTGATCGAACAAATGAGGAGAAAATGCATAACTGCTTAGCTATTCAAATCTAATTTAGGTGTAAAATTAATTAACTAATTTAATCACTTAATTAAATGGCTTAATTAATCAAAATTTTAAAATTGAAATATTCCAGAACTTAATCAATCCATCTTGGGTAGATGTTTAGATGTTCAATAACCTAAGTGGCTTAAGGAAATCAAAATCCAACTCACATGAGTGAGAATGGTTATGAAAGTACTTAAATTAAACCCTTTAGCTTAATTAATCACTAATTGTGAGCCAATTTCATTAGACCCTTTCTTTCCTAGGTGCATTGCTGATTTAAATTCCTTGTGTAGTTTTATGTCATATCATTGGCTCATAATTATTTGATTAAGTATGTTAAAGTGGTGTTGGTAAGGGTAACTAATACATTTAATTCACACCTTAACCTAACCAAAGTATAAAATTGATCTAATCACCTAAAAATTGAATTTAAATAACTCACACATGGAGGAATGGGTTAGGACCAGCAAACTCATCTAACATTTCTCAAATTGAAATCAAACTCAAACAAAAGAAAATTCTTTAAAACCAAATTTGATTTGCATCAAATAATTATATTTCATAGGATTGTCTTCAGGAATTAATTAGGGTGAATAAATTAACATTACTTTCATCACTTTATTTCTTTCCTAGCAATCTAAATGTGTATGCCATATGAAAATCATGCATTCATGCTTTTTAAAAATTAAATTAAAAATCAAAAATTTCCTTTATGTCAAATTGCATGTTTTGGCCAAATTAAGAATATGAATGGCTATTACCACTATTAAATCCAAAATTACTTTGAAAGCTTATGAACCAAACATCAAAATTGAAAGGTATGCTACTTATAATTATTTAAAAGCTTGTATGTGAGTAAAAATATAAAAATGTGCATAGTGTGGCTTTCCTTCTCTTTTCTTTTAACATAGTTTTGAATAGGATTTGACAAAGTGTATAGTTCATTTGAAAAGAACACAACATTTGTTTAGATCCATTCCTATTCATTCTTTTGTTATTACTTAAGAAGGACATCCACACTTACATATATAAATTGCATAAACAAATCAAACAAACAAACACAAATTTTTTCATCTTTCTTTTTCCATTCATTTCTTTTATATATGCGTATGTATTTAAGGAAAGTGGTATATTAGTCTGAACAACTCTGAGGTTGTGAGGCTTTATGTAGCCCTAGGTACGTCTTGTACCTAGCACCCCTGGTGCTAATAATGACACTATACTCACTTATGCCTTTCATATATATATGTGTGCATATGAAAAATGGATAAAAGAATCCCTCTTTTCTACTTAATGAAAATCATGCATCATAAAACATCCAAATTTTCATAAATAATATCACTTAGAATTCATTATGAAAGTGTGCTAAACATCCTCATTTATATGTTTAGATATGCTTAGGATTCATCTATATGCATGTTATACATGTTGGGAATGAAATGAAGTGTTGTATTTTTGTGAATAGTAATTCACTTTACTTAATCTTAAAATGCCTTTCTCTTTGAATAGGCTTGTTTAGGAAAAATCCAAACTTAGGATTAATTAAAAAACATAACAAAACATTCACTAAACAAAAGCAAACATGAATCTACTTTAGAAATTACTTAAGGTAGGGAAGGAAAGAGAAGTTCTCTTCTCTCTTCCCTCTATTTACGACTTAGTTATTAATTATAGGATTCACTTAAACCAAATCAAAATACAAAATAAAATCAACCAAAGCAACTAAGTCACTTACAAGAAACAAACACTCTAAGTTGAACATTTTCATACTTACAAAACTTAAACCTTAAAGCCATAATTAAGCATACCACATAAACCTTTTAAAGCACACATATTAGGCTAAGTCACCATTTCTAGCTTTAGGTTAGGGCAGTGTATGGTTTGGTATTTTTTTTTCATTTTATGATGTTATGTTTTAGTCTGGATATTAGGGTGAGTGTGCGTAGAATAAATGGTTGGACGATTTAGTCAAATCATTATCTGAGGATTGTGCTTAAGAGCCTTGTAATAAAAAATATAAGCTTTTTCTTTGTGGTGCTTACCCCTAAGCATAATCCAATAGGACAGGTGGACTTGGTTACCCATGTGTGGGGTGCTAAGTCCAATATATGCATATACATGCTTGGGATTTGTGTGGTTTATTTAGCTAATCTCTATTTTGCAGGTGTTAGTTAGATTTACTTTTTCCTTTTCATGTAATTTTGAAATTAAGATTTTGGAATGATTGTTATAGGGGATTAGGATGAACATTGGTCATAAGATCTCATCTTATGTACTATGTGAAGCCTTTGGAGCATCCACATTCCAACCATATAAAAGAAGGAACCAAAGAAGAAAGAAGAAAAGAAGAAGAAAGAAGAAAAGAAGAATGAATAAATGAAGAATGAAAACATGAATTTCCTTGCTTAGAATTCATTTGTAATCTGGGTCGTATAAGGGTAGAGCTCGGTTACCCAACTTGTTTTCAGGTTTGTGTGGTGGAGCCCAACCATAAACAGCCTTTTATTTTTTTTGTGCTAGTTTTATTAATTGATTGATGTTTGTTTAACTTGGGCATTAAGATGACATCTTTTTCTAGTTTCTTCCTTGCTTTGATGTATGGCCTTAATGATAATTAGGTTCTTAGGAAAAAATAAATCTTCTACCAAATTAATCAACTTAAAACTAAAAATAAATAACTCATAACCTCACCCAAAGCTTAGGCTAAAAATCAAGATAAAATAATTAGCAGCCTCTTAGCTGGATGTTGTCTTACTTTTCTAACATCATGCATAAAAAAACATATTATTTCACTATTGATTGGAGGGCTTCCACCTTTTCCAAAGAACTTGGCTTGAGCTCTAAGAGCCATGGTGGAAACACACCTCCTTATCTTGTTGATTTTGGCCCATAATCTAATTTCTCATGCATTAGACATATAAATCCCAAAGCCTGTGTCAAATTGATTATCTAAAATAAAAATAAAAATTAACAAAATTTGCATTAGATTTAAGTCATTAAAAAATTCCTTACATGATCTAGTCTCTTAGGGAGTGTGTTTAAGTACTTAGTCTCTTTCTAAATAAACAACAACCTCATTGCCTTGCAAAAGCTTTTGACTTGCCTATATATTTTAAAATCGTAGGAGGAGTTAGTTGGCAGCCACCCCCAGACGGTTATAAGTCCAATAGTCAAGTGGTTTATCCTCTCTTGTAGAGGTAAACCAAATACCTATTTTTCACCTAAGATTTAGGTCATGTTTTGACTTCATCAAAGCTCCCTAGATTTAAGTTCAAAGGTTGCTTCTCCCTTTTATGGGCCATAAGCATAAATCCTCACCTCTTAGGCATTTCCATAACCTTGTACTATGGAATTGTAAGCCTTATATTTCTAATAAAAATTCAACTCAAATAAATTAATTCAATTTCAAAAATGTAAAGCCCAATCATAGGATAGTTTAGGAGGCTTACTAGGCTTCCTAGTATCTTAAGCATCCCTTACTTATTTTTTTCATTTGGCTTCGATAAGAACTCCCTCCTCTTGATCAATCCCACTTGACTTTCTAAAAATAAACCAATCGATTGATAGTCCTACCCTTTCAAAATCTTTGGAGATAATGATTATTTACCTTAATCGAGAGTATTCTTAAGGAATCCTATTCCTTAGGATGTAATTAACTATGGGGCTTGCCTCAATTGAGAACTTAACAAACCCGATTTAAAATAAACCCTGCTTTACTTTTCCATGTAAAGTAGGGAAAAAATCTCTGGTACATTCCGAAGACCCATAGTCCTTAGGAGTCTTTAGGTCCATTGTAGGTGGTGACTTCTATCTCTCGAGATAGTACACCTTTCCTCGATGCCGTACCCAATCACCTTAAAAAGAAAATCTGTGGATATGCGTGGCATCCCAACAAGGCATTATATATTTCTATTTATATTTATCCTCTTTCCAAAAGGGGATAGATGAAGATGGAGATATATAAATTTCTACCCACAGTCCTACTATGTGGTTAATAGATTACCCCTTTGGATTGGTAAATTTGAGCTAGATTAAGGCCAACACGGCCCCTACTCAATATAGTCCATCACAAACCAACAGGGTCCATCCAAAAATCCAAAATTTAAAATAACACAAGACAAATCCAATCAATCCCCCCTGGTGGAGTCAAATCAAACAATCAAAAACAAACCAAAATAATCAAACAAATCAAATCAATTTCTTTCCCCAGTGAGACTCAACTCAAATCAAACCTTTCATCTCCTTGTGGATCACTAGAACCTCTTTTCCTAGTGGAAGGTTCACATACTCAGTCCCTAGCAGATTCCTCCTTCACTCTCTTATGTTATTGACATGAGTAGAGCCACATTGCACTAAGCTCTTGATTCCTTCTACACCTTGGGTTGGAAGTAGACCATTTTTGTTAGTGCTTGTGATCATTCGGTATTGTTGATCACCCTAGTCAACACCAATACCCACGGTGTACCTTGTCAGTCACACCATACCTATTTGGTGCCCTTTGTTGACCTCATTTTCAGAATGAGCTCTCAACCCCTCCATCTTAGACATAAGACTCCTCTTAAACACTAAGAGTTCCTTTGTCTTAAGACACTTCTAGTGATTAGGTGAACACTCAACCTAACCCTAGAGACATAGAAGAGTTAGCCATATGAATAGGTTATGCATTAGGGGTGTTAGGAAAATTTGCCTACCCTATAGTTTGAACCAAATCCTCACTTCCTTATTTCAAGTCAAACTCCAAATTCAAATCAAACTCCAAACTCAAATCAACTTCAACTCCTAAAAAAAAAATCTTAAATCAATTCCAATGGATTTTCTCAAATCATGAATCAATTCCAAATGATTGGAGCCCATGATTGAAATCTAAATCCAAAATCTTTTCTAAGTCACTTTGATTCCATCTTATGGACTTAGCTCAAATCAAATCCAAATCAATTGAAATTCAAGAAATTTTCTCATGACCCATTTATATTCTCATTTATATTCACAAATATAAATAAAATATAAATTCAAATAACCAAAACTAAATCCAAAACTCAATTCCAAGTTCAAAAATCTTTCCTAAGTCACTTTGATTCCATGTTATGGACTTAGCTAAATCAAACTAAAATCAAGCCAAAACTTTGATTTTTTATTCATGATCCAAACAATCCTTTAGTCATATTTCCAAATATAAACATAAACTTGAATCATCAAACCAAAACTAAATTCAAAATTCAAATCCAAATTCAAACAAAATCCAACTTATGCTTCTTCAAGTCAAATTCATGAACTTAGCCAAATCAAACTCAAATCAAGCCAAACCCTTGATTTTTCTTCATGATTCAATCAATCATTCAACCATGATATCAAATATAAACATAAACTTCAATCATCAAACCAAAAATAAATTCAAAAATCAAACCCGAGCCAAACCCATGTTCATCCTTTGAACTTGAAATTATCAAATGAATCAAAACCCATTTGACTCCAAATCACTTACAAATGGATTTATATTTCAATCATAACTCCATATGTGAGTTCAACCAAACTTGATTCAAGTCTTGATCAAGTCAATTGACCCACTTAGGCTCACTTGACCCAAAGTGACCTAAAGTATCCCTTTTGAGCTAAATTCCAATCCTACCCAAATTGGATTGAACTAAGCTCACTTAAGCATCACATTGTGAGCAACAATCATCATGAGATGATTAATCACTCAAATTAGGTCAAACTAAGTCAAACATAAGGGTTAACCAAGTCAACACTTAGCTCAAATGAAGCATAAACTGGCCAAAATCCACCATAGGCCAAATTAATTGAAACCATTGATCAAAACTAATTCATGATCAATGTTTGAACTTGACCAAGTCATCATTTGAACCTAACTAGCCCAAATGGCCATTTGACCCACGTTGACCCAACTTGACCTAAAAAGTTTAAATATGTCAAATCTTGATCTAAGCTAAATTGATTGCAACCAATGGGTCAAATTCATTCTAAACCACTTATTGAACTTGACCAAAGTCTCAATTGATCAACTAGACCCAACCTAGCCCAATTGACTATGAACCCAACTTGACCTAAAAGGTCAAATTGAGCCAAAATCAACTCAAATCAAAATTGATTGATATCAAAGCTTATAACATATTTCAAATAACCAACCATGACCTAGCCTAATTAGGTCAAATGGGTCAAATTGGTCAACTTGACCCATTTGACCTAAATGAAATTAAATGAATCAAACCAAATATAAACCAAATTGAACCACACCAATTATGCCAACATATTTCAAATAGTCATATGAACTTGACCCAACCCTTAGTTTGACCTAATTTGACCAATCAGTCAACTTGACCCAAGTTGACCCATTTTGGCGTAAATGGGTCAACATGAGCCAAATGACATCAAATCAACTCCTATTGTTTGAAATTTGGCCCAACCTAATTTCAAACTATTTTAAATTTTCTCAAAGTGAAATCAAAGCCAAATGACCATTTTACCCCTAGGTCAAGAGGTAACCTATGGCCAATTCCACTTAGAATTTTGTCATATCCTCTTCATGGAAACATGACACCCTCTTAGTGGACCAAGTGGACACAAGTGGGTGTGGTGCACATGACCCACTAGGTTTGGGTCAGCCAAACCCAACCCAAGGACAAAACTGACCACCCCACTCAAAATGAACACATGGGAATCACTCCTCCACCTCATTTAGCACATGGGAGCTTCACCACTCCACTCCAAACCCAAAATCGAATCACATGCCACTGAAATAGCCTAACCAACTCAACCCTTGTGATCAATTTGATCAAAATGATAAAGCCATGCTCAGCCATCTGATCCTTCTAGGGGGAGATATACTCCTCTTAACTTCACTTGAATTGCATTCACTGGCATTTGATTGAAGCATAGGAACCTAGAGGAAGCAATTCCAAGCTCTCATAATGTTTCCCATGCTACTTTGATTTCTCCATTCTTGATTTTCTTAAGCCAAAAATAGGGGAGCTCAAGGGATTTTCCATCTCATCCAATTCTTCACTTGCTCAATTCCTTCTTAGAGGGGACTGTCGAGCTCACCCAAGTCTTCTCCCAAGTGTTCAAGCCATGGGAAGAGGGTTATAGACCAAGGATGCAAGCATTTGAAGGGGACTTTGATCAATAAAAAGAACTGCTCAACCTCAAGCCCTTAAACCTTCAACAGGACTTTGTCTCCACTAAACAAAGCTACCTCAATGGTTGGGAGTACCGGTGATAGCCTTCGGTGAGGTATGGATCAAAACTGAGCTTAGGGAGAATTTTCTTTAGTCCTTTCTGAGGGAAATTATAATCCCATTGCATTTTGACCATTAGATCTTCATCTTCTTGTATTTTGATGGTGTGGGTTCAATTTTAGCTCAATCAGCTCGAGCTCGAGATCAAGCCTAAGGTGGTGGCCTTGCCCTCTCAGGCGAGCTTCGAGGACAATCATGGACAGTCCATCCCACATTTTTTGGATGGATAGTCATGATTAATCCATGTTAGATCTATGTTTTAATCCCTTTAATATCGCGAGCTTGATCTTGACCTTCCAATCTTTGATCGGGCGATCCAAGGGAAAGCGCGTAACGTCGTCGGTTGACTGTGTAGCTGATGTGATAAATTAAATAACCAATCCCATTGTGCCACATGGAAAGTGCGCACCGCGTCAGTGGTCCACGTGGTGCCGATGGGATTAGTTATATAATTAGGCTATTTAATTAAGTTTTAATCACAAAATCTTTAAAAATACATTACTAAATATATAAAAATAAAATAAAATATAAACTCAATTAGATTTTGAAGATATTTCAAAGGGGCATAATATAGAATTAAGTTTAATTAATTTTGAAAAATAAATTTCATGCAATTTGGGTTTTATTGGGAATATAATTATGTTAATTACTCCCTAATTATTCCACTGATTAATTCCGAACATCTCATGTTTCTTTAGTGGGATGACTTCTGCCTCCCCTAATTTTCTTGGAATTTATTAATGATTTAATTAGAGTAATTATTTGATTCATTCCTAATTACTCTCCTAATTAATTAAATGATTAAATAACCTATTAAATAGTGATAAATTAATTAATCAAGTTTACTAATTATCTTAGAACAATGAATGGACTTAGGGAATGAGATTAGGAGTCCTCTCCCAAATCTTTTACGCCTAAGTTTATTTCATTTGGATAAGAATCTAATTAAGGTGAAAATTAATTAAATAGTTTAATGACTTAATTAAATGGCTTAATTAATCAAAATTTAAAAATCAAATCAATCTGAACTTAATATTTTTCCTTCTTGGGTAGATACTTAGGTGTTCAATAACCTAAGTAGCTTAAGGAAATCATATCTAACCCATAAGTGTGGGAAGGGTTACAAAAGTACTTAAATTAAACCCTTTAGCTTAATTAATCATTAATTGTGAGCCAAATGAATTAGGCCCCTTTCTTTCTTAGGTGCATTGTTGATTTAAATTTCTTGTGGATTTATGTCATACATTGTCTCATAATTATTTGGTTAAATATGTTAAATTGGTGTAGGTAAGGGGTGATTAATGAACTTAATGTACACCTTAACCTAAATAAAATATAAAAATAATCTAATGGTCCTAAAGTTAAACTAAATTAAGATACACATATGAGAAATGGGTTAGGACCAGCAAACCTTCTCACATTTTCTAAATTCAAATCAAACTCAAAACAAAATCAAACTTTCCTTAAACTAACTTTGATTCACTTAAGGTAATCTTATTCCATAAGTTTGTCTTTAGGAATTAATTAGAGTGAGTGAAATTACATGCTTACATCACTTTAGTTCTTTCCTAGCATGTTAAATGTGTATGTCATATGAAAATCATGAATTCATGTCTTTTAAGAAATCAAATTAAAATGAAATATTTTCTTTATGTCAAATTGCATGTTTTGGCTAAAGTAAGAATATGAATGGCTATTATCACTACTAAACCCAAAACTATTTTCAAAACTTATAAATCAAACATTATAAATGAAAAGTATGCTATTTATAAGTACTTATAACTTGCATGTGAATAGCATAAAATGTGTTATGTGATTTTCCTTCTCTTTCTTAACATAGGTTTGTATAGGATTTGTAAAGTGTACAGTCCATTTGAAAAGGACATAACAATTGCTTAAATCCATTCCTATACACTCCTATGTCATGACTTAAGAAGGAACTCCATCACACATATGTAAACATCAAACCAAAATCAAACAAATACAAACCTTTTGCATAATTCCTCCTTCCATGTATTTCTTTTTGTACATGCACATGTATTTAAGAAAAATGGTATAATAGTCTGGACACCCCGGGGTTGTGAGGCTTTAAGTAGCCCTAAGTAGGTCTTGTACCTTACACCCCTAGTGTAGAAAATAATGGCACTGTATTCACTTATTCTTTCATACTTGTAAATGTGCATGTGAAAATGGATAAGAGAATCTCTTTTTTTCTACTTAACCAAATCATGCATCATGAAGAATCTAAATTTTCTTAAGTAATATCTCTTAGCATTAATCATGAAGGTGTGCTAAATATTTATATTTGTATGTATATATATGCTTAGGATCCATCCATATGCATGTTACGTATGTTGGAAAGAAATAAAGTGTTGTGTGTTCTGTAATCATAATTCATTTTACTTAATCTTAAAATGCCTTTCTCTTTGAATAAGTTTACTTAGGGAAAATCTAAACTTAGGATTAATTAAAATACATAATAAAACATTCATTAAATAAAAGTCATTAATGAATCTATCATAGAAACTACTTACGGTAGGGAGAAAAGAGAAGTTCTCTTCTCTTTTCCTCTCTTTACAACACTTAGTGATTAAATGTAGGTTCATTCAAACCAAATCAAACTAGGAAATAAAACTTAATAAAATCAACTAAACCACTTAAATGAAACCACCCTCTAAGTTGAACATCTTCATACTTAGAAAACCTAAACCTTAAAGCCTAACTAAGCATACCACGCAAATCTCATAAGGCACACACATTAGACTAAGTCACCATTTTCTAGTCCTATGTTAGGGCGGTGCATGGTTTGAGTTTTGCTTTTGTTTTATGATGTGATGTTTTAGTCTGGATGTTAGGGTGTATGTGCATAGATTGAATAACAGGAAAATTTTAGTCTAACCATTATCTTCTGTAGGAGATTATGCTTAAGGGTCACTGTAATAAAAATATAAATGCTTTTGCTGTGTAGGTTGCTTATACCCCTAAGCATAATCCAAAATAGGCCAGGTGGACTTGGTTACCCATGTGTGGGGTGCTAATTCCAATGTACATGCTTGGGATTATTTGGTTTTATTTAACTAATCTCTATTTTGTAGGTGTTAGTTAGATTTATTTCTTTCCATTTTCATGTAATTTTGCAATTAAGATTTAGAATGATTATTATGGGAGATTAGGATGAACAATGGTTATAAGACTATGTCTTATGTACCATGTGAAGCCTTTTGGAGTAACCACATTCCAACCAACAAAAAAAAGAAAGAAGAAAGAAGAAAGCAGGAAGAAGAAATTAAGAATGAAGAATGAAGACCCCCATAACATGATTTTCTCCTTGATTGTAATTAACTCATTTTGTAACTTGGGTTGTATAAGGGTAGAGCTCAAATACTCAATTTATTTTCGGGTTTGTATGGTGGAGCCCGACCAGAAAAGACCTCTTATTCTTTTGCACTACCTTTATAAATTGATTGATGTTTGTTTAGCTTGTGCATTAAGATGACATCTTTTTCTAGTTTCTTTTTTGCTTTGATGTATGATCTGGATGACAATTAGGCTCTTAGAAAAATAAATTTTCTATCTAACCAATCAATTCAAACTAAAAATAGACAACTCGTAAACTCACCTGTAGCTTATGTTATAAACAAGATAAAATATTTAACAACCCCTTAGCTGGATGTTGTATTTTCTTTCTCACATCATGCATAAAAAGTATCTTATTTCACTCTTGATTTGGAGGGCTTTCACCTCTGCCAAAGAGCTTGGCTTGACCTTTGAGAGCTATGGTGGAAACACACCTCCTTTCTTGCTAATTTTGGCCCACAATCCAATTTCTCATGCATTAGGCATATGAATTCTATAAGCCTATGTAAAATTAATAGTCCAAAAATAAAAATAAAATGTAACAAAATTTGCGTTAGATTTAAGTGATTAAATCATGCCCTACATGATCTAGTCTCTTAGGGAGTGTGTTTAAGGACTTAGCCTCTTTTTAAATAAACAATAACTGAGCTATCTTACAAAAAAAATATGACTTGTGTACAAATATTTAAAATTGTAGGAGGAGTTAGTTGACGGCCACCCCCAGACGGTTGTAAGTCGAAACAGTCAAGTGGTTTATCCTCTCTTGTGGAGGTCAACCAAACACCCATTTTTTCCTTTGATTTAGGTCACACTTTAGCCCTCACCAAAGCTCCCTAGATTTAGGTTCAGAGATTGCTACTTCCCTTTATGGGCTACAAGAATAAATCCTCATCTCTTAGGCATTTCCACGATCTAGTGTCGTGAAATTGTAAGTCCTAGATTTCTTTCAAAAATTAAACTCAAAATAAATGATTTCCTTCAAACTTCAAAAATTATAAAGCCCAATCATAGGTTAGTTTGGGATGCTTACTAGGCTTCTTGGTATCATTAGCATCCCCTACTTATCTTCCTTTGGCTTTGATAATAACTCCCTCCTCTTAGTCAACCCCACTTGATCTTCTAAAAATAAATCAATTGATTGATAGTCCTATCTTTTAAATCTTAGGAGACAATGATTATTTACCTTAATCGAGAGTATTCCTAAGGAATCCTGTTTCTTAGGATGTAATTAACTATGGGGGCTTTCCTCCATTGGGAACTTAACGAACTTGGTTTAAGCTAAACCCTACTTTACTTTTTCAAATAAAGTAGGGGAAGAATCTATGGTACATATGAAGACCCGTAGTCCTTAGGAGTCCTTATTCAGGTGATTAGATCCATTGTATGGTGATGAATTCTATCTTTCGAGATAGTACACCTTTCCTCAATGTTGTACCTGATCATCCTAATAAGAATATCTATGAATCTACGTGGTGTGCCAACAAAGACGTATATTTTTGTTTTCATTTATCCTTCCAAAGGATAGATGAAGGCAGAAATATTTTCACCGCAACTACTAAAAAGTTTATGAGAATCATCAAATTGCATAAGAAATTTGTCCTAGAATAGAGTCTCCTGACTGGTAGTGCAATAGTGCTTCTACTTAGCAATAAGGTGCTGAGCTCTTGGGAATTTGGACCCCTTGCGCTCCACTTCACGGTGCCACATCACTGTTATGTAGCACCAAGGTAATAAAATTAGTGCTGGGGTGCTACTTCCTAGCACTGTAGTGCTACTTTCTTAGGTTGTATTGATAAAAGGTCCTCTTTTAGCGCCATAGTGCTACATCTTGGTGTTGTAGTGTTGTCTTCTCAAATTTTATAGTAAAAAAGGTCTACCTGAAACATCGTTGTGCTATCCAAAAAGCGCTAAGGCATTACGATAGCACCGTAGAACCACTTTTTGGATGTTTAAGCTCTATCTCCTATAATTTTAAGCCCAAGTTCTACCATCTAGTGCCGAGGCATTGACTTTTTAGGGCCATGGACCATATCTTCCAATGTCGAGGCACTTACTTCTCAATTTTGTTAATTTTGAGTTAAAATTTTTATTAAATTAAATTTTTACTTGTAGTTAGATTATAATTAAATCCTAGAGATAGCTAATCAATATTTGAGATAACAAACAACTAATATGAAATAAAAAATTTTATTATAAAAATGTGATAAATGAAATTACAAAAAAAAGATTAAAAAAAGGGCGAGAAAACCATCATAGTAGTCATAGTCATCCTCCCCCTCTTCTTCTCCTGGCTCTAACATGGTGTAACATAAGGATGATAATAAGGCACTACAAGAAAAGAAAGTCTACTTAGGTAGCATTAAAGTTACAATTTTTAAACATTTGAATAAGTGCTGAGTTGAACTCATTAAGGTAATAAAATTGTTGCTGCTGCTGACCCCTATGATGATCGAATTTTTTTTATAATTCTTGTTGTTGCTGGTTGCTTTCGCCTACCCTTTTTCTTAATTCTAAAATTCTTCTTCAATTTTTTGGAGTTGCTCATTTAAAGTCTGGAGAATTTTGACCTAGCCTGAGGAGCGCATGAGCTTTATCCTACTTTCATTGTTGATCCAAATCTTTTAGTTGTTCTTTTAGTCAACAAAGCCTTTTGTATAAGTTCTTATTCATCTAATGCCCCCAACACATCAGATGCAACACACAAAGAATAAATAAGAGAATGATGACCATAACCTAGAGTGTTGTCTCCCTTAAGCATATTACAAATTGAATTATAATTAATCTTTCCTACATCTATAATAAAGTTCTTTTGAATCACATACTTCATAATGACTCTATTTTTAATCATTTCACTAATATTACCAGTGGGCATCAACTTGCCGAAATAAAATAATGCCAAACTTTAGTCTCGATTGTTATGCTGGCGATAGAAAAATTAATAATCTTTTTATCCCACCATTTCCACTGAACATTTTAATTTCTAATAGTGAGGAAACTAAGAATTTTATCAAAATCAGGATGGTTATTATAGTAGAAAAGATATTGATCATATACAAAATTTTGTAAAATATAATTTACATTAATGGATGCACTATCAAAGCATACTTATTTCCCCTTTATAAACACTTTATTATCTTGATGCTTCTTCGCATTGGTGAAGAACTCTCGCACCACAAGGATGACACAAGATATGTTGTCGTAGGTGAGATGCTCCCATCCTTGCTCATGCTGATCCTCTGCACGCTCCCACCCTGATTGTGGAAGCTCCTCTCTAAAATGAGGTGCTTTCTGATAAGAGCATATTGGTACCTCTTCTTCGCATCCATGCTGATAAGTCGATGAGCATCGCTCGGGAATGCCATCTTCTTGCCCTTTTGGATGTGTCGGAGTGGCATAATTGCTATCCTAAATTTAAGCGAAGGCTAAGAGAGAAAGGTTGTAGTAAGTTCTAATAAGAACAAATAGTTCATAATGGAAAAATGCAAGCCTAAGGGTCCTATTTATAGATTGAACACAGTGCCACAGCACTACTTTTGCAGCACGGAGGCACTAGTCTCTCAATTTTTGAAATGTAAGACTAGCGCCACAACATTCCACGTGTAGCATCTTAGTGTTGGTTAGCTGGTCAAGATGATTATTGTGCCCATTAAAATGATTATTTATGATACTTTATTACCATTAATTATGTAATCGACATAATCTTTAAAGCACATCAGATATTGATGGAGCCCTTCAGTGCTCTGACAAGGTGCTAATCAAAAGTTCTATTCTTTTCTATTAAATGTGTTTGCCAGCTTGTCGACCCTTTGATCGACTTTTTGAGTAATGCCATGATGCTATTTTGGTAGCACCACAACACCATTCAACCAGTCAACCTACATTCTATTATTCTTTATGGCACTTAAGTGCTGTGACACTAGGTTACAGTGCTTAAGCATTGCCCTCTTTGGTTTCGAGGGCTATATTTTTGCCTATCGGCGTTGGGGCATTGACTTCCCCTCACTAAGCTGCGCTGAACGCTAGGCACCGAAGTGCTAACTTCCCAGTGCGATGGCATTGAACCTCTAGTGCTATGACACTGCTTCTCTGATTCTGAGGCATTATCTCATAGGACAGAAAATTAAACATTTATTTGTTCGCTATGCGAACACTTAAAATTTACTGGCATTTCAAAGGAATGTAAGTCCAATCCTTTTGCTCATTATGGGAGCATCTAAACCCTACTAGCATTCCAAAGAGATGTAAGTCCAATCTATATTTTTTCCATGCAAATTCCTAAATTTATATAACATTCCAAATGGATGTAAGTCCAATCTATATATTCTCCATGAGAAGATCCAAACCTAAATCATATATGGCATTCCGAAAGGATGTAAGTCCAGTCACTAGTTTGCTATGCAAACTCTAAATCTTATCTAGCATTTCAAAGGGACGTAAGTCCAATCTAACAGCTTTCTAATCAATGTAAGTCTAATATGTACTTGCAATGCAAGCACAACCTAAAACCTACTATCATTCCAAATGTATGTAAGCCTAATCTATAAAGTCGCCATGTGAACATCCAAACCTAAATTTTTATCTATCATTCCAAAGGGATGTAAGTCCAATCACTAGTTTTCTATGTGAACTCTTAATCTTATCTAGCATTTCAAAGGGATGTCAGCCCAATCTATATGTTCATCATACCAACATCCAAAACCTAGATCCTATCTAGCAATTCAAAGAGATGTATGTCAAATCCATATATTCACCATGCAAACATCCAAATATAAATTCAACAGCTTTTTACTATATGTAAGTCCAATATTTTCATTCATTATGTGAACACCAAAAACCTAGTTGGCATTCCAAAGAGATGTAATTCCAATCTAACAACTTTTTAATAGATGTAAGCCAACTTGTGCTTACAATGCAAGCACAACCTAAACCGAATCTATGTTTGCTATGAAAACAAACTCTCAATCTATCTGACTATCTAATGGATGTAAGCCTAATCACCTATTTGTGATGTGACATCCTTATGGATGTAAGTCATACATATGTCTGCAATACAGACTTTATAAAATTGAATTATTGAACAAACTTATAAATCAAGTTTAAACTAAATAATTCAATAAATATCTACACCATAAAACCTATATCAAACTCTAGTCTACCAAGGATATATGAGATGTGGCAACCAATAGCTCCTCATCAGACTCCCTGGACATTATGGCTAATAGCCCTATAATGTTGGTAGACCGAAATAACGATAGTCTTGAGATGATGGAACCATGGGATCTTGATTGAGACTACCATCTCTTTTTCCTTTAAGCAATCATCCACACCACACCAACTGATTTATATAAGAGATATATGTTTATTTCCAACTTTAATTGAGAGTGCTCTTTTATAGTGGTAAGAGGGGAAATTAACTATGAATGCTTGCATTCATAAGAAGTGGAACCCATATCTAAATAAATAGGAGAAATCTAGTTGAATATACATCAATCTGCCCCATGAAGAATGAACTCCCTTAACATCTTATAAAGATGGTGGAGATTCTGAAAGGCATTTTTTTAGTGATCAATGTTTAATTTGTGTTAGGTAAAAAGAAAGAATGAATATGAGAGTGAGACCAAGAAGCATAAGCATCCAAATGAAGAAAATAATGAGTAGTCCCACTCAACTTGAAAGTTTTTATCTTTATTTCTTATTTTATTACTAGTTATTTTTATTTTCATTTTCATTTTATTACATTTGGGACAATGCATGTCACAAGTGCCGAGGGCAATGTAGATGCATTTATGAATTTTATTTGTAATCATGGGTAGTTTTTATTTAATTTTACTAATTGTATTTATTTTTCTATTTGTGTATTTTATTTATTTTTAAAAAAATTAGTTTATTTTATGCTTAGTCTTTAGTGTTCAACTATTTTATGTTCAATTTGCAATTTTTAGTTTTTTTATTGTTCCTAAGATGGAGGATGAGGGTAAAGTCTATATGAAATTTTTTTGTAATATGTGATATATATGGGAAAATTTATTTATTTATTTGTAAACAAATGTGAAGTCCTAAAATTGATATTTTTATCGCAAAGCTATTGGGTTAATTATTTGTACAAAAATATTCTACTTGAGTTATACATTACATAAGTAACTATGCTAGTTATAGTATCTTTGGTCATATTTGTATTTAGCAATATACATCGCATATACAAATATGCTATGTACGAACTAAGTAGGGGATACACTTAAAAAACTCACAATGTAAACTAATTTTTTATTGAATTGAAATATACATAGATTATCATAAGTAATAAGGAATGAATAAGAAAAGAAAAAGAAAAAAGTGAGTTGGATGTCTCCAACATGAAACAAAAAAAAAATGGTTGTGAATATACACTGAAAAAGTAAAAAAAAAAAAGGAACATGAATTTGCATCCATGCATGCAGAAATAGGGCCCAATGTTTTAGACTTAAAATTCCTCTCTTAATAAAGCCTTATTATCTATTTTTTTATTTATGTAAATTTATTTAAGTATATGCACTAAATAATAAAAATTTCAAGGCGTAGATGTGAGTATAGAGTTTATCTTATTGAAATGTCATCTTCTTAATGATAAAATTAATTTTATAAAATTTGTATATAAGTCTGTAACAAATAAGAATTAATGTGTTATGATACATGACATGTTAATGTGTGACATATAATTTAGTAAAGTATTTTTAATTATAGTTAATTCAAGAATATTGTAATAGTAAATTGAAATTGATGGATAGTACATTTCAAATGAATAAATAATATAGTTTTTACAACACAGTACCTTTAAAACAAAACCAAGGATCTTTCTTGCCAAACTTTATTTGTTATCTCTTTTTGTGTATTTAGATTTGCTTAAAGACAAACAAAGGTCCAATTATGCGGGAGTTTGATTAACATGAAAGTTACAAATATTTTCCTACCGAAGACTATGTTTTGCCGCATATTTTTGTACAATTTGTATGTTTTTATGACACTTATGTTTTGATTTTCTAAATTATGTAGATCCACAAAAATGGATTAAAATAAAATCTTTGACATGGAAAATCACATGAAAAATTGTCTGGAGTAGATTTGGGTACGAACAACACAATCCATAGCTCAATTATTACTTAGAGTTTAGCGTAATGCTTAAGCACCAATCACTAGGTGTGTAGCTACACAAACTAAAATGAGAAGCTATCTAGGTGCTAGAACTTGAATTCATGTATAGTCTAAGATTGAGAGCTAGATGCTTAAATGATAGATCCAGAAGTATCTAATGCGTGCAAATAAAGAGCACACCTCTTAGGTATTGGCAGGGTGGGTAGTTGCTAAGAATTGCCTTTGATCTTCATCGAATTCTTACCTTTGGGATATTTATTATAGCCCTATTTAAATAAATTATAAAGATGAATTTGTGGACTTCTCCACATATTACTCTAGAGTTTTCCTCAAGTTTTTTGGAGAGCTCCATAAAAGGCTTTAGTGGAGGATATTTCACCGTGCTTGAATAAGCCATTAAGGAGATCTTAAGGACTAGGAGACAAGGTGACAAAGAATGCATTCTTAACACAAGTCACCTGAGTTTTTCCATCATTTTTTCACTTTTATTTATTGAAATAATACTTGTGAATCAATATTTCATGTGTTTTTTAAAAAAACATCTTCATGAACTAAGCTCTCTTTTTAGAGGTTAGGTCTAACTATGTTGTTGTTGTTGTTCTGAAGGTTTAATATTAATAAAATTTGGAGTTTTGTTATCTCTTAATTACTAAATATATTGTTTTGAGTTTTATCGCCTATTGATTTGTTTGATCATCTTTTTAAAAGATTAGTAGGTTAAATATCTTATGTAAACCCTATTAACATCAAATTTTTTTAACAGAGTCAAACTTAATTTCCTTTCAAAGTAGTTAACACATCAAATCTAATCATCATATTATACTGACTTTAGTAATCTTCAGCAGGAACCCATGTAGGAGGGTCTTTTGTTAAACCAATTATGTTTGATTTTAACTAATTCTAGGGTAGGCTTCATTTTTTAGATTCAACCAATCCTAAGTAGAAGTAAGTGTTTAATTTGAAGAATTAAATATATTTCACTGATTCAACTGTTAACAATTGATCAAGTGATTTTGAGGTTTTGCTTGGACAACTTCAAAAACACTTATAGGGAGTTGACCTAAAGTTGAGTTAAAAAAGCCCATTTATCTTCACCCTATACCCGAACTTTTTGGTAGGTGCCTTCTTCTATCAATTCTATGAATTCTAATGATATATTTATTTTCAAAAATATTTTCATAAATAATCGAATGATTAGAAGAGATGATCAACAATCTTGGTTGATCATAATCATAAAGTCAAACTTTAGTCAAACTTGGTCAACCTTATATCTAATCAGATTTGACATTGATAAATTTATATAATGTTCATCAAACATTCTAAGGATTTCATTCATAGTTGAGTATACACTTTAGGGTTTATTGGAGGGTCCAATTCTATTAGGTTTACCCAATTGATCTTCTTTTCTTCAATTTGACCAAATTGGGCTAATAACACCCAAATGGATCTAAACATGAAATTGATTGGCTCAAATTGAATCAAATCATTTCTCTTGATATCTCATATAATTTTTATTACTTATTTGGCTCAATCCCAAAAGAGTCTTGAGAATGGTCTTGACCCATTAGTGCTCATATGTGACTTAGGGCTTCAATTAGACCATTATAACCTCAATAATAAATTCAACCCTTAATCATCATTGTAGCTATTGATGACCAAAATAATTGTCTAGTTGAGGCCAAAATGATTTGATCACTCCATGTGGGTTAATTAAATCATATAGGTCAATGTGTCCAATTTAAACCCAAAGGAGTATGCCTTCAATTTTAAACTAAAATTAACCAATCAAATAGTCAAATATCCTTATGAAATCGATCATAGAGCTAGAAGAGAATGTTTAAAATAATATTCTAATTGTGACAACTTAATCCAATCAATTTATGTGGGGTGAAATCATTGGATCAAAGAGATAGGCCTTAATGAGTCAAAGCAACCCATTATGCAAAATTCACCAAAATACATTTTCAATTTCAACAAGAGAAACAATTTTCTTTATTTTCCTAAGCTTGAAGAAGCATGAACCCATTTCTCATTAAGTGGGTTTGTGACTGATTGAACTTATCCTAAACCCACTAGGTGAAGGTCGACAACCTCCTCCAATGGGAAGTACTTCATGGATCATGATTGATTCATGTTTCCATCTCATTTAGTTCTCCAACACCTATCCCATGCTTTGTGTGCTAGAACCCACTCTGGTTAACAATATAGTAAGCTCAATCATGGGTTGAGCTCAAGTTTACTAAGGCTTATAAATAGACCTTTAATAGCTTCAATTAAGAGGTTGTCTAACATCTACAAAATTCCATGACTCAAAGCAAAACCTTCCCCCCACCTCCTCAGTCACCCAATCGATCTTGAGACCAAGTTGTGAGCACAGTTCATTGAACTTTGGTCCATAAAACCAACTAGAGTGTGGCAACTCGAGCAAAATTGCATGCAAGTTCATTTGAGTCAGATTAAGCTTTCCAAATTGACTCTCAAGCAAATTGACTTGCCCTAGATGAGAACTCCTAAGGCTATGCTATGTGTCAATGAGCCATATGATCTCTTCCTCTTCTCCTTCTACTTTCTAGTAATGGAGTTTGCCTAAAAGGCTTTAGACATGGAGAATTATGCTCAGGTTAGGCTCGAGTTACACTAATCTGAGCCCAACATGGTAGCCCTTAGTTTGTAGTTCATTCTAGTGAGGGAGATGATCTGTGGACCATTAGATTTGATTTATTTAAATCTTACAGTTTAATGATACCCATGTTTTAAATCTATAGTACTTTTACTCTAAATCATATAAAATAAATCATGAATTGAAAATTTTAAGGAAGACACCTTTTAAAACATAGAACTTAGAAAAAAAATATTAATCCTAAAATAATCAACTTAATTATAATTGAAACAAAATTCAAATTTTTATTTTAATTGTTTAAACCACTTAAACACTATAAAAGTCATGAAACTTACTCATTACGTGTAAAAAAAATAATAAAGGCATCCTATAAAAAATGTCGACTTAATTGAAATTTTTTTTAAAAGTTATAAATTTGAGTTCACTATTTAATTGTTTAAAAATCATTAAAATTATAATATTCAATAAAAATTATGTAAATTTAGGAAAACGTATAAAACTTCATTGTAAACTCGCTAAAACATTTTTATAAGTTTTAATTAAAAATGAGTAAATTATTTAAATTTTATTATGTCAAATCACCATTTAAATATACAAAATTATAAATAAGTTTAACAAAGTTTCAGGGAATGTTTGAAATGATTATCTAAAGTTACTAATAAATTTTCATGATTTTTTGGCTGAAAGTGAATTAATTATAAAATTTCAAATTAAATTTAGTATTTTTTTAAATTAAAAATTTTAAAATAATATTTTCAGAGGAAAGAAAATAAATATATATTAAAAAAATTATGTAAAGTCAACATCTACTTAAGTTACGAATCTAAGACTTCTGTCAAAGTTTCATATTTTTCTAATTAAAGTGAAAATTTTATAAAATTTTAAAATTATTTAAGTAATATTTAAAATTATTAAAAAAAAAGAAAAGCCATGAATTAATATTTAGATTGATAATTTATATATTCCAAAAACTTTTCATAAATATTTATGTTAATTTGAATAGTGAAACTCATTCGAAGTTTAAATTAAGAATCTAATAAATTAAATGAATAATTAATAACTGCTAATAGTTAAAGAAAAATCACAAAATAATTGAAATAATAATATTCATCTTTGACAAAATGGAGATAAATATTCTACAATCAATATAATGATTAGAAAGTTAACCTCACATAATAAATCATTAACTTAATAATTTAAATTTAATTTAATAATTAATTCATAATTATTAAAAGTAATTAAAATTATAAAGGAATTCAAATAATTTTAAAAATAAAATTGATTTGTTAAAAAAATAAAATCTTGATTAAGTTTTATAAATATAAATGATTGATAACCTTGAAACCTTAACTTTAACAAAATAAATATCAAATAAGCTCCAAGAACTCAAAATAATTTGAAACCTTAAATAGTTAAACCCAAGTCAATAATACAAAATTTTTTAAAATAAATGTTAAACCTTAAATAGCTAAACATTTTGTTTGAATATGATTTAACTTCAAATTTCATGTTTAAAATCATAATCTACACCATTTCAAACTATGAACATCATAACTCTTTATATATGCATATACAGTAAATGAGACATAATAGATCTGTGAGTCTTATTAATTTAATCTTAATCTTATTCTCTAATGAGATT
Source organism: Cymbidium sinense (assembly GCA_021442155.1). Taxonomy (NCBI): domain Eukaryota; kingdom Viridiplantae; phylum Streptophyta; class Magnoliopsida; order Asparagales; family Orchidaceae; genus Cymbidium; species Cymbidium sinense. The sequence continues at coordinate 67,106,879 of CM038227.1, read as the reverse complement.
GATTTATTAGTCAACCCATATACATTGTTTCATGTGCACATATTACCTATCTAAGATAGATCAAACCGTTCTAGAAACACATAAACTAGGATTACCTTATATAGCAAAAAAATTATAAGCTAATGCTCAAATTTTATCTTTTAGTAGAAAAATAATTTCTATTTAAAACAATGATAAATTAAAAATTACAATGTAGAAAAAGTAAAGTGTTGTAAAGTAAAGAGAGAAAATAAATAAATGATTTTTATGTGGTTTGGTCAAACTCTCAAATGACTTATGTACACACCTAGCTACCTCGACTAGGAACTTACTAAACTCAAAAATAGTTTACAAATAATAATCTTCTATAACGAGCTGAGTCAAACCACTACAACAAATATGTACTCTTTTACAAAGGGGTGAGTATAATCCTAAAAAGATTTTTAAAGAACAAAATAATAAATTTTGATAGAGTATAACCTTCACAAATCTAGGAAGCAGCCAAAATAAGTAGGTGATCTCACAACTTATAAATGACCATTTTACAACTTGTAATAATTTTTAAACTAGTTTGACTAGATGGAATGCTCACTTACCAAAATATTTATCTTATTGTAATTTATAGATTAATGCTAAAATAAATTTAAAATAAATTTAAAATAAATTTATAATAGCTTATTGCACAATAAAATAAATTTTAGCAAAGAAAAATTTTAACTTTAAGAGGGATTAAGACTATTATGTATATGATAAAGTAAGAATGACTGACTTTTTATGGAAAATCATTTTCCTTAATTATGGAACAATAAAAATAATAAGGTTGAATAAAGTTCAGCAAGATAAAAGAAATATTTAAACAAAGTATATTAGCTGGAATGAAACAATAAATATAAAATCAAATAATTCAATCTTTTATAAACTATATTTTGACAAAGAAACTAGAGATATAATTAATATAGCAAATAAACAAAAATTATATTAGATAATAAATTTTATTTCAATTAAAGTGATGCTTTAAATTAATGCAAAAGATCATAAAATACTTAAATAAAATTAGTATAGGATTGATTTAAGTAAACCAGACAAGTTTTTAATTAAATAAAAAAAATAATCAAATATGAAAATATTTTCAGTGTAGTAAATTAATTTTATAAGAATAAAACATGTTTCTAAAATGGATCTAAAAGTAAATGTTCGTTTAAACAACACTAATGAAAAAAATATTTTAAGAAACTAAAAAATATTTGCAGAAAAATAAAAATACAATAACGATAAAATAATTTCTCTCAACTATCACAAGAGGATTTCATAAATATGATTAGATTCAAATGAATGGAGAAACTTTGACATACAAAATTTAAACTATGATGCCCAAGAACTGCTTCAGCAAAAAGTAAATATTTGAAAAATCAAGTAGGTGATAAAAATAGTATGAACAACTAAGAGATTACGATTAAGAAAACCAACTCAAGTAGTTTGAGAAAGGTTACTTAATGGAAAGCATTGAAGCATTGAACAAAGAATTTGATGTTGCAAAAATTAGAGAGCACTTGAGAGAAAAATCTAATTAATTTTTCTTAGGTTTTTTAGAGATTTTGAATTTAAAGAGTAGCTCTTTCATGAAGAGAATGACAGTTATTTATAAGTTAAAATGTAATTTGAATTAGTTTTAAAGAAATATATAATAATGTAATATTAATAAAAATTGATTTATAATAAATAAATATTAGATTCAAATAGCTAGAAAGTGGCTATTTACATGGGCAAGTAAAAAAAAAAAATCATAAATGGCTCTTAATATATTCATAATGGCTAGTTTGCATAGAATTTTAAGGACTACTAATATTTAAAAAAATCACAATAAATTCAATTTTAATCAAAACTAGATCATGTAATATATCAAATTAAAGGGAAAAAAAAATCCAAAGAATTAGATGGAATTAAAAATTGATCAAAATTCACCGATTATAAAATATCATTTGCCAAAATGCTAAGTTTCATGTATTTTTTTAATTTTAAAATATAATAAATGACTTTATATATAATCACACATATGTTAATTAGTTATCATAAAAATATTAAGCTAAATGTAAAATTTTAATTAAATTATATAAACTTTTAAATACCTAGACTAGTTATAATCAATAACATACTTAATTATCATTTAATAGTTTGAAATTTTAAATTGTATGTATGAAGCATGTAAAATTTTATAAATTTATGAACTTGCATTTTAATTAATTATGTATGATTTATTTATATAAAATTTAAGCTCATTATAAATAATTAATAATACATAAATCAAATTACAAAAATATATAAAATTTTGAGAAAATCAAATCATTTCAAAGAACTCCTATCAACCTCTAAAACACTTCTAAAAGTAAATAACCTTGAATATTGTATCTTGAGCTCCTAATTATCCATCTTGATCTATCTTGCATTCTTCCACAATTGCAATTTCATCTAATGTATGTTGTGAGTTGCATAAGTTATGTAAATAACAATCTTACACTTTTTCAAAATCAATAAATTTGAAATACTTAACACATATATTAAAACATCCAAGCATATGTTTATTATTATTAAAATTAATTTGATTGAACATGAGATTCATAGAGCAAACAATTTAATATCTAAACCATCCTAATAGACAACTACATTATAGCATGCATTATCTTTCTTAGTAACTTAACAACTTTGGTATCCTAAGCTTTCTCACACTCAACCAATCATTTGGGGTTAAGTGATGTCCTCCCATGCATAAAAGTGCACTTAATTGATATCATTGATATTCCAATCAATCATGTTTGTATGATTGAGAAATCTTCATGAATTGATCTTACAGGCTATGACATAACTCATTCTTAGTGTATTTGTCTTCTTACAACCTACTCAATTTTCTTGATCAACCTTATCATCCCTCTGGATCGAGTTCAATTATGATTGACCAACCACTATTGGTAGTCTTTACCCGACTTGGCGATACACACATGACCAAGTTATTTACTAGTTCAATCAATCATTTAGACTGAATAATATCAAGACTTAAGTATACACTTATCCTTAGTCATATCCCCTTACATTTGAATGGATGTTTTCCACTCATTTTCCTCGTCTACACCCTAAACATTATGATTTTTTTTCACTTTATTTGGAATCATTGGTGCTCAAGCCGTGCTTAAATATTAAATTTTCATCCAATAGTTGATTTAGTCAACTATTTATTATATTGATGCATATGCATGATAATCAACACTTTAAGTTAAATAATGGCCTATTAGAACCGTGACTCGACCTAAGTAATGGCCAAGTAATTTTTTATGATTAGATGGAAATTCATCTAATGATAAAATTATTTAAGTATAACTAAATTCTTATATGACCAATTGATGATACTTGAATAGCCTCAAGTATATTACTTTATATATGATAAAAAAACACAGAAAGTGATAAGATTTAGAATGATTGAGCTACCTACTTTACTTACCTTAATAAGTTAAGGTCATGTAAGATTTTCCTTAAGAATATACAGACTTGCATAAACTTATGTACTATGGTAGTTCACAACATTATAGTCGCTAGTATAGGGAGGTTGTAGCTAGGTCATCTTATTAATTTATGCTACCATTTTAGCTATTCGGGATGAGATTGTAAGAGTACAATTAAAAGTCTTTTACTTTTGGTTTTTGTAAATTATAATGTGCTAAGCCACTTTGATTTTATATTATTATTAGAATAGAAATATATTTTCTTCTAGTGTCAAACATATGAAAAATTCTTTTACTTTACTTTAGAGGGGGTTGTGTGTCATAATAAAACTTTGGGCTCAATGATATAGATGTCTTTTATGTTCTGGTTACTCCATGTAGCTTAATTTTTTTTTTTTATTAAAACACTTTCTGGACTTTTTTTTATGTAAAAGTAAAATATAAAATAAGTTTCCATACCTAGTACTCGGAGACACTATACTCTGAAGGACAAACATATAGTCTAAACTAGAAGAAGGATTAGAAGCAGAAGAAAACTTAGTCTCTATTTATTTATTTAATTTGTCCAAGCTTGTATTTATAGATAGAGCCTAACTATCATTTTATTCTTTTTTTTTATCTGAGTATGTATAAGTAGGTTGTCTAATTGTACTAGCCTGTTGACCTTAGTCTTTTACATCCATCATAATGTAGTACTTCTTTGATTATTTGGTGTCCTTGTGTTATGGCTTTTCTCTTTTTTATTATAATGTGTTTATTTGGAATATGTATGCTATGATAGGTTCATAAGAAAAAAATATTATTTTTTTTGTTAATTTTAAAAGATTGATTAATACAACCTTCTAAATATTAAATCTTAAGACCTTTTTAACCAACTTTTTAAAAATAAAATCTCCAAGCTCTTTTATATCTTTTGGAAGTGTTGCATAGTTAAGCCTTTCTAGCATTAGTCCTTGGGATCCATCTTAATATAAACTTAACCTAAATCATGTATTAAAAATCATTTTAGGATTGATAATTTACATATAATATATAACCTCTTTAGGATGGAACTTACATTGACATGGTTTTTAATAGTGACAAGGAAATTCTTTGTATGTTAGGTAGTGGTAGCATGATCCATACAGGTTTATAAGTTTGTTCTCAAAAATCTAGTCATATGCTAGGTTATCACTGATTCTTTTTTTTCTTTTTTTTTTTTTTGTAAGCTCATATTTGCTCATGTTAAGATTATAAGTCCTACACAATTCTAACATCTTCCCTTGAAACCCCCAATCTAGGATTCCCTATTATTCTTACTTGGTTCATGCCATGAAACTTTGGATGACTATTGACCTTACTTTTGCAGTGAGATTAACCATCTCCTCCTTAGACCTAGGGTTCATCTAAGTACTAAGATATTCCTAGTACTAAGAGAGTTCTATTGATTAGGAAAATACTAACTCGAAGCTTAAAGAATTATAGGGTTCAACCCTAGGGTTAGACCCTGGCATAGGATAGGTAGGGCCTACCTACCCTGAACTCAATTAAGTCACACTTCAAACAAATTTCTCAAACCCAAATCAAAGGATCACAAACCAAACCTCACCCAACACTAATTAGTCCTATACTTAATCTGACCCTGGCTAAGTGGCTAAGTTAACCTAACTCAACTCATTTGGGCTTAAGAGGGATAAATCCAAAATTAATCCAATCTAATTGAAATTGAGCTCACATAAACTCATTTAAACTTCAATTTAACCTATTTGATCCTTGATTGCAATCAAATTGAATCAAACCAAGCTAAATTGACCCTTAACCCAAGTTGACCCATTTGAACCCTATAGGGCCACAGTTCAATTGAATTTGATTTAAGCCAAATTGAATCAATCCAAATATCATTATCATTCTAAACACTTGATTGAACATTCCAATTCACTCCAACCCATTCAATTCCATCAATTGATTCAATTAGCCCAACTTGACCCATTTGACTTAAAAGGCCCAAATTAGTCAAAATCGAATCTAATCCACAATGATTGTAATCAAAGCTATCAATCAACCCCAAATCCATTATCAAACATCTTCCAACACTCACATGATCCCAATAGAACCTAACTAAGCCAATTGGCTCACTTGACCCAATTTGGCCTAAAAGACTAAATTGAGTCAAACCTTAACCCATTAAAAATTAAACCAAATCAACTTATTAAATCACTTCCAAAAGGATCATTGATCATGACCAATCACTTAATTGCAATCAATTGATCCCAATTGAGCCAATTTGACCATTTGACCCAAGTTGATCCAATTTGACCTAAAGGAAGGGTCAAATTAGGTCATAACTCATTCTAAGTTAAATTGATTGAATCAATGCCTCTAATAAATCACAGATTAATTATTGAACACTATCCAACCATCAATTGAAACCAATTTGATCAAACCAACCCAATTGATCCTTTTAGCCCAATTTGATGTAAATGACCAAATTGAGCTAAAACCTATTCTAACCCAAATCAATTCAAATCAAAACTTTTAATAATTCTCAATTGATCAATAAAACATAACTAAACTCTTTATCCAACCCAATTTAACCAATTTGACCAAATTGGTTAACTTAACATTTAACCCAAATGAACCCATAGGAGCCAAATCTAAATCCAGTTCAAATTTAATCAAACCTAGCACTAATGCTTTCTGAGTGACAAATTGAACATAATCCAATAGTCCTCTTAACTCAATTGGGTCAATTGATCAATCTAACCCATTTAAATCTAAATTTACTTGTAAGGGTCAAATTGAGCCAAACTGAATCAAACTAAGCCCAAACTTAATCAAATTTGACATGACTCATCCTTAGGTATCCCTTAACCTGCCCAAGTGAGCCCAACCCATGGAGAACCCAATATATCCAAACTCAGTGAACCAAAGGTTCCAAATAAGATAAAATCATCATTTGGAAGGCCTACCTACTCCATTATCCCATGTCAGCCACTTTTGGCCCTCTTTGGATATAGGGTCATTGATCCAACCTGACCTAAGGCTGTTGGGATCAGCCCTTGACTGAGTAGAGGACCTCCTCCCCATGGCTAGCCATTAGTTCAACCCAAGGATGGTGCAATCCTCATGGCAAGTCACCAAACCTCCTCAACTCTCCATCTCCTCAATCTTAGCCACCTATGCCAATTGAAGGCTGCCTAAGGCTGAACCAATCCTATGACTTGAGAGTATAATCCTTTTCTTGCATTCAAACTTCACGCACACCTTTCTCAGAGCCCCAAAGTGAGTCTCAAAACATCCCTAGAGCTCCTCATGTACTCAACCGTCGGTGAGACCAAGCCCCATCTAAATTTGAGTGCTTAACTTTCCCAAAACCCCACCAAATTCTAATTAACTCTCCCCACACATTCCTCACACTCAGGAAAACTAAAATGAATTGAGAACCAGTCAATTTGAACAATAAAACCACTCTTAAACTTACTTCAATGAGCTTAGTGGTAGCATTTTGTCCAAATGATGATTGGCTGGGAGGTAGATTGTTATCTTCCCAGTATGTCTTCGCCTCTTCAAGGAGAAGCTACCTCACTCAATGGGCTACTGATCTATGGCTCTAGTGAGGTAAATTTTGAAAACTTTAAAAATTTATAGGATTATTTGTCTTTTATAAAAAAAATCATGTTTTGGTGCAATCAAGCTATAAGATCCCTCTTAGATTTATTCCTTGATTATTTTGCATTCATTTTTGTCATTAAGAGAGCTCCGATGAGCTTGTATCAAGCAACAAAAGGTGGACGGTGTTCATCTCTTATCTTGAGTTAATGGTGAATCACCGTCCATCTGTTCCATGTGATTAAAATGAATGATCATGATTAATCATGCTAAAAATTTCAATTTAAATTATGAGATTAATTTTTGCTATCCAATCCATGATCAAATGGCTAAGAAGAAGGCACATTCACCGCTGTTGAGTCTATAGTCATGCTGGACATTTTTAATAACCAATTCCATAGTACCACGTGGAAAGCGCTTAGGCGTCAGTGCTGATACAACATCGACTGCGTAAATTAATTAATTAGGGTTTAAAATGTGATTTAATTAGCCAATGCTTAAGAAAAATCTTAACTAATCATAAAAAATCCAAAATATTTAAGTAAGACCTAATCATGATATACCACACAAAACCTAACACACACATTAGAATACTGAGTCACCAATCCTAGTTTTAAGTTAAATCAGTGATTATTTTGATGTTTTGATATTTTATTTTATAATTTATTATTTTAGACTAGATGTTAGGATTGTTTGTGTGTAGTCTAGATGTTATGATGATGTTAGATTAATGATATTTTTTTGCAAAGGATTGTGCTTAAGGGACAGTTTTAATAAATAAATAAATACTTCTTGCTTACAGGTACTAGTTAAGTCCCTAAGCATAATCCATTAGAACAGGTGGCTTGGTGACCCAGGGTAGGGATGTAATTCTAAATGTGTGAAATATAATTGCTTGGCTAAAATGTGTATTAAGCTAACCATTATTTTATAGGTGTAGTTAGATTTTCATTTTATAAAAAAAATATAATTTTTTATAATAGGATTACGATTAGAGATATGGGATTTAAGATGAGCAGTGGTTAGAAGGCTTAAGACCTATGAGGCCCTATGATGCTAGAGTACTAATCCAAGAAGTGAAAATGAAGATGAAGAATGGAAGACCCCATAGCTTTATTTCATTATAAATTAATTATAATTTAGGTTATATAAGTTTAGAACCCGGCTACTCAATTTTTTTTTCCAGGGTGTACGACCGTACTTGGTCACACTGACCTTTTATTCTATTAATCGATTAATATTTAACTATTATGTTCACAATGATTGTGCAATAGAAATGACATATTTTTTATAAGTTTTTAAAGTTTGAATGTCTGATGTATGACCTGGATGCAATAAAATCTTTAAGAAATTAAAATTTCTACTCCAATTAATCAATTTTGATTAAATTTTAATAAACTCACAACCTCACTCTAAAGCCTAGAATTTTAATCAAAGAAATAAAAGATTTAACAATCCCTTAGTTGCATGGTTATATGTTTCAATATCATGATGCATCTTCCCTTCTTCTCTTGAAAATAGGGGATCTCCACTCCTGCATGATAAGTGATAAGGTTTGACCAGTGAGGGTAGTCCCTTGTAGAAAATCTCATCTTGCTGATTTAGCCTACAACATAATTTTATCATGCATTTAGGGATAAAGTCTTCCAAGCTTGAGTCTAAAATAATGAGTCAAAATAGAATAATAAAATTTATAAATTTTATTTCATTAGTCTAAGTCAAAATTTACACACCTATCATGATCTAGTCTTTTAGAAGTGAGTTTAGGACCCTAAATTCTTTCTTAATAAATAGTAGGTAAGCTATCTTGCATTTATATAAGACTGACCCACCTGATTTTGAATCATAGGAGCTATTAGCTGGTAGCCACTCCAAGCAATTGCAAGTCTAGAAGGGTCAGGATCGGTTCACTCCTAGTGAAAGTGAACAAATATTTATCACTTCTCTGAATAGAATTAGGTCAATCTCTTAGCTTATGCTAGAACACTTTAGATATAGTTCAGTGGATGCTTATTTCTCTCTTGCTACTAGCATAAGCCCTCACCTTTTAGGCATTTTTGTAATCTTATGTAGTTGGAATCTACGTTCTAGCTTATGTGATATTTTAGTCTAGATTTTAGGGTGAATATACGAAGAATGAATTGTAAGATGATTTAGTCTAATCACTAACTTCTGAAGGGGATTATGCTTAAGGGTTGCTATAATAAAATTATAATTGCTTTTGTTGTGCATGTTGCTTATACCCCTAAGCATAATCCAAAATAGGCCAGATGGACTTAGTTACCCATATGTGGGGTGCTAAATCCTATTTATTTATATACATGCTTGGGAATGTGTGGTTTGTTTAGCTAATCTCTATTTTGCAGGCTTTAGTTAGATTTACTTTTTTCTCTTTTAATGTACTTTTGTAATTAGGATTTTGGAATGATTATTATGGGAGATTAGGATGAGCATTGGTTAGAAAATCACATCTTATGTACCATGTGAAGCTTTTGGAGCATCCACATTCCAACCATTCAAAATAAGAAACCAAAAGAAGAAAGAAGACCCCCATAATCATGAGTGCTTCATACTTATCCACTTTTGGAATTCTTATAGAACTCTTCCAATTTTGAGTCTTCCCATTTTATTCCCATTAATCATTAATTCTTTAACCATAAAACTTTAAAATATTTGGAGACATTAGTTGACCACTTTAATTAAGAGTTTTCTTAGAAAATCTCCATTTTCTAAGAGGTAATTAACAATGGGGCATAAAATAAATCATGCTTTACTTAATCCATGTAAAGTTGGGGAAAGATCTCTAGTATATGTAGATCCATTTATTTGAAGAGTCCTTATTAGATGATTGAGTCTATTGTAGGGTGATTTTCTTACCTCTCGGGATAGTATATCGTTCCTTGATGTCATACTCGATCATTTCAATAAGTACCCCCTAAGATCTACACAGTGTCCCCATAACACCAAATAAATATACTACAATGAGATAACTCATTGTTGCTGATAAAGTATTTTCTAACTAAATTGGATTGACTATCTTCCTAAGCTAAATGGCTACTAGCTTGATAGCTTAGTATAATGGTTCTAGAAGATTCGAACAATGTTTATTTCTACCTTTGACTTAATATCTTCCTTTAATTAAAACCCTTTTGACTTTATTATACTTCTTAAAGAGTCTTTGGTAGTTTAACAATTAATCATCATATAGACACTTTATATATTAGGCCATCATTTAACTTAATTATATTAACTAACCCTTTTCTTTGAAGATTGAAACCCAATCTATGAAATGTTCTGCTATGGCTATTCTTACTAAAGTATAACCCTTTTTTTGAGAATCAAGAAAATAAATAAACCAAAATTAATATTTATGCCTCCTTCATTAATCAAGAGTTTCTAACTGAGGTGTTAGTAAGTGTAATTAACCTTGGTCGATACATCTTCTTAGGAGAATGGGTAACCTGCAATCTTCTTTTTCCAACTTAGTGAAATACTTATAATTAGATATTGATCACAAGTTTAAATGAGAGGTTAAACAAGTTTAGATTCTACATTTTATATTTTACTTATGAAATACCTTGTTTGTTAACTATATCACTTAGTTTATATATTTACTCCCACATCAATCCCCCAACCATTAATTAGGTCATCCATAATGACCCAACAATAGTCCGCATCAACTTTGGTATCAAAGCTCAAATTTAGTGGAGAGCATTGGAGGGTAATCAACAAAGATAGTGGAAAGCATAGAGAGGTGTTTATAAATGGTTAATTTTGCATTTAAAAAAGTTTATCAATGATCTTTAGACTTTATTAACTTCTCTTTATGATATTTTAACTTTTACTACAAAAACTTGTGGTAAATTACAAGTCTTAGTCAATTCTATGAATAATGACACAAGTACTAATTAGTTAGCTCTACCTTTCACTAGCCTAATTGTTATCACTAAACGAACCTTAACCTTATTGTCTTAAAGGGATCCAAATCAGCGAGGGAGTGCTCCATAAATAAATTTAAATCCTCACCTTAATGTAATTAACATAAAGCAACTTGCATTAGAGGAGTTAACATTTTATTTGAGTTTTTCTTATATTATTTTGTAATAGTTTGTTTCAAATTATGTTTGAACTTAATGAAGACATAAAGAAAACATTTTATTTTATTCATAAGCATCAATTTCACAAAAAAAATTAGCAAATGCTCATTGCATGTTTTAAAAATAAAATCAAAATAATTTTTGTCATTTTAATCATTTTTTGAAAACAATCCTCCTAAATTTGCTTGATAAAATCAATTCTAGATTTGCTTTACAAACTAAGAATAAGTTTAGCAAGGTCCAACTATTAGTTATGAACCTAAGCACCCCACTCCAGAATATAAATATTAGGTCAAAATTATATCCTTAGTTCAAAATTCTATAGAGATTGATATTTTATAAGGTAAAGAGTTCATAGGAAATCTTAGAGATACCACCTATCATTAGAGATATCCTTTAAAGAATCCCCATAAGAATGACCATCATAGACATACAAAGACTTTAAGTGAGGTAATAAAAAAGATGAAGGTTGATCTCTTAACCTATGGAGTTCATGATCACAGTACATTTTTAGATTAACTTATACAATTAGATGAGTTCATTGATTAGTACTAGATGGATGGCTATTAACGAACTACTTTTGTTAAAATGAAACTAATAGACCATGCAAAAATTTATTAGAATAGTATTTGGTTAAGGAAGAAAGGCTAGGTACTTTCTTCAGTATGTAGAGATGAACGAAATGCTTCACACCAAATATTCCCAAGGAAATAGCGAAAGAAACTTCATGAAATGTTCATGAACTTTAAGCAAAGAAACATGTAGATAGTGAAGTCCTTGAATGCTTTTGAAGATCTTATGGTTACAACTACTTGTATATATTAAGATTTTCAATTGGTCAATAAATTTGTTATTAGTCTTAGTAGTCAAATTAGGAATAAGGTGGAGTTACAGGACTCCCATACTCTTGAGGATGTTTTGTACGATGCTTTGATCTTAGAAAGCATAAGAAAGTCTTCTCTTCATCTAGATTTATTGGTCAAAATTCTACCTATTATTATCAGATGTCTACTACTCCCATCCTCCAGTTACCAACCCAATATGAGTGCTATTTAGTCAACTTCAAGGAATAAGGACATAATTTGCTTTAAGTGTCATTAAAAAGTAACACATTTAAAATCTGCAAAGCTAAAATCATATTTCTAGATGAAATTGAGAATGTATATGAAGAGGGAGTAAGAGATGAGAATATGAAGTATGTAGGAGAGTAAGTTGGTTTTATGACTTGCATGATTATAGCTAAAGATAAAGATTTAAGGAGAAAAAAATGCTTCAATCATGTATATGATATGCCAGGAGAAAATGTGTAAGTTGGTTGTAAATAGGGATAGTGCCATGAATGTAATATCTACCCATACACTTTCTAGAATGAATGTTATGGCATAATCTCATTCTAATTCACTTCTTATGAGCTGGGTAAATTACACCTTATTACTCATCACATATATGTGCTTATTGTTTATATAGATATATAGTTATGAAGATCATATTTGGTGTGATGTCTTATCCATAGACATAATAGACATTTTATTAGGAAAAACTTTGATATGATATTATTGTAATTCATTGTTGATAAGAAAATACCTTTATTTTTAAAGATAATAAAAAGACCATTTAATTATTTTTATACAACCAACAAATAAATAAAAACCTACTCCTCAACATAAACTTAGCTTTAAGATCCAACTAAAGCCTAATCTATAGAAAAAGTGCATAACTTTAAATGATAGTGATGTTATCCCTTATTATTTGGGAGGTTAGGTTTGATTAGGCCCTTCAGAGTCCTACCCTTTCTCCTTTACTTTTAGATATCAAAGTAGAAATGGTAGTATTCAACATAATGCTTAAATAATTTTTTCACTCTTTATCATGCTATTTATTTCAAGTGAGGGTAGTTGCACAAGAACCTCATAAGCATCACTTGTATTCTATCACATTTTCCCTCTTATTTAAGTTTAGAGACTTATATCTTGATGACCTTCTTGATGGTTTTTCAGTTATGAGACATATTCAATAGTTCATCATTTCATACCATGTTATTAGTTATCCAATTTATCATATTATCAAATTAACCTATAAAACATGCTAAACTTAAGAGACAAGTTAATGAATAGCTAAGGAAGGGTTTTATTCAGGAACATGCAAGTCTTTGTACAGTTCTCACATTAATGCCTCTAAAGAAAGATGGTACTTTAGGAATATGTATTGATAATATAATAGCTAATAGGATCACCATTGAATATAGATTTTCAAGCCACATATTTGGATGATATATTAAATATTATTGCAAACTCAAGACTTTTTTCCAAGATAAGACACCATCAAATCAAGATTTGATAATTGAATAAATACAAGAATCCTTCAAAACCTCTTATGGAATGTATGAATGTCAAGTCATGCCTTTTGGTTTATTTAATGAACTTAATACCTTTATGAGATTGATGAATACAATTTTAAAATCTTATTTTGGCAAATTTTTAGTGGTTTATTTAATGATATTTTCATTTTTAGCTCCATTGGGAAGGTGCACTTAGACCACTTGAAGTTAGTCTTGATCAAACTAAAAAAAGGTAAGCTTTATATTAATCTTAAGAAATTCATTTTCAGATGGCTTGAGGATAGATCTTACAAAAACCAAAGCTATATTAGATTAACCAACCTCTAACAATTTTACTGATGTCTAAAGTTTCCACTATTTTATCTAGCTACCTTCTATAGAAGGTTTATTAAGAATTTTAGCATGATTATAGCTCGTAATACATGTGTTTTAAAGAAAGAAAAGTTCTTTGGGGCTACATCAGCACATAAAATCCATGATACAAATAAAGTCTTTGAATTCATTTAGTTAAACTCCCAGATTTTAATAAAATATTTAAGGTCACTAGTGATGTTTTAGGTGTTGGTACATTTGGACTACTTTGTCAAGAAGTTCATATTTTGAGAAATTGAATGATGCAAATAAAGGTACTTTATATATAGTAAAGAATTTTATACCATCATTTAGATCTTGAAATATTAGAAGCATTGCTTATTGCATAGAGAATTCATGTTTAACATTGATCATAGTGCTTTAAATTTATTAACACTCAAGGAAGTTAAATTGTAGGCATGCAAAATGGGTAGAATACCTTCTTAACTTTACATTTGCTCTTAAACACAAAGCTAGGGTAACCAAGTAAACTTGCGGATGATATTTCTAGTGTTTCTTTAGTAATCACATCTTTAGAATTTCAAATTGTTAAAATTGAAAAAAAAACTTTCATTTGATAAATCTAGAGCATGCCTAAAAAAAGATTTATTTTTAATTGTCTATGTTATCACTATGTAGTAATTAATGGTCATTTATATAAATAAAGAAGATTATACATTCTTGGGACTTCTATGAGGACATTTCTTATCATGGAATTACATCATTGATAGAGTAAAGCATATTATAATTAGCATCAATTGCGCATGGGATAAATGATATAACATTCAAATCTTATCTTTATAACATTTAATTAAATTAAATGGTGAAGCACCTTTTATAAGCTAAATATACAATAATATTTATATACTTAAATTAAGCTACTTATTTACTAATAATCCTAAATGCTTGAAAGCATGCTATGATGATCCAAGGCTTTAGCTTAGATATTTTTATTCATGCCTGCAGGCATAAATAAACTTAACTATCTGCATGACTTAATCGTTGCTTACTAGAACTAAATTAAATTAAGGATCAACTATGTGATGATTGTCAATTATGAAAGAAGATTCATGTATCTTTTAAAATAAAGGACTAGATATCTACTTTTAAATCATTATAGCTACTTCATATGGGCTTATTTGAACCAATTATAATAATTAGTTTAGAAGAAAAGAAGTATGGATATATGATAGTGAATAATTATTCAAGTTTTGCTTGGATTATGTTTTAACAAGTATTAGAACTGGTCATACATGCAATAATACGTGCATAGTCATACAAGTAATAAAGTGATGAATATAAGTATATCCCATAAAAACTATGTATACCAATTACAAAAATTTAGTTTTTAACTGTATTTGAGTAACCAAAATGGAATAATGATTTACATAAAAATATATGAATACTATCTACTGATAAAACAATAACAAACTTGCTAGGTTGTAAATTATAAAGGCTAGGTCTTGAAATTAGATTTCACAAAAATAAATTTTATTAGTTTGGTTGCAATACAATTGCAAGATACATAAATATTTGCTACAATAAAATACATGGTGGATTATACCTTTCTTTTGAAAGCCTAGTACCATTAACCCCTTTGTATATCCTTCCTATCTCTTAATAAAGGCGTCACTGTAAAAAGGTTTAATTAATATGGCATAAGTGTTATATTAGATTATTTAAGTTCAATGTAGTTATTTCTAACATTTAATCTATTGTGATATTTCACCCATGATGAGTGTGTTCTCCACCTTTGGATTTGTGATGGGTCTTCTAAATTTCTATATGGTAGCTAACCAATTAAAGTCATCAAATATAATATGTAGCAACATATAAGCATAAAATAACAACAAATAATATTTACCGTAATCCAAAGAGAATAAATCCAATTACTTCTAATCACTTCAAAGAGATTTTAATTCAAGTTGAATGCCAAAGAATACATGATAACCAATATAAACATGATGTAAAGGAAAGAGAGAAAATCAATTCAATAAAATTTTTTTATCTATCTACTTATGTTTATTAAGGGCTATTAAGAAAGATTTTTTTATTATAAGATATAATAACAAGCTATTTAAATAATACCTAAAAAAGAAAATTAATTTCTTATATTTTTTAGAGGTTCTAGGTACGTCAAAAATTAGTTTATAATTCTATGGTGCATACCTTGATTATTTTTGACCACTTAAGAACAGGGCAAAATCTTATAGAACTTGTTGACTTGTAGAAATTATTTTGGTAATAATAGTTTTTTAGTGACAAAAACCTTACTTAACATGGATTCAATCACTTTAGTTAATACATTTGGAGTTTCTTTGGTAATATGAATAACAAGGAATATACAATAAAATACATTCTAGCTAGTGATTGAGTAAATCTAGCAATTTTCTTAAACATTTTAACTAGAAAATTTTCTTACACTTTAATAGATTGGTTTTACATATTTTGCACAAACTAACAACTATTTCTTATATCTTTAGTTCTCATTCCGAAGCTAGAGTAGGAATGATTGTAGAACATCTAAATATTTGTATAAGACGGATAACAAGATGATGAAAGCTCCTTACTTTTTGAGTGGAAATCATATTTAGTGATGCATAAAGGGTCTACCAAGAACATGATATAAAAGATGTAAAAACACCTAAGATGTGTTAGATAATTGGTAGAGAATTGGAGGTATAGAATTTTAAGTGTATTAAATACCAATCTCTTTTAATAATGGGGAGCAAAAAATAGCTACTTAATTTTAGAAGGAATGGTTAGAACATTACTATATGCTTTATCCCCTTGCTTTGGGAAGGGCTTAAAGCATCTTTTTTGGAGATAAATCATTAATAATGATCTTATTGTGATGTGGAAAATTGTTAAAATTATATGCTAGTTAAGGTAAATTGAGGCAGTCATTCTTGAACTAGTCAAAGATTTGATTGAAATTTTATTTGCACATATGTAGATAAAAACACAACAAATCAATAGTTTTTACTATTTATTTTAAAAGATAATAAGATTAAAAGTTAACACATGATAATAATTGATACATCATTAAACCCATAAGTGATTATGGGGATTGAAATGTTCTAAAGTAGAGATTAAAGATTAAAAATTAGTCAATATAATAATGACTAATTTTCTCATAAAATAACTTAAACTTTTATGGATGATGAATTAAATTTGAGAACACTAACAAAAAAATCAAGCATATAAAGTTTGGGTTCCATTGAGCATGCCATGTTTATCGACTGGGAAATATAAATTATGGTATAAAAGAGTGTGTCTTGTGTGACAGGAGCTAGAGTTTGAATTAGCTAACCAACTTCCTCCAATCTGTCCTTCTCTTTTCATTTGAATTAAATATGGATGTTTAAAAAAACTTATGTTCTAGTTAATGCAATTTTTTGTGACTTTTGAATGTAAAGAACTTACAAGAAATTTAAAGAGTTGGGACTTGGTGCCCAATAACATAGTGAAGAGATTTGGTGATCTTGAATCTTGGATTACTTTGGTGAGTGATCAAAATTATATATTATTGATTTTATTTGTAGTCACTCTTGTGGTGTTTTTATTTGGTCCCCTAAGTCTCTAAAGATTGTTTCCTTCTTAATTTCCCTACATAAAAGCATTCAATTCTCCATTTGAATTGCTGAACCAAAACTAAATCAAATTAAATCTTATCTTATTGCAATTAAGGTTTGGCAGGCTTAAGATCCTTAAAATTTAATTTATTGGAAAACTCTAGACTTGTAGTAAACACTCTTAGTATTCATTTATAGGTATTTATTTGGGGTTTTCTCCATTGTAAGACTACTTTCAAACAACCTTAAGTAATTAAATAGCTAGTCAGCTAGTAAGGGTTTCATTGGACAAATCCTAGGCAAAATATAGAATAAAAATTTAGACTTAATAAAATTTTGTAAAAAATTTTAGTGGAAACTAGATTTTATTTTCTATGATTTTTATCTTAATTCAAGTCATTCAAAGTTCTATGGAAAGAGTACTAACTTTGAGAATTTTGTGTTACAAAATTTAGGCTGTAGTCCATCTTGAGTTTGCTGATAACCATAAGAACTATATCCTTAGTTCCACTCAAAAATTAACTTAACCATAGTCTTCCTCACTTTACTAAGCATCTTAGGAAAGGGTCAATCAAAAATTGGTCACTCCAAATGACCCAATTATAGGCCACATCACTCCTTAATGTAATTACGCTTAAGGAAATCTTCAAGAAAACTCTTAATAATAAAACATGCATTTATCTTAGTTTGCTAATTAGGTTGTCGAAGGAAAAAATATGACTTAAAGAGTACCATTATGATAGAGTAGTCCCTACTTTGGGATAGATAATTCACAAGGTAGAACATAAATTATCATAACCAAGTGATACACCACCCCTCCACATAAAAAGTCTATGCAAGAATGATCTTTGAATCATTTAAAAAATCTATTTAAAAATATAATGGTATTAAGAAAATAAAGAGTATAAATAAGAATATAAGAAAAATGGAAATAACTTGGTCAAGATTTCATTGATAAGTCATCCTATGTTATTAAGCTTGAGATCATTAGTGTTGAACATAGTTGGCCCAAGATAACTATGAGGTACTCTATCAACAATTAAAATTACATCATCCACAATTAACTTTATAATCCCCTACTAAGGGAATATCATAGATAGATGATTTTTAGGTGTTGGGTTGATATGTGTAGGACTTATAATTCATAGTGATATAAGAATTTACCTATAGAAAGATGAATAAGATAGCCTAGTTATTTGCAAGTAAAGCTACTAAACTAGACATATAACCCCATCTGAAATAGGACCAACACTACCTATTATTTTTAGACCTATGCGTGTATCAAAACTCTATGCATACATGAGAAGCTATATCTTAAGAATAATGATATGCAATGCATGTTATCTATCCTTTAAAAAATGAGAACTTTTATGTGCTTGCAATTTTGGGCTATGTCATTGTTGACATCATTTTTAGAATGAGCTCTCAACCTCTCCATCTTAGGCATAGGACTTCTCTTAGACTTTAAGAGTTCCTTAGTCTTAAGACACATCTAGTGAGTAGGTGGATACTCAACCTAACCGTAGAGACTTAGAAGAGTTAGCCATAGGAATAGGTCATGAATTAGGGGTGTTCAAAAAATTTGCCTACCCTATAGCTTGAAACATTCTTCACTTCCTTCCTTCAAGTCAAATTCCAAATCAAATCAACATCAAATCTTAAATCAATTCCAATTGATTTTTTCAAATCATGAATCAAAACCCTTGATTGAAACCAAAAATTGAAACTTATGATTGAAACTCATGATTGAAATCCAAATCAAATTCCAAAATCTTTTCTAAGTCACTTTGATTTCCTCTCTTATGGATTTAGTTCAAATCACTTCAAATTCATGAAATTTTCTTATAACCCATTTATATTTTCATTTTTATTCACATATATAAATGAAATATAAATTCAAATATCCAAAACCAAATCCAAAAATCAAACTCAAATCTACTCAAAATTCAACCTAAGCTTTTCAAGTCAAACTCTTGAACTTACAAATCAAATTCAAATCAAAAGTCAAACCCAATCATTCCTTTTTGAATTTGAAATTGTCAAATATCAAACTCATTTGACTTCAAATCACTTGCAAATGGATTTATATTTCAATCATAAGTCCATATGTGAGTTCAATCAAACTCAAATCAAGCTTTGACCAAGCCATTTGACCCACTTAGGTTCACTTGATCCAAAGCGACCTAAAGTACCCCTTATGAGCCAAATTATAATCCTAACCAAATTGGATTGAACTAAACCAATCTAGGCCTCTCATCATGATCAAAAATCATCATGAGATGATCAATCACTCAAATTAGGTCAAACCATGTCAAACTTAAGGGTTGACCAAGTCAACACTTAGCCCAAATGAAACTCAACATAGCCAAAATCCATCATATGCAAAATTGATTGAAAACCATTGATCAAGACCAATTCATGACCAATGTTTGAACTTGACCAAGTCAATATTTGAGCCTAACCTAGCCCAATTGACCACTTAACCCAAGTTGACCCAACTTGACCTAAAAAGTCAAAATGTGTCAAAACTTGATCTAAGCCAAATTGATTAAAACCAATGGGTCAAGTTCATTTCAAATCATTGTTGAACTTGACCAAAGCCTCAATAGGCCAACTAGACCCAACCTAGCCCAATTGACCATGAACCCAATTTGACCTAAAAGGTCATATTGAGCCAAACCCAAATATAAACCAAATTGATTGGAAATAAAGATACCAATCCATTTCAAATGACCAATGAAACCTAAGCCAACCCATGACCTAACCCAAATAGGTCAAATGGGTCAAATTGATCAACTTGGCCCATTTGACCTAAATGAACTCAATTGAACCAAAACCAAATATAACCCAAATTGAATCAAACCAAAGAAACCAAAACATTTCAAATGGTCATATGAACTAGACCGAACCCTTGGCTTAACCCAATTTGACCAATATATCAACTTGACCCAAGTTGACCCATTTTGACCTAAATGGGTCAACATGAGCCAAATCACATCAAACCAGTTCCAAATTCAATGAAACTTGGCCTAACCCATTTTTCAATCATAAAAAACATATCCAAATTAAAATCCAAGAAAAATGACAATTTTATCACTAGGTCAAAGGGCAAATTTTGGCCAAATTCACTTAGAATTTGGTCAAATCCTCTCCATGATCACTTGACACCCTCTTAATGGACCAAGTGGACATTGGTGAGTGTGGTGCACTGAGCCCAATGGGTTTGGGTCATCCCAATGTAGCATAAGGCTAAAACTGACCACCTCCTTTGAAAATGGCCACATGGAATCCTCCCTCCACCTTGTTTGAGCACATGCCCACCTCACCCATTCCTCCTATGGACAAAACTAAATGTCATGCCACTCTAAACAGCTCAAACCACCCATTAAATAGGGTCAATTGGATCAAAATGACATCTCCTTGCTTCACCGTCGATAGCTCGGGATATACTCCCCCTAATTTCACTTGAATTTCATTAGGCCCTATTCAATTGAAGCATAAAAACTCAAAGGAAGTGATCCCAAGCTCCCTCAAGGTTCCTTTGCCATTTCCTGAATTTCCCATTTTTGGATTTCTCCAAATCAAAAATAGGGGAGCTCAAGTGAAATCCAATCTTGGCTAATACTCCATATCAATCCAATTCACTTTACAAGCTTCCTCAAGAATCCTAATCAAACTTGCCCAAGCTTTTTCCCAAGCTCCAAAGGCAAGGGAGGTGCTACTTTGATCAAGATTGAGCTCAAGTGATGGTGGAGTTGGCCCAGAGGAGGATCCATCTAATCTAAAGGCCTCAAACTCTCAACAAAGCTTCATCTCCACTAGACGAAGCTTCTCCAAAGGAATTGAGTGTCGGTGATCACCTTCGATGAGTTAAGCCATTAACCGAGCTCAAATTAGCCATTATTTGGAGATTTGTGAAAGAAACTATCACCTCATGAGATTCTAGCCGTTGGATGTGATCTCTTTTGCATGGTGATGGCGTGGGATGAATTTGGGATCAATCCGAGCTCAATCAAGCTCGGATCATGCCTTAGAAGATGGAAGGATGTCTTGTCTTGCTGGGAAATACAAAGACAGATCAAGGGTCGTCCATCAATGCATTTTGGATGGACGACCATGATCAAAGACACATATATCCCATGGATTATCCCTTTAGAATCATGGATCTAACCTCAACCATCTGATCCAAAATCTAACCTCAGCGGATCTAATCGTGAATCCAAACTTCTTGTGCATAATTAGTGGGATGACTCCTGCCTCCCTTGATTTTCTTGGGATTTATTCGTGGTTTAATTAGAGGAACTGCTAGTTCATTCTTTAATCACTCCCTTAATATAATTAAGCTTAATTAAGGGTATAATTAGTGGTCTAACCTTCTGATTGAGTCAATTGAGTTTTGTTTTAGTGAATATGAGGTTTTAGGAATAATTTTGGGATACTTTCCTTAAGATATTCCTTAAACCCCCTTTGTTCCTTAATCCAGACTTAATTAAGGGTTAATTCACTAATTACCCCCCTTAATTAATTTCATAAAATTCTAAAACCTTCCAGAACTTAATTAATCTATCTTGGGTAGATGCTTAGGTGTTCAATAACCTAAATGCATTGAGGAAATCAAAATCCCACTCACATGTGTGAGAGGGGTTATGAAAGTACTTAAATTAAACCCCTCGGTTTAATTAATCATTAATCATAAACCAAATTGCATTATACTCTTTTCTTTCCTAGATGCATTGCTAATTTAAATTCTTTGTGTGATTTTATGTCATCTCATTGGCTTATAATTATTTGATTAAGTATGCTAAGGTGGTGTAGGTAAGGGGTAATTAACACACTTAATTCATATCTTAACCTAAATAAAATATAAAAATCACCTAATGATTCTAAGAACAAACTAAATTAACTCACATATGGGGGAAATGGGTTAGAACCAGCAAATATTATTTCACATTTCCCAAATAAAACATTAAATTAAACTCAAAACAAAATCAAACCTTCTTTAAAAACAACTTGATTTGCTTTAAACTTTCTTGTTTCATAGGATTGTCTTTAGGAATTAATTAGGATGAATGTGTTTGCATGCCTTCATCACTTTATTTCTTTCCCAACATGTTAAATATGTATGCCATATGAAATCCTTGCATTCATATCTTTTAAAAATCAAAATCAAAATGAAATATTTTCTTTATGTCAAATTGCATATTTTGGCTAAAGTAGAAATATGAATGGCTATTATCACTACTAAATCCAAAACTATTTTCAAAATCTATAAATCAAACACTTAAAACTAAAAGTGTGCTACTTAGAATTATTTATAAGCTTGCATGTGGATATAAATATGAAGATGTGCATAGTGTGGCTTTCCTTCTCTTTTCTTTTAGCATAATTTTGAATAGGATTTGACAAAGTGTATAGTTCATTTGAAAAGAACATAACACTTGCGTAACCCAATTCCTATTCATTCTTATGCTATTACGTAAGAAGGACATCCACACTTGTACATATAAATTGCATAAATAAAACAAACAAACAAATACAAACTTTTTGCATCTCTCTTTTTTTATTCATTTCTTTTGTACATGTGTTTGTATTTAAGGAAAGTGATATATTAGTCTAGACAACCCCGAGATTACAAGGCTTTAAGTAGTCCTAAGTAGGTCTTGTACCTTACACCCCTGGTGCTAACAATGGCACCGTACTTACTTATTGCTTTCATACATATACATGTGCATGTGAATAATGGATAAAAGAAACCCCTCTTTTCTACTTAATGAAAATCATGCATCATAAAGCATTCCAATTTTCTTAAGTAACATTTCTTAGCATTCATCATAAAGTGTGCTAAACATTCTCATTTGTATGTTTAGATATGCTTAGGATGCATCCATATGCATGTTATACATGTTGGAAAAGAAATGAAATGATGTGTATTTTGTGATATTAATTAACTTTACTTAATCTTAAAAATGCCTTTCTTCTTGAATAGGTTTGTTTAGGGAAATAATAAACGTAGGATTAATAAAAACACATAATAAAATATTCACTAAACAAAATTAAACATGAATCTAGTTTAGAAATTACTTAGGTTAAGGAAGGAAAGAGAAGTTCTCTTCTCTTTTCCCTCTCTTTACAACTTAGTGATTAAGTAGATTCATTCAAACCTAAAAAAAATGTCAAATAAAATTAACCCAAAACAACTGAACACTTAAATGAAACCACCCATCTAAGTTGAACATCTTGACACTTAGAAAATCCAAACCATAAAGCCATAGCTAAGCATATCACACAAACCTTATAAAGCACACATATTAGACTAAGTCACCACTTCTAACTTTAGGTTAGGGCGGTGCATGGCTTGATGTTTGCTTTTATTTTGTGATGTATTATTTCTAGTCCAGATGTTAGGGTGTATGTGCGTAGAATGAATGGTAGGATGATTTAGTCTAATCCTTATTTTATGTAGATGATTGTACTTAAGTGGCGCTATAATAAAATTATATATGCTTTTGCTATGCAGGTGCTTATACCCCTAAGCATAATCCAATAGGACAAGTGGACTTAGTTACCCATGTGTATGGTGCTAAGTCTAATATACATGCTTGGGATTTGTATGATTTATTTAGCTAATCTATATTTTGCAGGTGTTAGTTAGATTTACATTTTCCTTTTCATGTAATTTTTGAAATTAGGATTTTGAAATGATTGTTATGAGAGATCAGAAAGAGCATTGGTCATAAGATCACATCTTATGCACCATGTGAAGCCTTTGGAGCAACCACATTCCAACCATCCAAAATAAAGAATCAAAAGAAAGAACCAAAAGAAGAAAGAAGAAAGAAGAAAGAAGAAAGAAGAATGAAAACCCCCATAACATGAATTTGCTTACTTGATTGTAAATTAATTCATTTATATCTGGGTTGTATAAAGGTAGAGGTTGGCTACCCAATTTATTTCCAGGTTTGTGCGGTGGTGCCTGACCACACTTGGCCTCTTATTCTTTTACGTTAGCTTTATAAAATATTTGATGTTTTATTTAGCTTGTGCATTAAGATGACATCATTTTTCTAGTTTCTTTCATGCTTGATGTATGGCCTGGATGATGATTAAGCTCTTAGGGAAAAATAAACCTTTTACCAAATTAATCAACTCAAAATTAAAAATAAAGAACTCATAACCTCACCTAAAGCTTCGGCTAAAAATCAAGATAAAAGAATTAGCAATCCCTTAGCTGGATGAGTATTTTTTTTCTAGCATCATGCATAAATGCATATTATTTTCACTCTTGATTAGAGGGCTTCCACCTTTTTTAGAGAACTTGGCTTGACCTTTGAGAGCCATGGTGGAAATATACCTCCACTTTCTCATTGATTTTGGCCTATAATCTTATTTCTCATGCATTAGACATATGAATCCTATAGCTTGAGTCAAATGATTGTCCAAAAATAAAAATAAGAATATATGAAGATTTTGCATTAGACTTAGGTCATTTGTCATGCCCTTACATGATCTAGTCTCTTATGGAGTGAGTTTAAGGACTTAGTCTTCTCTAAATAAATAATAATGCTTACTATCTTGCATAAACATAAGACTTGCCTACATGAATTTAAAACCATAGGATGAGTTAGTTGGCAGCCACCCCCAGGCAGTTGTAGGTCCAACAGTCGGGTGATTTATCCTTTCTTGTGGAGGTAAACTGAATACCTATTTTTGCCTTAGATTTAGGTTGTGCTTTTGGCCCTCGCCGAAGCTCCCTAGATTCAGGTTCTAAGGTTGCTTCTCCACTTTGTGGGCCTTAAGCATAAATTCTCACTTCTTAGGCATTTCCACAATCTTGTGTTGTGGAATCATAAGTCCTAAATTTTTAATGAAAAATTTAACTCAAATAAATTAAATCAATTTCAAAAATATAAAGCCCAACCATAGGATAATTTGAGGTGCTTATTAGGCTTCCTAGTATCTTAAGCACCCCCTACTTATCTTCACTTGGCTTCGGTAAGAACTCCCTCCTCTTGATCAATCCCACTTGATTTGCCAAAAATAAACCAATCGATTGATAGGCCTAACCTATTAAAATCTTTGGAGACAATGATCATTTACCTTAATCAAGAGTATTCTTAAGGAATCCTATTCCTTAGGATGTAATTAACTATAGGGTCTTGCCTCTGTATGAAACTTAACAAACCTAGTTTAAAATAAACACTGTTTTACTTTTTCATGTAAAGTAGGGGAAGAATATCTGGTACATCATCCAGCATACCCATAATTTTTTAGGAGTCCTTATTAAGGTGATTAGGTCCATTATAGGGTGGCGACTTTTATCTTTCGAGATAGTACACATTTTCTCAATGTCGTACCTGATCACCTTAATAAGTACACTTATGATTCTATGTGGTGTCCATCTAAAGAAAGAAGCAATAATCATCATATTGAATTTTCCCTCTTTTCTTTCCTTTCTCACTCTTGCCATCATCTTTCTTTCTAAGAGTGATGAAGATAAGAAGAAGAAGCAAAGAAGAATGGGAGGGGGGGGGGATTGATTGATGATGATGATCGCATTCTTATAAATTAATATAATTTTTTTTCACCCACAATCATGAAAATAATGGTTATTGGGGTTCTACTTATTGGAAAACTTTACCATGTATCTCATGTAAGAAATACATAGAGAATAATTTTTAATTAATAATAGCATTAAGAGAGTTATACTTATAATAATAATAATAATAATCTTTTCTTAAATTTAATTTAAGTTAATTATCAATTTATTAAAATTAACAAGATAATTTAATTTTAAGATCCTACCTTTGTATAATTACATCATTTTTAACTTAGACAAACACACAATAATAAGTAAACAAAAACATCACATCTAATTAATCTTATAAAAACACAAGTGTAAACAAAATTACATTCTATGATGATAATAAATGAATAAAAAATATGCTTGAAGTAGCTAGAAAATTTACTTATATATTCCTAAAAGAAATAAAAAGGTCGTTGAGTTCTGCATATACATGCTCAAATATTCATAATTTTATAAAAAATAATGAAATGAACAATAAGGTGTAAGCATAGTGATGCAATGTGGGGTGAATTATGTGCTAGAGTATAAGGTCATATCAAATAATAAAGTGTGAGTAGAACATCATTCTCATGAGGATTATGAGGATTTTATTTGTAATACCATGTAGATTTTGAGGGTTCTAATTCAGGTAATCAAATATGTCATTAATGCATAAATATACTATCTAAAAAGATAATCATATTACCTTATAAAGGATTTGATTACTTAATAAGGACTTTTAAGACTAGTGGATCTTCGATATACCAGAGATTTTCCCCCCTATACTACATGGTTTATTTTATTGCAGGGTTCATAGTCTTCTATAAGGGAAAGCTCCTATAGTTAATTATATCTTAGGAATGCATGATATCTTCTTAAGAATACTCTTAATTAAAGAAATAGACTTTTATTTTTATTGATTTTAAAGCTTGTCTTAAAAGAATGGTGATTTACAAATTTAATAGGGAACATTTTAAAGGGGAAGAGCTCATTTGGAGGCTAATTGGGATTAAGTAGGAAATGCTTATCAGTACTGGGATGCCTAGTAAGTATTTTGACTAACCAACTATTGGGCTTTATAATTTTGAGTTCAAAATTATTGAGATTTAAATTTACACTTTTTTTATAGAAATTTAGAACTTGGATTCTAGCAACATAAGACTATAGAAATACTTAGGTTTGAAGACTTATTCCAAAATGATGCTACAGAACCTAAGTCTAAAGAAAATATATCTGACATACGTAAGAGGCATAACCTAGTTTAATTTCTAGGAATTATTGGTTCTTTCTATCACTTGAGGAAATGAACCTATGCCTAACTCTTATGGACTTTATCACCCATTTAGAAGAGTTGCCAGCTAACGTCACCTAAGCAATTTTAAAAACCATGAGTCTGGTCTTATATATTCAAGATGGCTAGGATGTTGCATTTAGGAAGGAATCTAAGAGCCTAACTCACTCCTTAACCCCAAGATAATGTTTGGCATATTATGCACCTAACTAATGGAACAAATTTCTTCTTTTATGTATTTTGACTCATGATTCATTTTAAGGCCTTGGGAATGTAGTTCATGTCTATAATGATATGAAGTTAGAAATGATCATGGACGAAATAAAAAAGAGAAGGCACACTTCCCCCAAGAAGAGTGATCATCTTCATAGGTCAGATGTCCTCTTATGTGCGATGGGTGAAGTGTCAATTTAAGAGGAATAAATAATATGCTATCATATTTTGCAAAAGTTAATTATTTTTAGTTATTTTGAAGTTATACCTAAGACTTTTAATTAATATAAGGTTCTGAATTTTTGTATTTTATATTTGAGCTGTTTAAATTTACTGGGTTAAAAATTAAATTTTTTTAGCTGCTTAACGTTCTAGGCATTTCATCATAAAAACACACCATAGAAAAAAACCTAGAAAAGTTAAAAAATTCTATTATGCACCCAAAATAAATCAAGCCAAATTAATCAATAGAATAGACCAATGTGATAGGGTACTGTTGTACACCTCAGAAGAAAATGAAAATGAGTAGTTGAGCTTTGCCCTTATACATCCCAGCTTAGAACTTTTTGATTTATGAGAATCTTCTTCCAAGATCGTCACCTTCAGGGACATCTACGAGCTTCACAGGGGACCACCAAATAGTAAAGTCAGCTCTTGCTATTCCTAGATCCCATAGATCTAAACCTAATTCTGGGTTTAATTTATATTTTAAAATTTTAAAATAAATTCTTAATCCCTACAAAATAAATATAGGAGATACACCCAACATATTAATAGTTTATATTTCAAGCATACATGCTTACCATTAGTTGCTTGCTAAGCCCACTTGACTTATTGAGATATACTTAGGGACTTTGGAATATTTACAAACAAACATCATTTATTTATTTTTATTATAACAGTCCCTTTAAGTACAAACCCCTGCAAAAAAATAGTATTAGTTTAAAAAGAATGCCCTAATATCCAGACTAGCAGGAAAATAATCCTAGCTATCCAGTCTAAAATATTACAGCATAAAACATGAAAACTATCACATCATAAAACATCATAGATCATTAGCCTAACCAAAGTTTAAGTTTAGTAGCCTAATAATCTAGTGTGTGAGAAAATGGGCTTGTGTGGTATAATTTTACTAAGCCTTTTAAGTTTAAGTCTTGGTTTAATTTAAAATATAATCTTTCACTTTTCATAATTTTACTTCATAGGTATGTATTATTATTAAACATGAAGTTTAAGGTATCAAGACCTCCTTCGAACTAGCAGCCCTGCGATCTCGAGTATCCAGATTATATACCATATGATCATTTTATTTTTATTTATTTGATTTCTTTTATTCAATTCTTAAAATTTGTTCAAATTTTCATTGGGTGGTTTCAATCTAAGTGATTTAATTAATTTATAAGTTTATTTACATTTTTTGTTTATTTTTGTGTTAAATTTGAAGTTTAGGTTTTAACGAATGAAAAATAAATAAATTTTGCTAAAATCCTAAATCCTAGAATAAGATCCTACGTATCTTAATTATTAATCTAAGAAGATCACTATAAACAATTTCTCCAATTTCAATACCTCAATTGGAAGATGAAAGAAGTAGATTTTACTTTGCATTCAACATTGGCAATAATAGAGAGAAACTTGTCCTTACCATGCCATCTAAGAAGGAATCAATTTATTAGTTCCTCATGTTCATTCTTTGAATCATTTCATTAACACCTTGCTTTAATGTAGGTGAAGATGTTAATTTGATAAAAATGTGTGCTTCTTGAGACAATGAGAATGGGACATTTAAGCATTTCCCACAACATTCATTGTTGGAGGTTGAAAAATAATGTTTTTTTTGAATCCACTAACTAATTATCTTGAGGGGGTTTAATTAGAGCATTGCTTTTGCCCAACAAAGCTTTTTCATGCATCAATTTCACCAAATGTTGACTTCGGTGAGGTATAAGTCTAAAACTTAGGAAAAGCCCCTGCACATTGTGAAATGCATGTGAGTGTCATTAGGATCTAACCATTAGAACCCTTGCACTTTATTTTTTGACCATTTGTAGTGATATGTTATCGATTTTATTCTTCATTCATTTAGATCAATGAAGTTTTGGTGAACCCTTAATATCCATGGTGAGTGGTGAGAGACTAAATCAAGGCCATTTATTTTATTTGTTTGGAACAAACCGCCTTGATCGAGTTGAGTAGCGTAGCACTCTAATATCAATTATTAGGCCATGATTAAGTTTTGGATGGTCAATCTTTGATCAAATGATTAAAGTTAATCTGGTGTTTTTCTTTTAATTAAATTTTTTTAGATAAAAAAAGGATAAGTCAATTAATCTTTAAAACTTCAAAAATCTAATAACTAAACCAAGTCCATAAAACAATTATAAATTAGATTATTATAGAACTTAAATAAAATTTAAAAAATAGGCAAAACTAAACCCTATATATTAATTAAATATAACAAATTATTTGAAAACAATTTATGAAGTTAGTAATAAATCAAGTTAACCCCTTTTTTATTGTTGATTCTAAAGGTCAAAGGAAAAATTAGTTATATTCCATATCCTTAATTAGAATTAATTTAATAGTTAATTACAACCAATTAAACTTTAATTGATTAGTTATTTACATAAAATTTTAAGAGTTTATAACCAATTTAAACCACATTCTAAAAATATAAACTTAAGTAGGAATGTAATTGAGTCGAGCTTGAGTGAGCTAGCTGTTTGTTTGCATTCAACTCATTTGAAAATTTATTTGTTCAAAATTAGCTCATGTTCAAAATTATTTGAAAATCCATTGTTCATGTTTAGCTCATTTTGTTCATAATGAGCTTGTTAGCTAGAATTAGTTCGAATTCATAAAATTTTGAAAAAAACAAATAGCAAGTTGGGTTCGAATCTGTGACTACTCAATAGCATGTCATACCTAAAACCACTCCAACACATCAATGTTAGTGTAATAACATCATATATAAATAATAATATATACATTATATGCATATATTATATATATATAAATTTTTATTTTGAGCTAAAATGAGCCACACAATCGAATGATGGGTTGTTTATTTTTAGCTCAGTTATAAATTGAGATGAAAATATTTGTTCATGTTCAACTCATTGGCTCAATGAATGGATCGAAGATGAACTACTTAATGAGTCAAACATGAGTTATTTGCAAACAACAAACTTTTTTGATAGCCCTAAACTCAAGTCCCTAAAGACATAAATGAAATTTTGAATCAAGAAAAAATGTAAGCAAATTTGAAAAATTAGTAATTTTAAAATTATCATTAAATAATCTAAAGTAATCAATTATGATGTATATGAAATCAAAATGAAATCCGAATGACTCACGAACTTCATGGGTAACTCTAAAAATCAGTGAAGACTCTTAGAAAAATTTTCATAGTACTTTAAATCAAATTTGTATGTATTTTAAAATTAAAATGATGACACCTATAGTATAATAATATTAAAATAAATTTAGTAATTCATTAAAAGTTCATGGAATATTCCTAAAATTATATTTCACATTAGAAAACAATTTAATAATAATTAAAATTTTATAAGACTAGTTAATTAATTTAAAATGATAAAGGTAAGTTATTTTAGTATAATAATCAGTTAATTAATCCTTCAACTTACAATGTTTATTGTTAATTGACTAGACTTAGAAAAATTACTAAGACATGTCTATAGACCTAAATTAATAAATATAACCTAGAAAAAATAAAATTAACTTATTTTAAATAACAAATACTCTTTATTCCTAAATATTTAATTAAATCAAGAAAAAAATTTAGAATATAAAATATTATAATAATT
The DNA here is from genome assembly GCA_021442155.1 of Cymbidium sinense. Lineage (NCBI taxonomy): Eukaryota > Viridiplantae > Streptophyta > Magnoliopsida > Asparagales > Orchidaceae > Cymbidium > Cymbidium sinense. The sequence goes on along the minus strand of CM038227.1, from coordinate 67,075,566 downwards.
ATGTAAAATTTAAACTAACTCTAGATTATCCAAAATACTTATGAAATATTTCTCTAGTGTTTCTAACTCCAGAGAATTATGAAATATTTCTCTAGTGTTTCTAACTCCAGAGAATATTTTCATCATTTTGGGAATATTTTTCTATCAATGTAAAATTTTTTCACTTATTTATTTAATTGGTAATAAATAATAATTTACATTTCCAAAATTTAAGTAAAATATTACAAAATATCTTTAAGATTGCTTTTTGACTTTAGGATATAATTCATGAAGTTTTAAAATCATTTAAATTTAAATTAAAGCTAAAAATTAATCACAACTCATAACTTATTTATTATTTAAAATCCAACATTATTAACTAAATTAAATAAAATCTATAAAACTCATTTTTGATTAGATTTTATTAGGAGTAAGGTGGGAGAAGAGTGGGCTTTACCCTAAGTGGGGCATATAATTCCTCCCACTCTTTAAAATATTAAATCCAACTCAATTCTAAGTTAAATTACAACTTCAAATCTATTTTCAAAATTATTAATCACCTGAATTAAAATCATCTATTGATAATGAATTAAACCTCACTTTCAAACTATAACTTCAGCATTAATGGCTAATTTTGCCTTACCACACCACCCTTTGCACACACATTAGATTGATAGGTCATCAATCTTAGACTTAGGTTAGGCTAGTGCATTATTGTGATGTGTTGATTTTCTTAGTTTGTGGAGTAATATTTCATATTGGATGTTAGTGATGTATGCTCATAGATTGGATGCTAGGATGATCTTTACTAAACTAATGATATTTTCTATAAGGGCTTATACTTAATAAAATTGAAAACTATCATAATTAAAAATTAACATGTTTTCTTGTATGTGATATTTTCCCCCTATGTATATCCCATTAGAATAGGTTGGCTTAGTACCCATTAATGATAATCCATACTATATGGATTATAATTACTTGGTGTGTATGATTGTGCCTTAGCTAACCTCTATTTTACAATTTTAGTTAGAATTTTATTTTAAAATTTAAAAAATAATTTGTAATAGAATTAAGTTAGATCCATGAACTTTAGAATGAACAGTAACTAGAAGGCATAAACTTAGGAGGCCTCGTGAAGTATAAAGCATCCACATTATGGAGATGAAGATCCCAAAGATTATTTTCTACACTTATGTATGGGATGGGATGTATAAGCACAAAGCTCACATTATTTACTCAATAAAAATGACATGCTTTTTATAGGTTTCTTTCTATGATGTTGTGAATATTGAATGTTACCCTAAATCTCAGTAAGCTCTTAGAAACTAAATTTTCTACCCATTTTAATTAATCAACTGAAACTAAAAGTAAATGCAACTCATAACTTTATTTTAAAACCTTAGGCATAATTTGTATACTCAAACCTTTTTAAGTAAATTGTGTGTCTAAAAATATGTAAATGCTAAAATTTTGTTGAATTAATTGGAGGTATTTCTCATACCAGTCATGATCTTAGAATTTAGTGACTGAGTCTAGGTTCTTCAATCTCTTTCTTACAAACAAAAGACCATCCAACTTGCATTACACAAGACTAGACACATGATTTTAAAGCATAGAAGGTGTTAACTGACAGATCATCCATATGGATTATAAGTCCAGAAGAGTCAGAATAATTTCACATTTCTTGATAAGAATAAACCAATTCATCTTAATTTTAGCTTCACTAGAATAGGTCGAGCTTCTAACATGAGCTGAAGCACTATTAGTTTTAAGTTCTGAGGCCATCTATTTCTCTCTTACTATAAGTATAGGTTCTCATCTCTTATGCATTCATGTAGTCTTGTGTTATTATGATATAAGTCCTTACATTCTAATGAATTGTCAAGTGAAAATAAAAATAAATTTTAATTTCAAAGATGTATAACCCAATTATTAGATCGTTTGAAGTGTTTACCATGCTTCCTAGTATCGAAACACGTACTACTTATCCTTCTTTAGAATTAATTAAGAATTATTCCTATTTGAGCTATCCCATTTAACTTCCATATTTAGCAATCTTGATATAAAATTTAAAATCTATAAAGATAATAGCCAACTACTTTAATTGAGAATTTTTTTAGGAAGTTCACTTCTTTTAGGATATAATTAATTATGAGGGCTTGCCCATGTATGGAACTTGTAACTTAGATAAAATAAACTATATCTTACTTCATCTATGTAAGATAAGAAAAAAAATATCTAGTACATATTGACTTATCAGCCTTAGGAGCCATTATTAAATGATTGAATATATTGTAGATATCTCTATCTTTTGATGCAATATATTATTCTTTGATGTCATATTTGATCACCTAAATAAGTACCTTTAAGATATGTGCCATGTCCTCACATTTTAAATCACCTTGTAAGTGATCTCAAATATTTATTAAAATCTAAAAGTTTAAGAACTTGTGATGAAGTGATAAGAACTTTTATTTATTTTATGGTCTTCTATTAATGTAGTTCAAAAATTTTATCTTTTTTAAAATATTTAAAAATTATTAAAATTATTTTAAAATTCTTAATGAACCTTATATAAGAGGTGCTTAAGTCATAGAAACTTTGACATCAATAAAATTCATAGAAGTAAAAATCTAGTCTGGCTTATTTTTGTAATAGCCTTCAAGACATTAGTAATCATTATAAAAAAAACCTCTATATGAAAAAAGAATCTTTTTTCATATTGATATAAATTTTAACTTTTTTAGTTTGATTATGACTAACTTTAAGTGGTTTAAATTCATCTTCTCACTTGGGCTAAAGACAAAAATGTCATGAAAGTTCCAAGCTCATGTTGACATAACTAGACACTCATACAATGCATCAGGGTTTTAAAAGTTATCTTCCACTCATCCTATGGTCTAATCCTAATTCAATGATACCCACTTTTAAGATTTATTTTAAAGAAGTGCCTTAAAATTTTAATAATATTTAACATCTCATCAAATTTAAGGATTATAAATCTATACTTAATGGTGTCTTATTGACTACTTTATAGTTAAAACACATCCTCTAAGTACTATCTTTTTTTGGCATCAATGATACTAAAATTTCATAAGGACTAAAACTAAGTTCGACAGGCTTCATCTTATAATGTTATAAATTTGGTAATTAAGAACCTAAAATAAAATCAATGTCATGTTGAATGTTTCTCATGGGCGGCAAACCATATAGTAAGCCATCTATATATAAGTCATTAAACTCAGATATGAGGGGAGATGCTATATCAGGTGCATGGTACTTAGGTGGATCCTCTACAACTTCTATCATATAAAGTAGAAAGTGTGATGTGTAATAAAAAAACTCTTTAAATAGAGTGATAAAGGTGGGTGGCCTTTTTGGTGAGAATAAGAGAATTAAAAGGCCATAGATCTTTAAATTAATACTTAAAAATACGTTTTGGAATTTTGGTGCTATAAAGAAGGGATATGATGGTATCATAATGCGAATACATAGCTAGTCTATTTTGGGTTGATTTGAAATATCACATTAAGGAATGGTATTACGTGAGATAGATGGCTTGAAATACTTGTGATTATTTAAGTTAGAATATATATTTATGATTTGGAGTAGTTGGTTGGGAATGATGGAGTTTAAGATATTATTTGGGTATAAATACCATGACTAGGTAATGACTAGTGAAATAGAGGAAATATTAGATTGAAGGAAGGTATAGGCTTACGGAGGAGAGGAGAAGGCTTAGTGGATGGTTAAAAATAATGTTAAGAAGTTTGAAAAAGGTTAAAGTTTAAAATAAGTTACCATAGGTATTGGTGGTGAGAATAGAAAGAGATGTTTGATAACTAGAGCTCCCACTAAGGATTACAAAGATTTGGCCACCAAGCATTAAAAAAATCAAATAATTTATAATTGCCAAAGATTTTCATTCATTCTAGTAAGTGGGGCTATTTATAGCCAATACAATAATCTTTCATACAAAAAAAGATTCAAAACATGAAGAGAAAGCTAGGTGGCAACATAAATGCAAAGCATTGAGTTACCTTCTAATTTTATGCAATCCGTTCATTTAGAAAAATGTATTTTATGTGGATTCAACCATTTCATATGCCACACTTAGAAATTTTAAATTCAAAGTTTCAAACTTGGAGTTTTTAGAAATAAATTAAAAATTACATAATTTAAAAAATAAAACTAAAAAGGGGCCTTTACAGGGCTAAGTATTATTCTTTTTTGAATTTTTTGGGCTTTAGCTTGAGATCTAGTAAATAGAGCTTAAGTGTTAATTTCTTGATTGACATGATATTCTACATCAATTCCTTTGGACTCAATTAAAGTATGCTCTATAGAGTTGAAATTTAAAATGTCTTCTATAAATTGTGAGGCTAAAGTCTCCAAATCAGTGTGGGTCAATCATGTGCCTTCACCTAGTAGCTTATTTTTACAAAGAACTAGAAAATGATGTTCAAATGCTAGACTAATGGGGGACTTTCTCGATGATGATATAGTTAACTTCAAAGAAAGAAGGCTTCTACAAGTATGACATTATATCTCCAATTAAAGAGTTAGACTAAACATGTGGAGGTTTGCTAACTCATTCATATGATAAATTATCTACAATATTAATGACCAGATGAATGAACATATCAGCAGGTAAATCAAGGTGATAAGCAGTTGTTTTAATTTTTTAAAGAATTTTAGAAGGACCACAAACCCGTGCATGTAATGTCATATATTTGGCAGTTTGATAACACTCGGGGCGAATGTGAATCAAAAGATAATCACCTTTCTTATAATTTTCATTGAACTATTATGATTTGGCTTATTACTTATAGTAATTTGCATTTTAATATCTTCATGGAGACTTTAAATGTCATTAGCAAATAAAAATACTTCATAAAAAATGTATGAGATGTTAAGTTTGCTGCATCTATTGGTCGTCTTGGATTTTGACCGTAGACTATCTCAGAAGGTGGTTTATTTATAGTTTTAGAGATGGTATTATTATAATAAATCTTGATGTTAATAAATGTAAATCCTAATTTATTAACTTTTTACCTACCAAACACCTAAGCACATTTTTTAAGGTGCGATTGACCAATTCAATTAGCCCATCAGTTTGTGAGTAAAAGATAGAAGAAAATTTTAATTTGGTGCCTTATCATTTCCATATTATTTTTCAAAAATATGAACAAGCCTAATATCTTTATAAAAAATAATGGTTAAGGGAAGACCATGAAGTCACACTCTTTCTTTAAAGAATAATTTGGCTATGTGGGAACCATCATTTAATTTTGAATAAGACATAAAATAAGCCATTTTTAAGAACTTATCAACTACAACAAAACTGCTATCATATTCTAAAGCTACCTTAAGTAATCTTAAAATCAAATCCATCAATAGATCTTCCCAAGGCTTACAAGGAAGATGTAAAGAAGTATATTGTCGAGACTTTTATTTGGTACCTTTAGCTTGTTTATATTGGGCCACTAATGTTTGAACATTTCATTTTAATGAGAGCTAATAAAATCAATTTTTTTAATAAACATATGATCTTATCTTTTCCAAAATGACCAACTACACCTCTAGAATGTAACTTGGTGATAAGAAATTTTATAAGAGAAGATTTAGGAATACACAGTTGTTTTTCTTTATACAAATATCTATTTGCTATGAAAATTGTTCCTTATGAAGTTAATGGTTTATCTGGTGATAAGAATGTAACTTGGTGATAAGATCGTATCATCTTATCTTTCCTAAAATGACCAGCTACACCTTTAGAATGTAACTTGGTGGTAAGAAATTTTATAAGAGAAGAATGAGGAATACATAGTTGTTTTCCCTTATACAAATATCCATTTGATATAAAAAGTGTTCCTTGTAAAGTTATTGGTTTATCTAGGTGTTTAAGATAATTTAAGAGAAAGTCAGAGCACACTGTGTAGTCATTCTTAATTCTATCAAATCTTAGGATTCTTAATTTTAAGAAAGAAATTATTAGGTTTATCTTAGATAAAGGATCAGTAGGTTTATTCTCAATTCCAAGTTTATATTTTTGAGCAAAAGAGTAATATTATAAAAATTCAATTCATTTAGCATGCCTATGACTCAGTTTTAATTGAGTATTAATGAACTTTAAGGCATGATAATTAAAAATAAGTAAATTCTTTATGTAAGAGATAGTAACACTAAAATCTTAAGTATTGAATTAGAGAATAAAACTCTCTATCATAAGTGAAATATCATTGTTCAGCTTCTTTAGCTTTTCATTAAAGAATGTTATAGGATGATTCTCTTAACTAAAAATTTCACCTATCCTAAATCCTAAACCATTGCATGTTACCTCAAAGACCTTAAAAAAAATCTCAAAGCATAAGGACTAGTGCGTAAGTGATAAAAAATTTAATTTACTCTAAGACATTTTGTGCATTAGGAGTCTAACAAAATTTATCTAATTTTATTATATCAATTGTTGGAGCATGTGGTATTTTAATTTGGAGTCGTAGAGACACCACACAGTTCTTAAGGGGTACTTATTGAAGTGATTGAGTACGACATCTAAGGAATAATGCACTATCTCGAAAGATAGAAACATCATCATACAATGGACTTAATCACTTAATAATGACGCATAAGATAGATGAGTCTATATATATATACCAGAGATCTTTCCCTTACTTTACATGGACAAGTAAAGTAGAGTTTATTTTAAGCCGAGTTCTTTAGTTCCCTATAGAGATGAGCCTCTATAGTGAATTATATTCTAGGAAATGGAAACTTTCTAAGGATACTCTCGATTAAAGTGGTCAATAAATGTCTCCAAAGATTCACTATTAGACTATTAAAGAATAGTTATTTTTGAAATCAAATTAGAAGAGTTTAAATGGGAAAATTTATTTACGGATTCCACAAGAAGATAAGTAGGGTGTATTCAAGATACTATAAAACCTAGTTCATGCTCCAATCTACCCTATGATGAGACTGTATATTTTTTAAGAGGAGAGTTTATTTTATTTAAGTTGAAATTTTATTAGAGTACTAGGACTTATAACCCAACAACATAAGATTATGGAGATGCCTAAGAAGTGTTGACTTATACTTGTAGAAAAGGAGAAACCAACTGCCTCAAAACTTAAGTCTAAAATGCTTTAGTACAAGCTAGAAGCATGACATAAATCTAATCAGGGAGAATAGGATATATGGTACTTCCATAAGAGAGAGTGAACACATCCTAAGTCTACTAGGCTCACAACCATATGGAGTGGCTGCCAGCTAACACCTCCTACGCTTTAAAACTATGTAGGTTGATCTTATGTAGATGCAAGATATTTAAGTTGTTATTTAATTAGGATGGAAGCTAGAATCCTAAACTCACTCCATAAGAGACTAGATAATATATGGTATGCAAACATGACTTAGACTAATGTTAAAAATTTATGAGTTTTTAGATCATTTTGACATATTTATTTTGGACCAAGGCTTAAGACAATTATACTTACATGCATGATGAAATTCAGTTATGGGCTAAATCAAGGAGAAGAGGTGTTCTCCACTATAAGGGATTCTTCTTACAAGTCAAGTCTGTCCCTTATTGTGCAAGAGTGGAGATCTCTATTTCCAAGAATAGAATAATATGACATGTATATTGTTATACAATACAACTATTCATCTAAGGGGGTTCTAAATCTTTTATTATCTTATTTATATATCAAGGCTTTAGAATGAGATTGTGAGTTGCATTAGAATTTAGTTATGAGTTATTTAGTGAGAATAAAAAAATTTAATTTTATTCTAAAGAGCCTACCGCATCCAGGCCACACATCAAACATACACACTTTAAAAATTTATGAAAAGTATTCCATTTCTCTTGTATATTTAAACATAATACTTAGACATTTAGATTTTATAAAATAATAAAATGTGTCGGTAATTAGTTGAAAAAGAGAAAAAAGGGGTTGGGTAGCCTAGCTCTACTCTTATACAACCCAGATTATAATTAAATCTTACAAATGAAATAAATGTTATCGGGGTTTTCAATTCTTGTTCTTTTTTCATTCTTTGGATTATCTTGCTCCATACTTTATAGGGCCTCCAAGGTCTTTGCCTTGTAGCCACTGCTCATCCTAAACCCTATAGCACTAATCCTAATCCTATTGCAAAAGTTATATTTTTTATGAAAAATAAAATTTAACTACACCTGCAAAACATATATTAACTAAGCAAATATTAAAACCAAGTAGTTATATTTCACATATTTAGACTTAACACCTGCACTTGGGTAATCAAGCCCACCTATCCTAATTGAATTATCCTTAGGGACATAAGCAGCATCTGCAAGAAAAAGTATTTTTATATTCATTTATTATTATAATGGTCCCTCAAGCACAATCCCCTACATAAAGCATTGTTAGGAAAATAACAGCCTAACATCCAGTCTATGCACAAACAATCTTAATATCCAATCTAAAATATTACATCACAAATAAAATATTATCACCATAACATACATTGGCCTAACTTAACACTAAGATTGGTGACTTAATATTCTAATGTGTGTACTAAGGCTTAGTGTGGTATGTCTTGATTGAGCTTTAGAATTATGATTTTCTAAAGTTTAGTGTTGTTTAAATTATCCATTAAGAGTGGCTTCACTTTAAGTATTTTAGTAACCTGATTGAATTTTAACTTATGTATTTTTATTTTGTTCACTTCTTACTTGAGATCTAATCATTATGAAGAGAAGAAAGAGACCTAACTCTTTCATCCCTAGCCTAAGTTGATTTCTAAAGATAGATCATCATCACTTTAACTTTCATAATAGACCATTCATGAATTTTATTTTAGCCTAAGTTTAAATTAGTCTTAATGGATCTTATCCAAACATGAAAGGCATTTTAAGACCAATGAAATCAAGTCACCATCACATGAATAATACTCTACTACTCCTTTTCAATATCTATAACACCACATTCTTTTATTTTTAGTTTCTTTAATATTTGATTTATTACATATATACATGCAATGAACTCATACTTTTGCACACTTAATGAATGTTGATACATGGACTAGATAGAAAAGGGATTTAATCTCAATATTTAAGCATATGCAAACATGTATAAGGAATTTAAGTAAGTACATGCCATTGTTAAACTAGGGAAGTGAGATCATCTAAACCTCCTTGGGGCTACTTAAAGCCTCGTGTTCCCTAGATGTCCAGACTATACACTTGTCTATTCAAATACACATAAACATATACATAAACATAGAAATAAAATGATGAAAAGGTTGTGTATAAATGTCTTTTACTTATATAAAGTTTAGTGGAAAAAAGAAAAGGGTTTTACTTCATGTTCTAATATATGCACACGCATAAATGAAATTAAGCAAGTATGTGTCATTGTTAAATAGGAAAGTGAGATTATTTAAGACCTCCTTAGGGTTAGTTAAAGCCCCGTATCCCCAGGATGCCCCGATTATATACTTGCTAATTCAAATACATGAATACATAAGTATGAACATTAAAATAAAACCATCAATTATCATATTTTCATTACAAGTAAATGAACATTTCATTTTCACATAATTAGTTATTTATAATATGCATTAATTAAAAATTCATAACTAACATATAGTTTCAAAATAATGTGAGATTTACTAATGATAATAGCCACACCATATAATAATATTTACCCAACTCATGTAATTTAAATGCAATCATACCCTTTAAACTTTAAAACATGAATACATGTAGCACATAACATGCACATTTATGATAATTGAAAGAAAGTAATTGAATATCACCATACAACATACTTAATTTTATTTGGACCTAAGGACAACCAAGTTAGATAAAAATCCCTTAAATCTAATCAAATTTTTTTTAATGTTTAATTTTAATATTCAAGTTGATGCCTAAAGAGGAGAAACAAAACTTAAGATTCACTCCAGCTTTATTGATTATTTAATATGTTAAAGGAAGAAAATTTAGATATATTTTTTATGGATTAATTAAGTTCAACCCATTAATTATATCAATTTGATAACCCTTTCCAAACTTCTTTAATTTAATTAATCACCTAAACATGAGCCTTCAATGATATATTTTGAAGAAAAATAATTTGCAATGTACGTATAGATCTAATGCAATTAGGCTCATGCTTAAAAATTAATTAGATTAAAGAAGGAAAATATTTAAAATAAATACTCTTATAATTTTTCCAGACCAATAGGAAAATCATAATTTCTTTAATGACTGTATGTTATTAAATAGATAAAGAGGTTAATGTATTGCACTGGAGTTACTTAAATTGATTTCATTTACATTTCATTATTATTATTTCTTAATTTACCCTTAATTATTAAACATCATAATTAAACCATTTAAGATAATACATTTGGAAACCATTAGGAGAGGGGGCCCTAACTAATTCCCTTTTTATTCTAACTATTTACATTAATTACCTAATTTTACTATTCATTAATTTTTAATAATAATTAAATCACTTAAAGAGGGTAAATGGGATTGAAATTTTGAAATTTCCCAAACCACAAGACAAATAATTCTAAAAAAAATATGGGAGGTAGAGGACATCCTGCAAAATCAACATGCCAAATTTATAATTAATTAGCTAAGTAATTTAGCCTTAATTAAAGTAATTAGCCTAAGTTTCAAACTTTAATTAATCATTGATCATTAAATATTAATTAGGGATTTTATTTTTATTAAATTTTTCTCTATCTAAGCTTTCCAAAATAGGTTTATTTGTATTTTTTTTATTTTTCTATAATTAATTATAATTTTATGAAGTTATGGCTATTTAATTAGATTTTTAAACCTAGTTAAGTCGTTTTAAACCATTAGCACCTCGTGGATGGTGATGCGATAATGCTTTCCACATGGCACCATAGCATTGGTTATTTAAAATGTCCAATGCAGTTGTTGAATCGGTGGTGATGGTGCAATTTTATCTCGGCTGTCCGATCTCAGATCGGATGGTCAAAATTAATCCCATGATTATGAAGGGATTAAATCAAGATTTATAATGTGATTAATCATGGTCTTCCAATCTAATAGGCTGATGATTCCCCAGTCTTTGGAAGGCGGAGACCGTCCTTCTTCCGCCACTTGATCTGAGGTCCCTAGAGCTTGTTTAACTATGAAATCGAATCCAAAATGATCAGGGAAGAGCTTTAAGGAGATTCTATTGTAGAAATAATGTGAAATCATAATTCATTTCAAAAAAGACTAACACCTAATGGTAAATCTATGGTTGTCAGATTTTTACCACGGAAGATATAAATACCAATAGTCTATCGATAAAGGAAGCTTTGTCTTGAAGAGATGAAGCCCTATTGAGAAGATCTTGAGTTGTCTCCTTGTCGATCAATCTATGGACCAAGCGTTGTCATGGAAGTCACCGAAGTTGGACTAAGGATGCCTTCTGGTAGTTGAATCGATCAAGAATCGATTCATTTTCTTTCATCGAGGCTTGAGGAATGTGTAGGAAGAGTAAATTTGAGTTTCATGGAGTTCTAATAAGGTTGGAAGGACAGGGCTCTAGGGTTTGGGTGGAGCTTGGTCTCACCGACGATGGGGTGCACGGGGAGCTCAGAGAATGCTTGGGGATTGCTCGAAATGCTCTAGAGAAGGTCTATGGTGAGTTTGAATGGATGGGGAGGAGTATGCTCTCCTCCCTAACTAAACCAAAGGCTGAGATTGGCTCAGCCTTTGGTAGTCGTCCGGCCAGAGTAAGTGGTCGGAGGTGGCAGGGGACTGTTGAGGTGGATGTGTGTTTGAGGTTGAGGGAGTGTAGTGGGTTGCCATGGAGTGCACACTCCTCCTTAGGTGGACCATTAATTGCCCTTGGGTGAACTCACCCTCTCTTGGTCAAAGTATGAACCCAATAGATTTGGGTTAGGTTGGGTCAGTGGTCCACTATTCTAGAAGGGCCAAAGATGGCTGTCAAGGAGTGGGGAGGCGAAAAACCCTTTTCCTCCTTCCAAATGGGGATTTTATCCCATTTGGAGGACTTGGTTCAATGGGTTTGACCCAACCTAGATTCACCTTGGATTGGGCCCACTTGGGTAGACCTATGGTGACCCAAGGATGATTTATTCCAAGTTTGGTTGGGTTTACACTTGGTTTGGTTGTGTTTGGTTCAATTTGATTCATGTAGGTAAAATGGGTTCAATTGGGCTAGGTTGATCATTTTGACCAAATTGGGTCAAAGTGAGAGTTTGGTTAAGTTTAATTGATCATTTGGAACGAGTTAGTGCAATTAGTTTGGTTCAATTTGGATTAGATTTAGATTTGGTTCATATGGTTCAATTTGGGTCATGTTGACCAAATTGACCAAATTAGCCAAATTGGCTTGAGCATGGGTTAGGTCCATGTTCAATTGATTATTAGTGATTGATTGGAAAAGTTGATTTGATATGATTTGGATTAGAGAGTGATTTAGTTTAATTTGAACCTTTAGGTCAAATTGGGCTAAGTAGGTCAATTGGGTTGGGTTAATCAAATTGGGTCTAATTGAATGCTGGATCATGCCCAACATCCAATTGGTGATTGATTAGAAGCATTGGTTTCTACTAATTTGATTTAGGATTTGATTTGGTTCAGTTTGTCCTTCTAGGTAAAATTGGGTCAACTTGGGTCAAGAGGTCAAATTGGCTTGGTTAAGTTCAATTGGCTTCAATTTGTGGTTGAGTTATGTTCAGTATTCAATTTGTGGTTGATGAGGGTCATTAGTTGTAATTAATTTGGCTTAGAATGTGATTTGACCCAATTTGACCATTTACATAACTTTGGGTTAACATGGGTTGAGGGGCCAAATTGGGTTGGTTAGGTTCAATTGATTCTAGTGGAGTGTAGTGACCTAAAATCATAAATGAAGATATTGGATAGCTTGATTTGATCCAATGGGAGTTTGATTGAAGTTTGGTCTAATTGGGTCTTTTAGGTCACTTTGGATTAAGTGATTTGGTCAAGTCAATTTGGACCAATTGAGACTATATATGTTTGGAATATATTCAATGATGAATTTGAAGTTGATTGGTGTCTTTGACTGCAACGGATTTGGGTTCGTTTGAGTTTTGGCTGATTTGAACCTTTTAGCTCAAATGGGTAACTTAGGTTACTTAAGTCTAATTGATATAATTGGCTTGATTGCAAGTGTTGGAATAATTTGAAATGATCTGTTGGATAGTTAGAATGATTGAGAGAATTAGATTAAGTTTGGTTTGCTTGAATTAGTTTGAATAGAGTTATAGGATTGAAATGGGTTAATTTAGGTTAAGATTTAAGTTAATTTGGCTTAGAGCATGGATTGAAAACCAAATTCAATCAAGATAAATTGAATTCAAATGAGTTTGGGTTGGTTTGGTTTCAATCACGTGAGTTTGGGTTTAAATGAATTGATGGGTATGAGTGTCGGTTTAAGCTCTAGGGTGGGTGAAGCCCAGTTATCCTAAGGTATGCTCTAGACCTCAGGTCATGCCCTACAAGTCTCTAGCTGGGGTTTAATGTTCCCTTAATCACTAAGAGTGTCCTAGCACTAAGGAAACCTAAGTGTCTAGAAGAATCCTAGACCTAGGATGGGAGTGATCAATCCTCACTTCAAAAAGGTTAACAAAGCAACGATAGTATTAAAATTCTTGATGAATCTATAGTGGATGAATCATGGAAGCTTCTAACTTTTATAAAACTTTTATGTAATGGTCAATCTAAAATTGCTTTCAATTTGGAAGGATTATGTTTAAGTCCAACAATGGATATAATAAAGCTAAAAAATTACCTTACTTTATAAAAACCTTTTTAAATTAATGTATAATTTCTTTTGCCTAAGTGTTTAAAAGATTTATTGTATGTATTGTAAATACTTATTTTTACGTGGACTAAAAATTATAATATCATCAAAACACACCACCAAAAATTAACCTATAAATAATTTAAGAATAATATTCATTAATGTGATAAATGAGATAGAGCATTTGAAAGTTCAAAGAGCATAATAAGCCATTCGTAAAGTCAATCTAGGGTTTTAAAAGCAGTCTTCCACTCATCTCTTGATCTAATTCAAATTTTATGATATCCACTATTTAGATCAATTTTATAAAAGAAATGTTCCTTGAGATTAAATATAACATATCATCTAATTGGTGAATAAAAAATCTATAGTTGATTATAATTTTATTTATTGTTTGACTATCAATACACATTCACCATGTGTCATCTTTTCTAGGAGTTAATAGAGCTAGAATTGCACATGGACTAAGGCTTTCTTAATTAAAACTGCTTTTTAGTAAACCATCAACTTGTTTATTAATCTCAGCATGCTAAGTATGGTTAGTAGTGAGGAAGGTTAGGTAGTTGGGAATCATACATAAAATCATTGGTATGCTAAATGTATTTAAGAGGAGACAATTCATCAAGAAGCTCATTAAGTGTAATATCTTTAAATTATTAAGGAGAGGTGTGATCACTATAGGCATGTGAATCTCATCAGGGTTTAGGGTGACTTCCTTTACATCTAATAGGTGGAGGTTGGTTAGATCAAAAAACTTGCTAAAGTCATAAATTCTACATTCTTTTTTTAGATGAATAAGATGGATGAGATGAGCTAAAATTAAAATTAGTAATGGTGGCACTATATTTAGTAGGAGGGTTTACTATGGCAATCAGTTGAAGTGTATCACCTTTCTTTAGAATGAGCTTAGGTTTTAGATTAGAGGTTTCCTTATGGAGTGATATAGAAGGTGTCTTTTCTGCTTGTTTTACTAGTAGTAGTTTAATGGTCTTATTATTATATTTAAAAATATAATTATATGCCCTACCATAGTAAATAACATTCATATCATACAACTAAGGTTTTCTTTAGAGATAATGAGCATTGTCCAAGGCGAGGACATCACACAAAATTTTATTCTCATAGATTTTTATTTTAATTAGAATTAAGCATCAATTGGTGATAAGAAAAGATATATGATTTACCCAACTAATATGAAATGGCTCAAGGTGAGGTTCAAATTTTAGATTGGCTTGAGTTAAGTGTGTATTGAAATGACATTTATAGCACTTTTTCCATCTATAACTAACCCACATCCTTTTTCATTACACAAAACATACATGTTAAAAATATTCTTTCTTCTCCAATTTTTTGCCTCTGTTTTAATTACAGCAAGACACCTCATTACATTAACTTGTGGATCATCAGTAAATTCCAATTTTTCATCAGATAATGGAGTGTCGTCATAAAATTCTTCTAGATTATCATCTATTAGGTTTTTAACTTCATCTAAAAATAAACTTTAAGATTACATTTATTTTACTTATGACCTTTTTTGTGACATTTAAAATATATTACTTCCATAGTTTTCTTATAGCTCCATTTAGTAGAAGTTTTAGGCATATGGGTCAAGCCAATTGGATGGGTGGATCTAACAACAGACTTAATGAGATGAAGTAGATGGTACATGACTTTTAGTTTTAGATTTGGAAGCAAATTTCTTTTTTTGTTCAACTAATAAGTCATAGTGAAAGATTTATTTTATATGTGCACTCCATGGGTATATTGATTGGTTCAATCTCATTAGATCAACCCCATTAATCCTTTCGACCCAACTTGGCTCTTTTGAGTTAATAATATTGAAATGGAATTTAACATTAAATTGATTGCCAAAGTTGAGTCAAACCATTTCACTTGATTCCTCATATAAGTTTTATAGTGTACTTAGTTAAATTACCTATTGCTTTAAGTATAAGAGTTAATAAAACCTATATTTTTCTTAGGGCTTTAATTTGACTATCAAAGCCTTTATAAGAAAACTAACTTTGAAAGTCATTATGGCCAAGGATATCTTAAACAATTATTTAATTCAACCCAAGATGATTTGACTACTCAATGTAGATCAAATAAATCAACAAGTCAAAGTGTCTAATTTAAACCAAAATGGGGATACCTCCACTTTCAAATTGAAATTAACTAATTAAATAGAAAAATATTTCATGAAATTTGACATGAGACTAGAAGAGAGTGTATTCTATACTTTCCTATTTCACACCAATTAGTTTGACCAACTTTTGTGAGTCAAATCAATAGGTCAAAGAGATAAGTCTTAATGTGTCAAAGTAACCCATTAAGCCAAAATCTCCTAAAACCTCTTTCTTATCCCCATCAACTAGCCATTAGATATAATTGACTTATGAGTCATCTGCCATTGAAGGATGACTATAAAATATGAACTAAATTTCTAGACTCAGTGCTTCAAGGCACCATACCATGAAAGATGAACATATACTCTGAACTAAAAGATGGAGTAGAAATAAAAGGAAACTTAGTTTATACTTTATTTATTTAATTTTCTTGAGCTAGTGTTTATGGGTAGAAATCGCTACTCTTTTGTACCTTTATTTTATCTAGATATATATAAGCAAGTTGCTCATCCACACTAACTTGTTGACTCTTTTATAACCATCACAACATATTGATTTCATTGATTATCTTGTTTGCTGATGTTGTGCCTTTTCCTTTTTTTCATTATAATAAATTTATTTTAGATCTATATTATATGATTGGTTCTTAGAATTAAGAAAATATGTTTTCAATTAACTTTAATAAAATTTTATGTAACTTTTAATGATTAGGATAAACTTTTAAATATCAAAATTAAAGAATCTTTTAGCCACCTTTTTAAATTACAACCCATCAGCTTCTTTATATCTTGAAAAATGTATATAGTTGAGCCTTTCATAGAAATAGTTGTTGGCACCCATCATAACATAACCTTGACGTAAGCATGCATTAGAAATAAATTGTACATCATGCATAACCTCTTAATGATAGAACTTCAAGTAGGCATGGTTTTCAATGGCATTTATATTCCATATAGGTGTATAAGTCTGATTTTAGTAATCTAATCATATGGCTTGGTATTTACCCATCTCTTCCGTATGTAGGCATGTATTTACTCATGTAAAGATCATAAATCCTACATTTTTCTAGCCTATTCCCCTTAGAAACATCCATTTAGGATCCCATATCTTCCTTCTTTAGTAGGGGTCATGAAGTCACCTATAAATAATGCAACTCGTGGTTAATGGCATAACTTCTCTTAGCTGGGTTGGATTGACAACCTTCACAAGATAAAATGATAGATTTTTGAGGTCTAGACTAAGTTTGTTTTAACCTTTTCTTTAGTCTTTTTTTTACTCATAACTCTTTTCAGCCCATTATACTCCTTATAGAGATTTTGGCTATTTAGCAATAATTATCATGTAAACATTTTATACATTGAACCATCATTTTATCTGTTTGGTAATTCACCCTCTACCTTGTAAACTAACATTACATATATAGATTGTCTTATTATGATAATTATTGCTAAACTAAAATCTTTTCCTTTGAAAGTCTGAAAGAAAAGAAACTAAAATTAATATTTATGGCTTCATTATTTGAGAGTTAAGGTGTTAGTAAGGGTAATTAATTCGAGTGAGTACATTTTCCTAGGAGAATGGGTGACCCGTAATTCTCTTTCTTCCATCAACTTAGACAAATAGTTATAAATAAATATTGATCGTAAGTTTAGATAAGCGATAGAATCTAGTTTAGATTATTATCTTTTATCTCTCTCATGTGGAATATCTTATTATAAATTATATCACTTAGTTGTTACATTTGGACCTTTCATGTTGTTTGAATACATATGTGTTCTTATGACTACAATGGATCACATTGAGATCATGAATCCAAAGCCCTTCTAACAAGATATGTGCTATGTTCATAAGTAAAACATTACACTAATTGCAGTCTTTATAGCTACCTACCTTTATAAGCATAAAGAACCTATATATTGCGTATTAGAAGGTATGATTTACCTAAGTCACAAAAAATGGTTGAAGATGGGGGTTCTAACTTAAGTTCACTGAAGAAAGAGTATGGGTAGATATGACATCATAGAACTACTCATATATATCTCTAATTTACACCTCTTCTTCTTGGAAATCACACATGTTTTAAAAAATTTTCTCTATCAATCTTCATTACTAGCTATTTTCATGCACCTCATAACACTCAGTTGGTGTCCCACATACTTTATGTCTCATTTGAAATAGGGGTGTTATCATGGATCTCCTCTACTTCATCATTTACTACTATTATTTTTTTTCTTTTTTTCTTAATCTCATTTAAGAATATGATTTTTATCTTATGTTGATTTTACATGTGTCCTTTTTAATGATGCTTAAAGCACACCATGTTCTTTTTCTTTGAAGAAGATTCAATTGCATTTTTATTAGGTTGGGTACTAAAGAATGAAAGCATAGGTTTAGCAATAGAGTTTGGCTTTAATAGGAGAATGTTTGATAAGAGGAACTTTGACTCTTATATTTAAATGAGGATGGTTTTTTCTTATGATTTTCTATAAGCAAAGCATAGTAAAAACATCCTCAAGATTCCAAGGGTCTTGTAACTCCACCTCATTTTTAATATCATTTTTAAGGCTAATAAAAATTTATTGGCTAGGTATTACTCCTAATCAGTGTAATTGATCCTAACTAACAAATCATTAAAATATTCACATATTCAACCACATACATGCTTCCTTATCTTAGAGTTAATAATTGTTCATGCAATTTCTTCTTATGATTTCTTGGATAGTATTTGTCCTTAAGCATCTTTTTCATCTCTACTTAAGTGAAGATGTTTGCACTTAGCATCTCCTCCTTTAGTAAAATTTTTTTTGCATGGCCTAAAACATTCATTTTAGCAAATATGATTCTTTGATAGTCATCTATCTGGTATTGGTAAAAAAACTCATTCATCTTGGTAAGCTAGTCTATACAGTTATTGGATTATAGACTCCATCATAAGTCAAGGCATCAACCATAACCTTCTCAATTGGCTCATTCAAAAATTAGTGTACTTATGGTGGTCATTCTTGAGAGGATTCCTTAAAGGATATCTCCTAGGATTTATGTGTTTCTTATGATTTTCTACATGCTCTTCTCTTGATGTGTTAGCCTTAACAATATTTTGGACTATATATGGGGTTCATGCTTTAATGTTTAAGTTATGCATCAAATGACTAGATTAATTACTAAGTTTTAAATTCTATTAAATTTTATTTCAGTATGTAAGGCTGATTCTTCTATGCTTTTTTTTTAAATTGTCCATGTAATCTTAACTTACAGATTTAGGTCATAATAAGAGATGCAATATAAAACTTGATTTTAATATTAAAATTAATTTTAATTTTAATTTTAAAATATTCAAAGAGATGATTATAATTTTTTTCTAATGAAATGAATGCAAATGACAAAATTAAAATGATGTAATGCGTTCACCAAGTCTAAACATAATGGGAAGCTAACATAAAATAATAAGGCTAGAACTTAAATTAATCCTTAATTATTCCAATGTGGATTCTCCTATGTTAATATAAATCAAGGTAAGAGTTTAATTACTTTTTGGATCACTGCTTCACTGATTTGGAGCCTCTCAAATCAATTAGGTTAAGGTAAGCTTAGGGATAATAGCTTGGTTAATAAAAGTGGACTCAACTGATTGTTTATAGAATTGAATTAAACATGAAATCCAATACTAGTTTTTGCAATAAAAAATAAAATATGGCAAGTCCAAGATATAGAGAAAACTATTTTATGATATCAACTCCACCCTTTGCAATCATTTTGCTCCTCTTGGTGATCACCTTCCAAATCTATCCACCAAATTTATGTTTTGATATCAAATGTGATGTAGGTTGTGGTTGGGTCAAGCCAAGTGACAAATTTGATATAAAACAAACACTTCTTCACATAAATAACTATGTCCAAAGACTTCATTCTCTTTTTTTTTTAATTTAATTTTTATGACTAGACCTCATGTATTAGTTATAGTCCTCCTTGCTTGGGCCCTGACTATGGGACAACCTATATTTTGCATCATCTTGTGCTTCACCAAAGATGGTACTCAAGAAAAAATGATAGCTCAAATTCACTAAGTCAAAAGTTTAAGGCTAGACAAAAAAAAAAAAATCATATTACGAGCTACATAAGTCATTATTAGAATTGTATTTTTTTATGTTTATTCTATGAGTCCAAAATACATTTATATAAATAATTGTGAAATAACTTGGATAAAAATAAGTGAAGCTAATCAAAAATTACTTTATTTTTTTAATTAATATAAATTATTCATAATAGATTCTACCATATGATGCATATCATATTATATAATATATTTAAGATGAAAGTATCAAATCAGATAAATTTACATTAATTATGATATTTTCAAAATTAATAATTAAGAATTTGTCTTGCATGATGTATATTATATTGTATGATAAAGATCAATCAAAATCAAACTCACCATAGTTTATTACCTTAATTAAATGAATAAAAAATAAATTAGTCATATTGTAAGATGAATATTTTATCATACAACTAGTTTTTAGTTCATTTTATTTAAGTGGCATGAATCAAAGATTAAATTAATGTTTACTAGGCTTAATTCATCATATAATATGAAGTTAATTAATCCATACAATTATCTAGAACTTACTTTACATAAAATAAGTGGGTTTATACTAATCATGTTGCACAATGCTTATATTTTAATGTATGTTGCCTTGACTTTTTCTAAGCTTCTCTTTTAGGGTTTGTGTTTAATGTACATGATATAAATATCATATTATTAACCATACAATGTGATAATGGCAAATTTTTTTATAAAAAGAGATGAGAAATGATGCTTCTTGTGTGAGACTCTTTATTATTTGATTTTAAAAACTTAAGAAGAAAGATCTTAATATGAGAGTGTGGACCATTTTCTTGTCTTTCATTGTCTTTATTTTGATCCTTTGTTAGTTTTTATGATTTGTGGAGAAATTATGTTGAAACTAAAAGAGACAAAGATGTTAAATAATGCTCTTTGCTTAACTTGACGGGCTTGTGATTTTTCTTGAGGTAGTTTACCTTTTTTCAAGTAATCTAAGGGATTGTCTCCAGCCTAACTCTTTGTCGTTCTTAGCAATAGTAACCTCCCCTTCAAAAGCATATTTATTAATGAGTTCAGCATCAATAGAAGATAGGACCTGACGATTATGCACTTCTATTGATATGAACTCACCATCCGAACATGTCATCTCTTTAGCGAGCTTGGCTAGAGCATCAGCTATGACATTTTCTCCTTGAAGGGCCCTATAGATGGTAATCTCTCGAATTTGGGCAGCATCTCCATAGTGTGCCAGTCGTAGTGATGGAGTTTAGGCTTGAGAACTTTATAAGACACAATGGTTTGGTTGACCAATTATGAATCCCCAAAGATATTGATGTCTTCAATGCTTAAAGAGATGGCCAACTCCAGACTAACGACCACGGTCTCATATTCAGCTTCATTATTTATGCAGGACTCTAATAGATGGTATGATAATCTTAATATACAGTGGTCTAGGGTTAAGAAGACTATCTATATCCCTTCTTTGCATGGAAGACTGGATTGTGGTTTTTCTTCTCTTTGAGGAGAAGCTACACCATCAAAGTATATTTCCCATTGATGGTTGTTTGCATCCCCTAAACTCAAGATTTGCTCATCTAAAAATCATCATTCATAGGGGAATCAGTAAGAAGATGATGCATTGCTATGAAGTCTGCAAGCACTTACCCTTTCACACCATGAAGGGGTAGGAAGGTAATATTGAGTTGCAATAAGATCATGGACCATCGTGCTAACCGTCAGGATAGCATTGGCCATGTCTTGAGATATTGCAATAGATTAACTCTAAAAATTATGTTGATTTTGTGAGAAAGAATATAGTGTCATAGTTTTTGAGCGGTGAAGATGAGAGATAGTGATGCTTCTAAATGGGTGGATAATTTGTCTTTGTAGGAATCAAACAAAAACTCAAGTAATAGAGTGCATTCTCTTTCCCTTAGTCATTAGCTTTAACTAACAAAGTATTAAGGGAGTCGTCTAATACAGTTGTGTAAAGTATAAGAGATTTTCCTTAGATTGGGGCGGTTAAAACTAGTGATTCCATGAGAAACTACTTGATGCTCTCAAATGTGTGTTGTCATTTATCATCCACTTAAAATTAGCTTTCTTCTTGATCAATGCTATGAATGCTAGATAGGTTGGATATGAAGCATCTTAGATATGCCAACCTTCCTTAGAATAATTTGAGTTGGGTTAAGATTTTAGGAGGCGGCATATCTAATATCATTTTGATCTTTTTGGGGTCAATTTGAATCCCTCGGTGTTGCACATCAAACTCTAGAAGCTTTCCTGAAATCATCTTAAATACATACTTCAGAGGGTTCATCTTAAGGTTGTATTACCCCAATTGATCAAAAAGTGCTCTAAAGTCAAATAGGTTGTCTTTCTTTTATTTGCTTTGACTATGAGATCATCGATGTAGCATTCAACTTGATAAAGAATGAGTTCATTAAAGATCGAGTCATGGCTCGATAGTATGTGACGTCATAATTTTTACGGCTGAAAGGCATGACCTTATGGCAATAAATTTTGATCAGGGTTGTAAATGTAGTATTCTTTTTATCTTTAAGTGTCATCGTAATTTGATTATAACCACATGAGTCATCCATGAATAAGAAGATTGCATGAGATGAGACTATATCCACTATCAGCTTCGGTATAGGCAAAGAGAACTCATCTTTGGGACATGCCTTATTAAGATCCATAAAGTCGACAAATATATGAATTTGGTCATTCTTCTTCTTGACTGGGATGATGCTGACTAACTAGGTAGTGTATTTTTCTTCTTGAATGAAACCAGCATTGATTAATTTCTTGATCTCAAAATGACTTATCGTTCAATGTCTAATCGCATGCATCTAGGAGTTGCTTGACTAGGATAGTGTCAGGCTGAATTGCTAATTTATGAACTGTGACTTAAGAAGTTAATCCGAGCATTTCTTCATAGCTCCATGTGAAGCAATCCTTAAACTTTGAGAGTAGCATAACTAAGTCATTGGTTTCAGTTTCATTCGACAAAGAACTGGCGTAGATTGGGCGTGGATTGTCTTCAATGCCAAAATTGATTTCCTTCAGTTCGTTAATAGTTGACTTGATCTCTTCTTCCAGTTTCGGGGTGCATCTCTAACTTGAAGGTCATCTAAATTGTCTAAAGTTTTTAAATACATCTCTTCAAATGAGTTAGTGTTGTTAAGAAAGAACATATCACACTCCAAATTGTTGGTGATGATTAGGCAGTATTTATCATTTACTAGACCTGCTGCACCAAAGCCTAGTCCTGGTCTTAATTGAGTGTTCTTGCATTTATTGTCCCATAATTTTTCAAAGTACTTTGACTTATGTTTAGACCATGTTTTTGGAATTAAACCTTCCATTACTAAATTTAGAACACAAGATGAGTACCAATCAAATGGTAATATTATTAATTCTTTGAATGAATTATTCTTAAACTCTACATCAACTTTTGAGCTTATGAATGCTGCTCCTGGATAAAATCTTTGATTCTTTGCATCTTTAACTACTAAACCTTCAATATTTTATGAGAAAAATAGGGTTAGAGCTAAAGTGCTCAGATGCAATCTCATAGTTTCACATAATGAAGATTTAGATACACTTAAGCTTTATTCAAGGACCACATCCTAATCACTATCTGACTCAAGTGTCACCTCCAACTAAGTCTTTTGAAATGAGGAGATGGCTAGTGGAAAGATCTTTCTCCACTTGAAGACTAAACTCACAATTATTGTAAGAGTATCTAAATTTTCATTCTCCAGAGGAAAATCCTTCAACACCAGGGAGTGTTGATGCAGGGCATCATTGTGACCATCATTGACGTCATCACTATAAAGCTTAAATTTCTGTATTGAACCTTTATGTTATAATTTAGGTTATGTATTATTGGACTTTTATATTTTATATCATATTTTGGGCTTAAATGTATTTAGTTATTCCTATTTCATGACCCATGTAGTAATTTCATAGTGGTAGATATGATATTTTGGGTAGGTATGGAAGGGATGGTAGGTTTGGTAATATGTGGTGGTAGGTGTGGTTATGATGGTGGTAGGTTTGAGTTTAGAGTTAGATTTAAGTATTTTTAACTCTCCCTCTTAATCTTATAAATAAGGAGACTCTTGTAATGCTTGGTACATGACTTTGGAATAAAAATTATCTTCTTAAATTTATTTTACTCTTTCTTTGTGTGCTTTTCACCCGAGTGATAGACTATTTGCGTGTGTGAGTTCACAACTCTTAGAGAATGACTTCTAAGAAAGGAACGTGATCTCCACAATGACAAACTATTTGTAAGGGTCGACTTCAACTTTTCATCGCTTCTTTGCTAGTTATTTTAAATCTACATGTTAGATTGTTCATAGCCTTTCATTTATTTTTTTTACACTTATAAGATTAAGATCTCTAGTGTGATTAATATAATTTTAGTCAAAATCTTTTCAACTTCATTAAATTCATAATATTGTGAATTTGCTTAATAGTAGTGTTCAATTATTATTACTCTTTTATGAGAATTTAAAATTTATTGATGTAATCAACCTCATATCATAAAAGTCACTCTCGTCCTACATCATTATCATGTTCTAAATCTTTCATTATCATTATTAAAATTCAAGATGATGATAATATGTAAAATTTTAAAATTGGAAATCATTTAATAAAATCAACATGTGGTTTTTAGGTGGAAGAATATAGCACTCTCATTTGGAAGAGTGTTTCAATTAATTAGATATTATACTAAAAAATATGTCACTATCTAATTAAGATCTAACTCTCTTCCAAAATGCATAATTAAAAGTATCTCCACTACAATAAATTAATTTCTCTAAGTCGAGGCACAATTTAGAAAACTATATGTAGTATCTTATTTAAACACCACACTACCTCTTTATGATGGGGTATATGGTTTTCCAATATTTCTAATCTTTAGTCTATTTCTAAACTAAAAACAATTGATGCCTAAATAGTGTCGCACTTCTATTCTTGATCTTTATTTTTGTCTTCTTATTGCTCTTTATGGATTAAGAAAATAAAGAATTTGTCATCTTTACAAAAAGAGTTGAAAATTGCAACACCAAATACTTGAAGGTGGATCTCTTATGAAAATTATGAATGATCAAAATGCTTCACCATTCATGGTCCCATAGATTGACATTTGTTTATTATAAGAAATTCTAGGAAATAAGTATCATACTATGTCCAACATGCTTGTCAATACAACACTTGAAGCACTTCTTTGCAAATGAATTGGATGCTCTTTTATATTCTCTCTTCTCTTGATTCATGATGTGCCTAGAATAAATTTAAACTTAATATTACTACTAGTATTAATGAGTTGCTATGGAAAAATTTGAGAATGTCCTTACTTTGATGAAAGCTAATAATGTTATATATTGTAACATGCTAATTTTATCTTGCTAGAGACTTGTTCTATTAAAATATTACTCCCTCATGAATTCTCTTCATATTTTGTTTATTAATGGTTTAAAAATAAGTGACAATCTTACATCTAGAAGACCAAAGCTTTCCTAATTATCCAACTTATATGAAAAGGGAATTAAAAGTCTTAACAACCTTTTGTTTTAAGGCCCTTTTGCAATACTTCTATTTAGAATTCTAGTTTCAAATTGTGAATTTTTTTTTTCTTATTACATCTCTCAATTAATCAATTTTTAGAGGCTAGCAAAAGGGTTAACCATCCCACTATTAATAGCTACACCTTTTGTTAGTTTCTATGCTTATTTATGCTCTATGTAAGAAATAAATGATAGATGTTTTAAAAATAAGAAATAAAATGAACATTATTATTAATAAAGGTGACTTCATGATTGTTAAAAAAGGTGACTTCATGATTAGGATGGTGGAAGAGATTTATGGCCTTTACAAGTCAAGGAGTTAATATTTATTGAGTGCGAGTGATCATCTAGGTAGAAATTGTTTGTTCTCTTTCATGTTTGGGTCACAGGTAATGGCAGCAATCACAGTTTTAGATTTTTATTTTTTGAGCTAGCATTTCTCTCTCATTGAAATGTTCATCCAAGATTTGGGTTGTAATTTTGATTGTTGGGGAGAGTATCACTATTTTGTGTCCTAGATCGTTCATAAGGAAGCAATATGGATATGAACTCTAGTTTTTTTAAGGTTTTTTTTCCCTTGGGAAGCATATGGGAGAGCTTGTTTATTCTTCTTAGATGGATCTCTATTGTACCTCATTTTATTTGAATATTTTTTAATAAAAATTTAAACAATAGTGTTAATAAATATGCCTTAATCGAGTTATTATCAAGTCATAATCGATCTCCTTAACTAGCTTATTCATGAGCTTTAAATAATAGTGTTTGTTGTGTGCTAGAAAATCAATTGTGGTAGAATAAAACTTTACGCCTTAGCCTTGTCGAGAAATCCAGCACACAAACAGATATTTGAAGAGACAATGAGAAATTCCAACATTTTTACGTGAAAAAATTCCTAAAAGAGGGAAAAAATTACGGGGTTTAGCACAATAAAAATGTTCCACTATATATATGTTTTGAAGTACAAAATTTAAGTTTTCCCCATAACAGGATTACAGAGTTGTATGTGAGAAAGCCTGACAACGAAAATCCCAGAATCAGGTAACAACAACTATGCAGCGGTAGTTGGGCTGTAATAGTTGTTGGTGGCAGTCGACAATAGTGAATGACGGCTGCCGGTGATGATCTGACGACTGTCGGATGGTGGCAGCTAGCGGTGGTGACCGGTGATGGTGGTCGGCAGTGACCAAGAATAATGGCCGATAATGGCTACCGTATAGCGGTGGCGGCCATGTGGTCAGCGGCGATGTGATGATGATTGGTGATAGCCGGTGGTTCAGCATGGTGGTCAGCGATGGTTATATGCGGTAGGACCGGCGGTGAATGCTAACGGAAATGCGTGGTCAGCGTGGTATTGCGGTAGCCAGCGGTAGTGGGAGGTCGATGGTCGTGGCGACTGCAGTGGTCAACAATGAAGCCGCATGATAATCGTCAGCAGCGTGGTGGCCGTGCCTAATCTGCGTGGTCAACAGCGAGACCTCTGTGGCCAAAGGACCGGTGGTCGGCGGTAGTACCTGGCGGTGGTCCGGTCGTCATCGGTGGCACGATTATGCTATGAGGTTCTTCAAACCTCAGAGCTCTCTCATCTCCTTTGCTTCGGGGCCCCTCATATGAAGAATGAGGTACTATTTATAGATTAGCGGAGTATCGTTTCTATAAATATATACAAAATTCAAGCCACTCCATCGGATGACTCAAAATGATTCTTTTGATCATCTAATGCATTTTAGGTATTTGAATACCTAAATGAAGTTAAAATTAAGAGATCTTCGGCTTGTTAGATCTGACTCGTCAAGACGCTCGATTTGACTAGAAACACTCCATATTTAGGAGTTGATTGATATCCCAAAGTTTTCAATTATATTTAAAGCACTTGATCTGGGTTAGTCTTGACTCAGAATCAGATTATTTTCGACATCAAGATTCGTGTTTTGACTAGTGAAATTTTCAGTGTCATATGAGTGTTCATGAACATAAATGAACTTAACAACAAATTATTCAAGCTTGTTCATTTAACAATCTAGTATTTTATAAAAATGTTCAAACTCATTCGATTAGTTAATAAAATGATCATGAACAAGTTCTGATCGAGCAAAGCCATAAATAGTTTGTCAAATGCTCCATTTATTTGCAGCCCTAATCTTCCTCCTTTTTTTGGGTTGTGTGACCAATTGATTTTAGCTCACATAATTTAGCCTTTCTTTATTTGAAGGCCTTTTTCCTAATCTTGTTCATTTTATTTACATTTTTATGCCCTTTATTTTCAGCT
Organism: Cymbidium sinense; assembly: GCA_021442155.1. Classification (NCBI taxonomy): domain Eukaryota; kingdom Viridiplantae; phylum Streptophyta; class Magnoliopsida; order Asparagales; family Orchidaceae; genus Cymbidium; species Cymbidium sinense. Next base: position 67,047,742 of record CM038227.1, on the reverse strand, counting down.
AATATAATCATGATGTATTCCTTAATCTAATCCTGTCGCTTTTGTTCACTGCATGCTATACCCGTTGTAATTTTAGTTTTCATATAATTGAGCTAGGGGTCATTTATTTATTTTAAAAAAGTCATGAATGTTCTAACGTCCTATCATCATTTCATTTAATTTTTAGCAGATGAAACTTGTATGAAATTGAAATCATTTTTTTTATACTCATGATAATTAAATTAGATATTAATAATTAATATATTTTTTGAATATAAAACACAATATAAAAATAATTAATTTTTTCACACATCAAGCACACGAGAATTGAGGCCTTTTGGTTTTTTTTTTAAATGATTTTTGTGAGAATTTAATTATAAACTTATATATATATATATATATATATATATATATATATATATATATATATATATATATATATATATATATATATATATATATATATATATATATATATATAAGGACTTAAACAAAAAAAATTTTGATTGAAATCTAAAATTTTCAACTACTAGATTAAAATATCTTGTATGCATTTTAGAATGCGTTTAAGATAGCTTTCTAGTTACTTTATTTTTTAAAAAAATAGTCAGAAATCAAAACAGCTTCGTTTGGCTAATAGTTTTTTGATTATTTTTCAGAATATCGAAAAAAAAAATAATTTTGAAAATCAAAACTATTATTTTCAAAATCAAAGCTCTTGGAATATGATACCTATTAAAAAGCTACTTTTTATTTTTATTTTAATTATAATATAAATAACAGCTTTTAAAAAGACTATTTTCTTTAAATAATTTTACAATCAACTTTTAAAAAAATTATAACTCTTCTAAATCGACCCTTAAACTTCCCTTCTAATTTGGTCATTTGAAAAATTGTCCGTTCACCCAATCAAGTAGCACCCTGATAGACTAGCGAATGGTTTCTAGGGCTCTCGGGAATTCTTGGTGCTCTCTCCTGGCTCTGAACTCTCCTTCTCGTAAGTATTCGCTCTCTGCCTCACACTCCCTTGCTCTCGCCTCGGCCCTTGGCCAGCTATACTGCTAGCCCCTCTATCCAAATGGATTCTGAGCGATCCTTCTCCAAAGAACTTTCCTTCTCTCCCCTCGCTCTCTTAATGGATCCATCCTGTCTCCCTCCCCTCATCTACTCTCTCCGTCCAAATTGGAAAGACCTTCTTGCAGTCGAATGACAAAATAGCTCTATTTCTCTTTCCTTTATCCCCTGACTCAAATGAAGTCTCCTTCTGAGGAGGAATTACAAGAGGCGAGTGAGTGGAACCTTTCTCCGTGGGTTACTGTCGATCATGGATCGTTGGTTTGTAAGAAGGAAATGGCAGTTAAAAGGGAGCTTTGAGTTACTTACCCTCGAAGGTGACTTTTCTTGTTTAAATTCTCATGTCAAGAGGACTTTGATCTGGTTTGGGACAATGGTCCATGCTTCTTGAATGGTAGGCCCTTTATCTTCCAGAAATGGAGCTGGGACTTTAGAGCTTCAAAGGAAAATATCACTGAAATTCCCCTATGGATTAAACTTCCAAATTACCCTCTTTGCTGTTGGAATGAAATCGGTTTTTCGAAGGTTGCAAGTAGAATCGGAATACCACTTGCAGTTGACAATCTCACTGCGTCGAAAGCGCGTATCTCCTTTGCTCATATTTGCGTCCAAATTAACCCTTCTTCTCCTCTTCCCACTTCTGTTACCATGAATTTAAATGGACTAAAATTTGAGCAGCCTGTGCAATACGATTGGAAGCCTACAGCGTGTGCCAAATGTAGCACCTTCTCACATGACCATTCCTCTTGTCCTCTTAATCCTGTCATCACAGAAGCTCAACGGGTGTAGCCAGCAACAGACCCACCTCTACCACTACCAAGTCAAACACACCCCAAAACCCCCCTTCTATTAGTCCAGCAAATCCTCCTATTACCGTACCTGATTCATTAACTCTATCCAACATCATCGTTAATTCCGTATCATCCTCCCTGCTCCCTCACCCAAGCATTAATGATCTAAACCAAACTCCTGCCCTTTCTCCCTCCAATGAGGAAGGTATTTCCCTCATAAACCCCCCTACCCATCTATCAGGTCACTCTGAGATTCCTTCTTCATCCTCCTTTGGCATGACGACCAGATCAGCGGCTTATTCTCCTACTCGGCTAGCTTCTTCCAAATCAAGGGAACTCCTCCCCAGGAAAGAAGGCGATCTAACCTCGACCAAATCACGAGATTCAAACACGGGCCGAGCAAAATCAAAAGAAAAGGGTAAGAAGCCTCTAATTCATCCAGCTCAATGACAAGTATCTCCATTGGATGTTGGAATGTTCGGGGGCTTATGGCTCCAGGAAGGTTGGCTGACTGTTCTCGAATTATCAAGAACTTCAAGCTAGAAATTTTCTGTTTACTTGAAACAAAACTATCAGTGGATTACTTCAGTGATAGGTCTTCTGTAGCCCGTGCTAAACTCTTCCCCGAGGAGGATACCTGTCATAACTGTGATGAAAGATTTGGTGGACGTATTTGGCTCAAATGGAACTCCTCTACTATCCATTTCAGTCCAATGGCTTGGTCCCCCCAATTTATTCACGGACTGCTCTCCCCAGTTGGCTCTCATCCCTTCTTCGTCACCTGGATATATGCATTCAATGATGGCCGAGATAGGCTATCTTTGTGGGATTCTCTAAGGTCTATTTCTTCCTCACTTTCTTCCTCTCCTTGGATATTAATGGGTGACTTTAACTGCATTCTTCTCTCAAAGGATAAATCGGTGGTAACCCTATCCCAATCAATCAACATTGATTTCAAAGCTTGTACTCAGGATTGCGGGCTTATGGAATTATCTAGCACTGGCCTTTTCTACACCTGGTCAAACCAGCAGATAGAGAATCCCATCTCCTCCAGAATAGACCGTGTCCTATGTAACCCCTCCGCTTGAGCAATTCCCTCTTCTTACTATAATGTACCTAACCCCTCTCCTCACCACTCCTCTTATAACATACCTCTCAAAACGCCAAAGCTACCTCGCTTTCATGTTCAGAAACTACTGGACTAAACATGAGAATTTGAAACATCACATTCAACTATTATGGGATGGTTTTATTCCTGGTGACCCATTGTTTGTCTTCTCCAAAAAGCTCAAAATTATAAGATCCTTTCTCATCCAATATGAGGGATTCCACAAACCATTAAGGCCCATCTCAAATTCAAACAGAACTTGATTCTATTCTCTTTTCTGGATAGAGACCCTTAAATATTACCTTCGCCAAGAGCAAAAGGGCAATTATTCCAACCTTCTAACTATAGAGCACATGTGGGCTAGACAAAGGGCAAAGGCTCATTGGTTAACAAATTCGACGACGATCAAATTTCTTTATGGTCACATAAAAGAAAGGAAGAGCTCTAATATAATCCGTCTATCCGCCCCCAATGGATGCTTTTAGATCACGAGGATATTGTTAAAGAGGTTTGCACATACTATTCATCCTTGTATAATTGATCACTATTCGAATTGGCTTACAAGAAGGTTTAGTAGGAACACTCTCACGTAAGCACAAGTGGAGGCTGGATTCTTTTACCGATGCGAAATAATTAATGCGCATAGCATAAATGAAAACAAATCTCCTGGTCCAGATGGCTTCAATGCAAGGTTCTTTACTTTCTATTGGGATATTTTAGGAACTCAATTTCTGAAAGCTGCACATTTCTTCTTTCAAACTAAGGCTCTTCCGGATATCTTCAAACATAGCTTGCTCACCCTTGTCCCAAAGAAGAAACATTCCAATATTATCTCTGATTTCAGACCCATTTCTCTATGTAATACCTTCTATAAGGTTTTAGCAAAAGTTCTGGCTACAAGGCTGAGCAAAGTTCTGCCCTCTATCATTCATTGCTCCCAATCAGCCTTCATAAAGAATAGGGATATTGCTGAAAACATATTTCTTGCTCAAGAAATTTGCTCTGACTTTCTCCCTTCCTACCCTGAAGAGAAATTCCTGGCTAAATTCGACCTTAGGAAAGCATTTGATCTGGTTAATCGCACCTCTCTTCTAGAAAGACTTCATCTCAAAGGATTTCCTTCAACCTTCATAAAGCTGATTAAGGCTTGTATCACTAATGTGCCATATTCCATAGTTCTCAATGGAGAAATTAAAGGGTTCTTTCACTCCTCAAATGGGCTAAGGCAAGGATGTCCACTCTCTCCCTTTCTATTCACTGTGGTGATGGATTACTTCTCTAATTTTCGAAAATGAAGTATATATGAGCGATTTTCCCTCTTCTCGAAACTATGGGGTATCCCACCTCCTCTTTGCTGATGACCTTATAGTGGTTGGTAAAACCGACTTCCCAACAATGAACTCTCTCAAATCAGCTCTCGACTCACTTCACTCATGCATGGGTCTCTCTGTCAATAGAGACAAATCAATGATTAGCTTCTCAAAAAGCTCTAATTTGGTACCTATATTTTGTAGAGCTTCGAATTAACACCACAAACCTTCCCATACAATACCTTGGCCTCCCCCGGTTTCGCTCCCTCAAAATATTGCATTTCAATACACTTATTGACAAGCTATTCATTTGGTTAGCTGGATGGAAAAGTAAACTTCTTTCTTTAGGGGGTTGGTATCAACTTATTCGATCTTCTATAAATGGCCTTTTATCCCTCTGGTTCGGATCAAACTTGTCCTAAAGGTGTCAAGAAGTTAAACTCTATAACATCTAACTTCTTCTTCCATGGAGGGAAAGAAACAAGATGCATATCATCTCTTGGAATAAAGTCACAACCACAAGAGAGCATGGGGGAACTGGTCTTACATCAAGCTCTACATTGTACTCCATCTGTAAGGTAAAAACAATATTAAAACTCTTAAATGAGCACTCTCCTTTGGCTACATGGCTTTTAACAAATCTTCTCTATGGAAAAGCTACCCCTAGGGCTTCTTCACATTGGAAAGATATATCAATTGTTGCCTCAAGGTATAAAGACCATTTCCAACTCAAAGTAGGCTTAAACTCAAATTTTTCCTTCTTCTTTGACCCATGGTGTGAGGGTCTTTCTATGGTGGATCGTTTGGGACAGCATTGCATTTCAGCTTTAAATCTTCACCCTCATACTAAACTTAATGCTTTCCTTATAAACGGGGAATGGGCTCTGCCCAACATATTCAGCAACTTATTCCCATCCTGTTTTGACATTATTAGTAAAATTACAGACTGTAAAGCTAGTGACTTGACTAGTTGGAAAGGTCAGAAGGAAATCAATGCAAGGCTTATCAAACTTTCATTTTTTGATCATCTTCCTAATGTAAGTTGGCAAGATGGAGTCTGGTTCAAGGGTATGGCAATAAATCAGGCTTTGTATTGTTGGCTGGCTGTGATCGGAGGTCTCAAAACCTCAGATGTGCTTTGCGCTAGAGGAATTGGTCTTAACTCATTTTGTTGTCTTTGCATGGAAGAACTAGAAACACACTCACATTTGTTCTTTGAATGTACATTTTCTATGGCTTTGATAAGGAATCTGTTGCCAAATGGCTCTTTTCTTCTTATAAATCCGACGCTTAACCAAGTTCTGAGCACTATATCTACTACTGAGCATAAAGCCATAATCAGGCTTAGCTATCTTATTACTGCTATGGCTGTTTATCATATTTGGAGGGAAAGAAATTCACGAATTCATCAACGGGTGGAGTCCTCTCTCTCTAACATTATTTCCCGTATCAAAACTCAAATTGGCTTTCTTAGGAGGTGGAAGTTTAAACTAAAATGGCAGCTCGGCTATTATGGAATCTGGCGGTTCTTTGAAACTATATTACCTTGGATCTTCCAAGCCAAACAATGTTTCTTCTCTTGGATCTCTTCTCGGGATTAACAATCTTGTTTGACCAGGACAATGATGAACATCGATTAAATGGTTTTTTGCTGATGCCAATGACTAATACCTAGTTGGTTCTCCTCCCAGGCGACCCCCTTGCAACCAGCCAACCTTGGTTTGTTTCCTCAGGTATGCTTCACGAGTTATACTCAGACTTTTTCCCACAGGTAGCTTGGATGGCTTGGAGGATGCCGGAGGGAACTATTTATATATTTTCTGGGTTTGCTCCAAGCTGAAAGGTTTTTTGTGAATTATTGGTAGAGTCTTGGTTGTCTCCTTTTCTGAGTCCTGTAAGGTCAATCTTTTGTTAATCCTCTCCCAGCTCTTTTGTTTCCTCTAATTGTTTTTGATTTTACATGTAACTATTTCTTCTTTGGAATGAATTGAGCTACGGCTCTCAAAATTTTTCCAAAAAAAAAAACTTTTCAGTTCGAGTTAAAAAAAAATTTTAAAATTAAAAAAGCCAACAGCAGTGGGGAGCACCGGTATTCTTCGAAAAACAAATAAGTGCTCTGTGCATTTCTCTAACGGATGTGGGCCCCACCAATTCCTCTCCATCTGTGACAGCTCGCCGTCTCGTCGCCAGTTTGTCACTCGGCCACATGTCATAATATTATTGGCAAATTTAGCGAAGTATTCTCCGCAATTACTATTTTGCGGGAAGTGCCAGCAAAAATAGAAATACGCGTCTTGGGCGATCTGCTTCCCCTTAACTGGGAATATTTTTTTTAAATAAATTAATAATGCTGATAAATACAACATTTAAAAATCTTTTTCTATCTTATATATAATATTTTTTTTTTCAAAATGCTTAATATATTCTAAATATGTAAAATGTTATTTTAGTACTTTATGTTACTTTCTACCCAGCTCGTCTCCCCATTCATCTCCTCATCCCCTACACACTTGCAATGCAAGCTGAAATATTATAGGCTTCCTTTAGCTAGACTTTTTAAGTGCGTTTAAATTTTTAGATCATGAAAAGGTGTATAATTTTACTATTTGAATAGGGAGCTTTATTAAAATATTCTTTTAGGCCATTGGCCACTAACTTCTTGTTAAGGTAAGAGCGATGATGAAGTTTTCTCTTCATCTCTTGATTGGTACTTTATATGTGATTGTAACCCTCCTGAATCGAGTTTGGATGCTTACATATTTTGTTGCTCCTTGAGATATTTTTTAACTGAGCCTGAGCCTTTTTTTCTTGCTTTATTTTTTATTCATGTTTTTCATCTTTATTTTCATTTACTTGTGCTTATTCTTTCTTTAATATCTTGTTAGAGTATTTTGCAGGTTTTGGAGTCTTGCATGGTCGTTCGAGTGCTGTAGATGAACTACTTTTGTTTTTTTTGTTTTTTTTTCATTTTTTTCTTATCTTCTCTTTGTATTAGGTTGGAGATTTTTCTCTTTAGGCATATTGTAGCTCTTTGAGCATTAGTTTAAGAGAATTATTTTCTTTATGGACTATGTACTCTTTTTCATTAGTAATAAAATTCTTTTTTTTTTCCTTTAAAAAAATATAAATGTCATGCTGAAAAATCTTGACTTCTTTGTAATCACAATACTATTTATAAAAATTTAATAGTGTGAATTTTTATTCTATAAAATTATTAAGGATGGTACAATGCATATTTAAAATTATTGTAATAGAATTTCATATAATAATTTTTCTAGAAAATAAAAAATAATAATTCTCGCATTTAATTCATATTTTTTAAACAAATTTGGTTTATTTTCCTGTATATAATTTTTTTCAATTTTAAAAAAATTCAGGCTATTTTATCACTCCATTCCAACTTTAAAATTTGTGAACCGTATAAATTAACTATTTAAAATTCTATAGAGTAGAATAGAACAGATGCTTAAATTTCAGAAATAAAATATTAAGCTGTTTATTTCCATAAAATTTAGTGGTTTTTTTGTCTTTTACTTTAATAATATTTAATTCGGGTCAAACGAAATCATTACTTAGTCTTAAAATGTACTAATGATCCAAACATTAACCTACAGCTTTTCAACCATGATTGGAAGAACAGAAGTTTTACAAAAAATATTTTTAAACCAATTTTTTAAGAAGCTTACATCTAAACCAAACGAAGCCGTAGTCTCAGCCAGGCTGCCATTAAAAGATCTAAGGATCAATCTCGCCTTGGCTCATTTCAAAAAACGAGATAGCCTCTCTACTTTGACTTAGTCCAAGCCCAAACCCATCCCCAGTCCTTCATGACAACCATGGCCCCCACGACATCTGCCAATGAGAAGAAAAAATTTCCCATCTCGTTCACCTTCGCTCTCTTAAAATCTTCAAGTTCTTCTTCCTCTTCCATTTCTTCTATGTCATCCATTTCTCTCTACAATAGTTTATATCAACCGTATAATAGCACTACTTCGATTCAAACCAAAAAACTCAATTTTTTTTCCAAAGGTGATGGGATAGTAGTTTTCGCCTCACTTAGTTTGAGCTAGTTGTTTCTTTTTAATGGGGCATAAGTAAGAGGTGCACCATTAACTCTAGTTTACAAAATCAAAGTAATTGTGGTTGAGGTAGGGTGAATTGAAGTTCAATTGATTTGCTTCAAAAAATAAAAGAATTTTTAAGTTGGATTTATGATATTTCCTTAGTTGCAATGTCGAATGAAGTTCTGATTCTAGTTGTCCGCATGGGGCAATCATGTTGTTCTACATTGGGAAGGATGGGTCTATGGGATGCTTCTCATTTTAAATTAAGTTTTATTCATCATTGGGGTTCAAAGAGTGGAGCTTTACTTTCCAGTAGATTGCATTAGGGAATTTCTTTGGACTCTATAATGCAGCATCATCGTCATTGCAAGACGAATAAGGATTTTTTTGTCACACCCCAGATGACCCCCTACCTTTATCCTAGGGTCAATCTGAAGTGTAACATAATAGGATGACTCGGTTGGACACAAATTCCAGACCGCGTTCCAAAGCTGCTTCTTCTGAACAAGTGAAATTTCATCTAATCAAATCATCACAAATATTTACAATTCATACTACTTAACTTAATTCATATCACAATTCGAGCATGAAATCTTTAAGTTTATAAATAAATACAGAGCAACTAAAGACATCAGTATTAAAATTTTGTACGTACCAAAAAAAAAGCCTTTAAGCTTCCCAAAACTATACACCCCAAAACTGTACAATTCAACAAAACAGACTAGCTTCTACCCAGCTCGTCTTTTTTTGAAATTATCAATGGTAGCATCATAAGCTAAAGCTTTGTCAGACAAAAATGCTAAAATAAGCTCAGTACAAGACAGTAGGAACAATCGTGCATATACATGTAAATTTACAAAACTGGTAAACTGTGCTGCAGTAATCTAACAATATAACTGAACAATATGTTGTAGGTGCTGCAGAAATGTAATAATACAACTGAACAATATGTTGTAGATTTGTACTGTATCAATATGTCATGTCAAAGGAGCAGTTCTTTAATGAAAATCATTTCAGTTCTATATCAAATCATTTTTCTTGAAATGTCATTTATAATTGCATAGGTTTTGACTTCATAACATAAGGGTCGTCACCCGGCCCGTCGGCCTAAAAGCTGAAGGTAAGGCAGGGCCGAAACCATACTACTTACCTAACAGCCCCCTGACACCAATTGGACAGCCTAACGGCTCCAACCTCAAAATGTCAGAGTCGGGGATACTAAGATCCCCTAATCACAGCTCATCTCGTCAGAACTTTTGCCTATCTGCACAGATTTCTATAACATAGCCTTCCTATCACAATTTTCCTGACATTTCTCTATTTATCACATTACTGCATTTTAAAACATGTCTATATGCCCAATGAAATCATATGCTGAACTAGCTGGCTTATAATCATTGTAAATCAGTAATCTATGCAAGGTCAAGTAATAAACATTTGTATTTGTATTTGCATTTGCATTCAATATGACAGAAATATCTATGCCATTCATACAATTTATACGAAGTGGTAGAAACAGTGGCATACATAGGAATAGAAACTGAATTTAAATTAGCAATTATGTCTCACCTCAGTGTCTAGGTCAGTGTCGTGATGTGCTCCTCGATTCCTCCTCGAGTACACAACCTATAATGAAATAACTCTTCTAAATACTTCTAATACATGAAACTCATAATTAACACGATAATATTATCAGCTTAAACTGTAATCTTACCTAAAATTGATATCTCCTCATAAGCTTACTGGAGTACGACTTCAAAGTAATCTACTAAAGCCAAAATTAATTACCTGCTTCAATCAACAAACTAAAATTAACAAATAATGTCAATCTTAAACCCCCATTCAATAATTCTGCAACTCACCTAGCAGCCAAAATAGTTCGGAACTCCCCAATCACGCATTTCAACACCAAGAAAGGCTGCCGGCTGAAATAAAAAGGGATAGGGAAAGAAAATTAGCAACTTACAAAATTCCCTAAGTTTCCCCGATCGGCCAGAAACAGGAAATCCCTAGCCGAGCCGATCGGTTCACGGGAGCCGAGCCAATCGGTTCACGGGATTTCCCAAATCGAGAAGCTTATGGGATTTTCCAACCCGTCGGTTCACGGGACTTACAGGTGTGGTGGTTTCCAAGCGACGATGTAGGCAGGTGTGTGTCCAGAGAGACGCGATTTCCGCACTCGAGCACGCAATCGCCACGGGGGCGGCACCTTCGGCCGATCGAGGAAGGGGCGGCGCTCGTCGTTCGTGTCGAGCGGCCGTCGGCCGGCCGAGGCGGGAGCGAAAATCCGTCGATCGGGGCGGAAGGAAAGGAGGAGATGAATCCGATCAGCGGGAATGACCTGAGGCCGCGGCTATGGAAGGAACGAAATAAGTGAACGGTCGATCCCAGCCATACGCGCGTCGAAGGCTTTAATCCAACCGCTGCATGCTTAGCACCTAGATGCTACAGTAATTGCTACAGTAATTGAATTAATTGGATATTACAATTTCCCCCTCTTAAAAAAATTTCATCCTCGAAATTTCTTCTAAATCATTCAAACAGGAATGGAAACTTCTGCCTCATCTCTTGTTCAACCTCCCAAGTAGCTTCTTTGATTGGTCTGTGCTTCCATTTAATTTTAACATAGGAAATTTATCTATTTCGTAATTTCTTCACATCAAATTCTAAAATATTTTCTAGCTCCAATGCATAAGTCAAATCTAGTTGTATTTCCCAATACAGGTGTGAAATAAATAGTATCAACTAGTAAACTGGTGGAAAAGGAATCAGAAATGAACGAATGCGGCGGAATCAAACCCCAAATGATCACAAATTTTAAGCATGCACACCACTTCATTTGATTCCTTCACTTCTTGAGGGAGCAAAACTCGGCTTTTCTTGGAGGGTTAGTTTTTTCAGTTTCTCCTTTTTCTTGAATTGAAGGTTTTCCCAAAAATTGTGTGTTACCTGGCTTCCTGGCTTCCAAAAATTTTCTTTGTTGACCCTGTCCTTGATAATTGTATGATTTTATGTCCTTCTTCTTCTCCAATGGGCAGTCTGTTGCCCGATGTCCAATCTGACCACATCTATAACATTTCCCAGATCCAGCCAAACATTGACCAAAATGTCTTTTCCCACACTTGTCACAAATAGGTTTCTCCAATTGAATTTGTTTATGTCTGTCATCAAGCTTAAATTTCTTGCTAGGTAAATCTGGCCTTCTTTCAAAGCTTTTGCGTTTGCCCGCCTGTAAATCCCACTGTTGCTTGGAAAAATTCAACTCATTTTCAATTCTCCTAGCCCTTTCAACTAACACTGAGAACTCACTGATATCAAATGGTGCTAGTGCCAATCTTAATTGATCTCTGAGGCCTCATAGAAATCTATGACATTTCTCTTCTGTCTTGATATAATGTGGAGCATATCCCAGAAAGAGAAGTGAACTTCGACTTCATGCATTATAATTTTTGATCCTGAGTTGAAAAAATTTGTCTTGTAAAGCCGCCTACCGATGGAGGAATAAACTAATCTTTGAATACTTTGACAAATTCATCCCATTTGATCTGAGTAATAGGTATCAGGTCAAATCTTTCCCTATGTTGAGCCTGCCACCACCTTTCTGCCTCCCCTTCTAATACAAAAGTAGCGATTACTCTTCTATTTTCATGGCAAATCATCCCATCCAAAATTTTTCCAATTTTAAGCGACCAATCTTCGCCACTATAGGATCACTCGCCCTTGAATGCGGTGGTTTGAACGCTTGAAATATCCTCAAATGTTGATCCACTTCAACCATACTCTGCGTCTACTAGTCGCAGATTTTTCCATAGATGCTAGCTTATCAACAACCTAGGAAATCAACTGAACTACCCCTTGTAATTCATCAGATCTACCTTCACCACTTGCTTTAGGTTGTATTTCACTCCTGTTAGAATTATCTCCAGCATGTAGTTCAGGGTCTGCATTTAGTCTGGAGGACTGACCATCTAACCTTTCTGGCATTTCTTCAGGAAAATTAATCTGTAATTATAAAAATTATTGATATGATACATATTTATTAAGTATCATACATGCATGAAATGAAGAACATATGAATTCCTAATCCAAAATTAATCATCCTATAGCTCTGTATTGATCAATTCAACACTTATCCCTAAATCCAAATCATGCTTCCATTACTATTGCTCATCAATCTTTTTGCTCTGTTCTCAACCTTATTGCTCTGATACCACTTTCTGTCACACCCCAGATGACCCCCTACCTTTATCCTAGGGTCAATCTGAAGTGTAATAGAATAGGATGACTCGGTTGGACAGATTCCACCGACAATGCTCCAACTGCTTCTAACGAAAAAAGTGAAATTTGTATCTAATCAAATCATCACCAATATTTGTAATTCATATACTACTTAACTTAATTCATATCATAATTACTGGAAGCATGAAATCTTTAAGTTTGTAAATAAATACAGAGCAACTAAAGATATCAGTATTAAAATTTTGTACGTACCAAAAAAAAAGCCTTTAAGCTTCCCAAAACTATACACCCCAAAACTGTACAATTCAACAAAACAGACTAGCTTCTACCCAGCTCATCTTTTCCTGAAATTATCAATGGTAGCATCATAAGCTAAAGCTTTGTGATACAAGAATGCTAAAGTAAGCTCAGTACAAGACAGTAGGAACAATCGTGCATGTACATATAAATTTACAAAAAAACTGTGCCGCTGTAACAATATAACTGAACAATATGTTGTAGGTGCTGTAGAAATGTAATAATATAACTGAATAATATGTTGTAGATTCGTACTATATCAATATGTCATGTCAAAGGAGCAGTTCTTTAATGAAAATCATTTCAGTTCTATATCAAATCATTTTTCTTGAAATGTCATTTATAATTGCATAGGTTTTGACTTCATAATATAGGTACCCGCCCGTCCCTAAAAGCTGAAGGTAAGGCAGGGCCAGAACCATACTACTTACCCAACAAACTCGACAATTGGACGACTTAACGGCTCCAACCTCAAAATGTCGAGTCGGGGATACTAAGATCCCCTAATCACGCTCATCTCGCCGAACTTTTGTCTATCTGTGCATTTCTATAACATAGCCTTCCTATCATAATTTTCACGACATTTCCTGCTTTTATCACAATCGCATTTTAAAACATGTCTATATGCCCAATGAAATCATATGCTGAACTAGCTGGCTTGTAATCATTGAAAATCAGTAATCTATGCAAGGTCAAGTAATAAGCATTTGTATTTGCATTTCCATTCAATATGACAGAAATATATATGCCATTCATATAATTTATACGAAGTGGTAGAAACAGTGGCATACATAGGAATAGAAACTGAATTTAAATTAGCAATTATGTCTCACCTCGTTCAGGTCGTTGTCGGATGTGCTCTCGATTCCTCCTCAGTACACAACCTATAATGAAATAACTCTTCTAAATACTTCTAATACATGAAACTCATAATTAACACGGTAATATTACCAGCTTAAACTGTAATCTTACCTGAAATTGATATCTCCTCATAAGCTTACTGGAGTACGACTCCAAAGTAATCTACTAATGCCAATATTAATTACCTGCTTCAATCAACAAATTAAAATTAACAAACAATGTCAATCCTAAACCCCCTTTCAATAATTCTGCAACTCACCTAGCATCCAAAATAGTTCGGAACTCCCCAATCACGTATTTCAACACCAAGGAAGGCTGCCGGCTGAAAGAAAAAGGGATAGGGAAAGAAAATTAGCAACTTACAAAATTCCCTAAGTTTCCCCGATCGGCCAGGAACAGGAAATCCCTAGCCGAGCCGATCGGTTCACGGGAGCCGAGCCGATCGGTTCACGGGATTTCCCAAACCGAGCAGCTTACGGGATTTCCCAACCCGTCGGTTCACGGACTTACGTGTGTGGCGGTTTCGACGAGGGCGTAGCCGGGTGAGTCAGTGATGCCAACACTGATTTCTGCAACTCGAGCATGCACAATCGCACGGAGGCGCTGCGAAGCCGATCTGGGGAAGGGACGGTGGCTCGCGCTCGTGGTCACGAGTGGCCGTCGGGGCCGAGGGAACGGGAGCAGAAATCCATCGATGTCAAAGCCAAGGGAAGGGAAAGGAGGAGACGAATCCGATCAGCGGGAATGACCTGAGGCCGCGGCTATGGAAGGAACGAAATAAGTGAACGGGTCGATCCCAGCCATACGCGCGTCGAAGGCTTTAATCCAGCCGCTGCATGCTTAGCACCTAGATGCTACAGTAATTGCTACAGTAATTGCTATAGTAATTGAATTAATTGGATATTACATTTTCTCTATTGTAATTCTAAAAGCTAAAGCTCAAACTATAAGTGTGAGGAGGTGAGTGCAATGACAATAGTTGTGAGGAGGATGACAAACCAATCCTAGAAGAATCCTAAAGTAGTAGAGTAGAAGAGGTCGTAGATAAGGCTTAGGTTTTATAATCGTTGAGAAAGATTGAGTTAAAGACTGTAATGAGATATTGATATGTTGACCTCACTTTTAGAGTAAGATTGACAATCATCTTCTTAGACCTAGGATTTGATTTAGGCACTAAGGTCTTCTTAGAACAATGACACTTTTATAGGTTAGGTGAACACTAACCTTAAGCCTAGAAGACTCATAGGGATCAACCCTAGGGTTAATCCCCGGCTTAAATTAGGCAAGGCTTAGTTATCCCAAACCCAAACTAACTTCTATACCAAATCAATTCCCCCAAAACAAACTAATTGATTATAAATTAAACATTAATCAAGACCAAATGATTTCAAACCTAATCCAACTCATTAGGGTTCAATTTGACCAAGTGGTTATGTTGGCCCATATTTAACCAATTTGGGCTTAAGAGGATTAAATCCAAAATTAATCCAATCTAGTTAGAATTGAACTCATCCAAACTCATTTGAACCTCAATTAAACTTGATTGCAACCTAATTGAATAAAATTAATCCAAATTGGCCCTTAACCCAAGTTGACCCAAATGAACCTCATATGACCATAATCTAATTCAACTTGGTATATTCATTTATTATTACAGCAGTCCCTTAAGCACAATGCCCTGCATAAAATATTTTTAGGCTAATAATGACCTAGCATTCAGTCTATGTATAAACAATCCTAACATCTAGTCTAAAATATTACATCACAAAATAAAACATATCACTACAACATACACCGGCCTAACCTAATACTAAGATTGATGACTTAGTATTCTAATGTGTGTGATAAGGCTTAGTGTGGTATATCTTAATTGGGCTTTAGAATTAGGATTTTCTAAAGTTTAGGATTGTTTAAATTACCCATTAAGGGTGAATTCACTTTAAGACTTTTAGTGACTTGATTGAGTTTTTACTTATGTATTTATTTTGTTCACTTTTTACTTAAGATCTAATCATTATGAAGAGAAGAAAGAGACTTAACTCTTTCATCCCTAACCTAAGTTGATTTCCAAAGATAGATTATTATTGCTTTTATTTTAATAGACCATTTATGAATTTTATTTTATCCTAAGTTTAGATTAATATTAATGAATCTTATCCAAGCATGAAAGGCATCTTAAGACCAATGAAATTAAGCCACCATCACATAAATAATACTCCAATACTTCTTTCATTATCAATAACATCAACATTGTTTCCTTTTTAGTTTCTTCAAAATTTGATTTAGTATATATATATATATATATATATATATATATATATATATATATATATATATATATATATATACATATACATGTAATGTACTCATATATTTTTTTGCATAATGAATGTTGATGCATGGATTTGATAAAAAAAAGAAGAAGAAGATTTCATCTCATATTTAAGCATATGCAAATATGTATAAGGAATTTAAGCAAGTACGTGTCGTTGTTAAACTATCTAAGACCTTCTTGGGGCTACTTAAAGCCTCGTGTTCTCAGGATGTTGAAACTATATACTTGCTAATTCAAATACGCATAAACATAAAAATAAAATCATGAAAAAGGTTGTATATAAATATCTTTTACTTATGTAAAGCTTAATGGCAAAAAAGGGATTTCACTTTATATTTTAATATATGTATGCACATAAATGAAATTAAGCAAATACATGTCATTGTTAAACTAGGGAAGAGAGATTATCTAAGACCTCTTTTGGGCTACTTAAAGCCTTGTATTCCTAGGATGTCTAGATTATATACTTGTCAATTCAAATACATGAATACATAAGTACAAACATAGGAATAAATCCATTAATTATCATCTTTGAATTACAAGTAAACGAATATTTCATTTTCATATAATTAATTATTTATAATAAGCATTGATTTAAAATTCATAATTAACATATAGTTTCAAAATAATTTGAGATTTACTAATGATAATAGCCACACTATATGATAATATTTGTCTAACTCGTGCAATTTAAATGCAATCATATTCTTTTAACTTTAAAACATGAATACATGAAGCACATTGCATGCACATTTATGCTAATTGAAAGGAACTAATTGAATACCACCACACGACATACTTGATTTCAATAGAACCTAAGGACAATCAAATTAGATAAATATACCTGAAATCTAATCAAAGTTTGTTTAATGTTTAATTATAATATTCAATTGCTGAAATCTAAAGAGGAGAAATAACAGTTAATGTTCGACTCATATCCATGTTTGTTTGTTACAAAATTTAAAAAGAATTTAAGCGGCTTTTATGAATTAATTAAATTTAGCCCATTAATAATCCATTTAATTACTGTCTCAAAAATCCCTTAATTTGATTAATTATTAAGCAAGAGCTCATAAATCATGATGATATGCTTGAAAATTAAATTTGCAATGTCCTAAAAACTCTAATGCAAATAAGCTCATGTTTAATAAATAATTGAAATAAGAAGATTAAGATAATTACATTAATAATTCCCCACACCAATGAAGAATTATAATTTCATTAAATATCCTTATACGAACCAGGCACATAAGGAGGGTCAATTAAATATATTTTTATTAAATGAGTTAATTATGATAGTTTCATATTTAAATTTCATCTAACTATTTAATTTGTTAATTAAGCACCTTATGGGTAATCTTGAAAAATAATTAGAAAGAGGGGTCCTAATAATAATTATTATTATTTATTATCCCTACTATTATAATGATTAATTAACACATTTTAATCAATTTCATAATTTTCTTAATCTTAATAATTACTTAATTGCATAAGAGAGATAATTTGAATTTAAAATTTTGATTCTTTTAATCCACTTGAGAAATTAGCCTAAAAATTATGGGAGGCAGAGGTCATCTCATATATTTAACATGTCAAATATCAAGTTAATTAACCTAGTGATTAAAGCTTAATTAAAGTAATTAGTTAAATTTTTAAACTCTAATTAGCCACTATTCATTGGATAAAACCTACAATTTTTTATTTTTGGATTCTCTTCTATAAAAGCTTTCCATGAAAGGTTTATTTACCCTTTTTTATTTTTCTACAATTAGTTATGATTTTTTTAAAATTTTATGTAATTAAAATAATTACTTAATACTTAATTAAACCCTTATTTAATTACTTTTATAATCTAGTGTGATGTAGAAGGTCTAATTAATTTTTTAAGATCTTTGATATTTATTAAAGTGACTTAAATTATTTTTGTAAATTTTCATAATTTTTATAAAATTTTAATTATTTATTTATTTAAAAATAGCCAATTTCTTTCAAAAATTTATAACTCAAACCAAAAAGCTAATTAACTTGAAATTTTTATGATAGGTAGGCAAGATATTAAGGTTCTTTTTTGAAATTTTCAAGTTGACTGGTTTAGTATTTTAAGAGTAATTAAGAAAATATAGATTTCACTAAAACTCAAATTATTCCTAAAATATATATCCAAATTTGGTATTTTTAGGTTCATTGAATTCCTCTTGAAAAGATAAATCCATAGAGCTCTTATTTGCATTTTTTTGGTTTAGTATTTTATTTTGTATGATTTTTTGAAGTTTTGGGTCAGTTCTAATAGAATAAATTAAAGATGTGATCTAATCATAGCCAGTCATTCTATCGAAATAAGATGGATGGCCTGGAGGTTATCTCTCTCATGGTAGGTAGAGCAAATAGGGTTAGATTGATGGGATCTATTACAAACATCACCATATCTATCAATATTTTGGTGATCTTAACTGAAAATCACTTTATTTTGCGTTCAGAAGTTAAAAGAAAAAAAGTGTAATAAGATATAAAGGAAAATCCTAGATTCATGCAAATTTTTTATCAAACACAAACACCTATGGTTGATCTAAAGTTTAGAAAAGTTACCTCACCGAAACATGCATTTGGTGGATGCTAGAAGATCTCAGATCTTCTTTTTTGCCTCCCTATGGAAGGTTCCAGCCGCCGTGCACCACAACAGCCCGTTGCTAAAACAAATTGGTGGCTCTTGGACTGAGAGCACAAGAGTCAAGGGGAGGGTTTCTTCCGGTTGGAAAAAGATGTGTGTGTGTGTTTTCTTTTTAGTATGTTAAGAATAAAAGAAATGAGGTGTGCAGAAAAAATACTTTTTTTTCTTCATGCCCTCCCATGTGAAGAAAGAAATGTATATATATTTTTCTCCACATGCTCACCTCCCTCTTTCTTTATTTTCTTTTATTTGGCATGCTCTTTTCTTTATTAAAGCTAAAATTGTACTTGGTTTGATGTATGGGGGAGGTGAGTGAACTCATTTTGAGTTAAGATTTGAATTGACTCATCTTAACCCAAATTGAGTTAAGTTGAGTCAAGTGAGTCTTGTTTGCCTAATTGATTTAGGGTTAAATTTAAATTTTATTAAACTACTTATTCCTAATACTATGATTAGGTAATGGTCTTTAACTTATGCCTAAATTATCTCAATTTAACCTAAATAAGTCAAATTAGGCCAATCTGGATTCACTTAGGTCAATGGGCCAAATTGACCAACTTAGATAAATTGGACCCAAATGAGAAATAAATTTAGTTTAATTAAATTTTAAAAGTGATTTATAATAATTAATTTGATTTAAGTTTATTTATTTTGATGTCATTTTAATTTATTTTGATTTCATTATAATTTATTTTGATTTTGGCTTGATCTGCTCATATAGGTTAATTTAGGTCAATTCGGGTCAAATTGACCAATTGACCAAATTAGCTAAATTGGGTGCTATTGAGAGTTGAGTTATATTCAATAATCAATTTATGAATAATTTTAATCATTGATTTAATTTAATTTTGGTTTAGTTAAATTTTGATTTAAACTCATTTTTGATCTAAATTGGGATTAATGGGTCAAATTGGGTTCATGTGAATTAAATGTCTAATATTCCACAAATTAAAGTGTGTTCAAGCTTAAATTATATTTGATTGAGTGTTTAAAATGATATGGAGTAATTAGTTTTAATTAATTTGGATTTAATTTTGATTTAGATATATTTTGGGCCAATTTGAGTTTAATGGGCTAAATCGAGGTTTACTTAGGTCAAATGGCCAATTTTGTCAAATAAAACCAAAAAAAGATTTAAATTATGTTCAAATATAATTTTAAAGTATTTTGAAATATTTAATTTAAATTAATTTCAAATTATTTTGAGTTTAGGTTCAATAGGGTTGGTTTAGGTTAATTTTGACTAGGTGACCCAATTAGGCTATTTGAGTCATCATAATATTAAAAATTAATTATTTTAATGATATATCATATTAATTTAATAAATGCAAGTATATAAGATGACTTAAATTGATCAAATTTTGATTAGTTTGATTTTTGGCTTGTTGGGGCCCACATGAGTCAACTCTATGTTACACAACCTGATTGACCACTTTGAACCCCACCTGGATTTTTTTTTGGTTCATTTATACTTGTGTATTGATTTGATTTAGTTTTGATTTTACAAGATTTATTTGAATTTAACTGATTTTGAGCCCAAATGGTTTAATTGAGTTAATCAAACTTAATTACCTTAATCTAGATTCAGTTGAATTTAGATTTAATTTTAATTATTATTTTAATTACTACTTTAGTTGAGGTTGTGCACTTATCCACTAATCGTAATGCCCTAAGTGTCTAATTAGGAAGTTCCAAATTTGACATAAAAGATCCTAATTTACTGAGATATGGTGTTATTAATCTCACTTGAGGTTAATAGAACTTTAGTGTCTATATTAAATCCTAGGTCTAAGAGGAGGGTTGTCAACCTCACTAAAAGTGAGGTCAACATTAACAAGTAGTAAGGGGAGTTCAGGGAAGCTTGGAGTGGCCTAATTTGACTAGTCCACCCAATTTTGAGGAGTAATTACCATGGAATGTTTAGACCATCTCAACCTCTTTATAAACATAGCTAATCCAAGTGGGTTGTTGCTTGATCAAGATGATAATCTAGATGAGTTATACCATCTTAAATCAACATTTTGACCCATTTCATTAAATTTACCTACTTAAAGTGGTCCAATAAAGTTATGATCAACTAAACAACTGATCAAGACATCTTCTATAATCTCTCTTAAGAGTTTAATTAAATATCATGGTTAATTTAGTTTAAGTGATCACCCATGTTAAGTATAAGCACTAATGGTTTTATTTGATTAATTGAATTAGGCCAAAGGGTAATTGGGCCAAGTAATCCTTGAATCATGTTTAGGACATCAAGAGGAGTACAAAAATCTAGCTGGACTAATTAATTTGATGATTAAGTTCACTTTAGTCAAATTAGCCTAATTGGGTTAATTAGGGTCAATTAGATTTAGTTACATATAATTGGCTCAATTGATGGACCTAAAGTTCTTATGTTACTATTCTTGTTACATTAACACATTCACTAACAAATTTAGAGTGGCCAATGAGGATTTCATTGAACTTGGATTCAATTTGAGCTTAGGCTTGACTTAGGTTAGGCTTGGTTTGACCATCTTGGTTGGTCATCAAACACATGTCGATGGGTGCTAGTGCTTATTGAATTTATAATCACACTAGGGACATCTTAAGATTAAAATTTTAGGATAATTGATCCATTGAATTTATTGGAGTAATCACTTGTTAAAGTACTTATGTAAGATAATGTCAGGTGAATACCTTTGACTCAATCATGGGCCAAATTTCCCAAATTAATTTTTAGTATTGTCAAGCAATTAATAAAGTCTCATGATAAATGGTATAAATAACGAAATCAATGAGATAAATTAATTACTCAAATATAATATTTACATCCACTATATAATGGTTGAATCAAAAACTATAAAAGAAGTTTATCTTAGGACTAACTAGAGTCATATTGATAACATCAAAAAGATTTGTAAGTGACCCTTCAACATGGGTTCATCCTAAAAGTTTACTAAGACCAACCTAATAAAATAAATTAGACTAAAGATTGTAATATTTGAGGAGGATCTAAAGTTAGGCCCCATTGGCATTTTTAATATTAATAAAAGACCACAATGCTTATGAGTTTTGAGATGTTGGAAAGATGTTGATTTTTAAGATATTGAGTTTTGGTGGCTGGACTAAACTAATAGGTACATGACTAAGAAACTTCTAGTTACTGAATGTCAAGAAGTATGTTTTATCTAGACTTATGCAGTGGATACATATTTTGGGAGTCCCTTAGGGATTAATAAATAGCTTAGTCAAATGATCATCATTGTAAGACTAATTGTCGTTATGTTCATTAGCCCAATGACTAGTATTCCAAATCTATCTTATAAGGCTTAAATTTCATCCTCTATGTAGGATGACTCCATAAAAAATGGGCTTTAATCATCAAACCCATCTAGGTAATGGCAGGCCTGTGTTGGACCCAAAAAAAAAAAAAAACCTTCTGATTACTATGTTGAATAAGAAGATTGAGAATTCTACTTCACTCCTACTTATTAGTAGTAAACAAGTAAGAATCAAGTGGCCCAACAATGCAAACTTTTCATAGAGATAAGGGACGCTTGAACCTTATGATATATCTTTTAAAAACTACAAAGAGGTCTGTTGACCTCATTTTTAAAATGAGCTCTCAATACCTCCATCTTAGGCATATGATTCCTCTTAGCTTTTAAGAGTTCCTTAGTCTTAAGACATATCTAGTGATTAGGTGGACATTCTCACCTAGCCCTAGAAGACTTAGAAGAGTTAGCCATAGGAATAGGTCATGCCTTAGGGGTGTTAGGAAAACCTCCTACCCTTAGCTTAAACCTTTCCTCGCTTTCCCTCCTTCAAGTCAAGCTCCAAATAAATTCCATTTGATTTTCTACAAATTCAAATCAACTCCATATGATTGAAATCCATGATTGAAACCCATGACCAAAATCCATCAAAAATTCCTAAGTTCAAATTTTCCAAGTCCTTAACCCTTTCTTAAGGACTTAGCCAAAATCATGATTCAAACCTATTCAAACCTTTGAGATTTCCTCATATCCAATTTGTATTCTCATTTATATTCCCATATATAAATGAAATATAAATTCAAACCCATAAAATCAAATTCAAAATTCCAAATCAATTCATGAATAGTTTCTTAAGTCCCTTTAATTTTTCGTTAATGGACTTAGCCAAAATCAACTCTAAACCTTAATCAAACCTATTCAAACCCATGGGATTTTCTCAAAACTTATTTATATTCTCATTTATATTCACATATCTAAATGAAATATAAATATAAATCAATCAAATCAAACCCTCAAATTAAATTCCAAATTTAAAATGCTTGAAATTCCCTTAAATCCCTTAATTTTCCATTTATGGATTTAACCTAAACTTTGATCAAACCATTTCAAACTCATGAGATTTTCTCAAAACTTTTTTGTATTCTCATTTATATTCTCATATATAAATGACATATAAATATAAATCAATCCAATCTAATACAAAAATTAAATTTCAAATTAAAAAATTACTTTAAATCCTTTAAATTCCCTTTAATAGATTTAACCCAAATCATGATTAAACTCTTTCAAATTCTTGAAATTTTCTCATGATCAATTTATTTTCTCATTTGTATTCACATATATAAATGAAATATAAATTCAAACAATCAAAACCAACTCCAAAAATCAAACTCAAATCAACTCAAAATCAAATCTAAGCCTTTCAAGTCAAAATCTTGAACTTAGCCAAATCACTTTCAAATCAAGCCAAACTCTTGATTTTCTCTCATGGTTCAATCAATCCTACAATCATGAGCTCATATATAAACCCAAACCTCAATCAAACAATCAAAACCTAAATCAAAAAATCAAACCCAAGTCCCCTTCATATTCTTCCTTTGAATATGAAATTTTCAAATGGATCAAGATCCATTTGACTTCAAACCACTTGTAAATGGATTTATATTTCAATCATAAGTTCATGCAAAAGATCAATCAACTTCAAATCAAGCTTTGACCAAGTCATTTGACCCACTTAGGCTCACTTGACCCAAAGTGACCTAAAGTACCCTTATGAGCCAACTTTTGATCCTAACCAAATTGGATTGAACCAAACTGATATAAACCTCTCGTCATGATCAATAATCATCATGGGATGATCAATAAACTAAATTGTGTCAAACCAAGCCAAACCTAAGGGTTGACCAAGTCAACACTTAACCTAAAATGAAACCTAACATAGCTAAAATCTACCATAGGCCAAATTGATTGAAACCATTGATCCAAGTTCACTCATGACCTATGTTTGAACTTGACCAAGCCAACATTTGAGCCTAACCTAGCCCAATTGGCCTAGTTGACCCAAGTTGACCCATTTTGACCTAAAGGGCCAAAATGTGTCAAAACTTGATCTAAGCCAAATTGATTGAAACCAATGGGTCAAGTCCATCCCAAATCACTTGTGGAACTTGACCAAAGCCTCAATTGGCCAACTAGACCCAACCTAGCATAATTGACCTTAGACCCAACATGACCTAAAGGGGTCATGTTGAGCCAAAATTGAACCTAACCCAAATTGATTGGAAACAAAGATACAAATCCACTCTATATGACTAGCCTAACCTATACCTACCCTTGACCTACCTCAAATAGGTCAAATGGGTCAAATAGGCCAACTTAACCCATTTAACCTAAATGAGTCATATGAGCCAAAACCAAATCTATATCAAATTGAACCAAACCAAAGGCACCAAAATATTTCAAATGGTCATACTTGGTCAATTGACTAAATTTGAACCATTTTGATTTGACCTAAATGGATTCCAAATCTGAAACTATTTTCTCAACATACCAAACATACCCAAATTGAAAACAAATAGTAAAATGACCATTCTACCCCTAGGCCATAGAACAAATTTTAGCCTGGCCCATAAGTATTTTGGTCATACACTCTTCACAATCACTTGAGGCTTTCCTAAAAGCTCAAAGGGACTTAGTGATGAGTGGTGCACCCAACCCAATGGATTTGGGTAAGCCCATTTGACCCATGGACCAAACCTGATCCTCAGCCTTGAAATTAAAATTTCAAACTCCCTCTCAAGCTCAATTCAAGCACATGTGAAGTTGGCATCCCACTTCTCCGGCCAAACCGACCATGTGCACACTCAAAACAACCTAAAAAACCTTTCTAATATGGTCAATTGGATCAAAATGACAAGTCTATGCTTGACCATTCGATTGCCATTGGTGGAGATATACTCCCCCTAATTCAATGAAAATTCACTTCACTCATACTCGATTGAGACCTAGAGAGAATTAGCAATCATCAGAGAGCATCCCTAAGCCTTCTAAAGA
This sequence comes from Cymbidium sinense, assembly GCA_021442155.1. Taxonomy (NCBI): domain Eukaryota; kingdom Viridiplantae; phylum Streptophyta; class Magnoliopsida; order Asparagales; family Orchidaceae; genus Cymbidium; species Cymbidium sinense. The sequence continues at coordinate 67,022,702 of CM038227.1, read as the reverse complement.
AGATTAGAATTGCTTCTTCTCGGTTTTGAACTGTTCAAAAATAGGGGAGGTGGAGTGATTATCCAACTTATTCTACACTTGATCCCATCCATATTCCTTCTACACTCTTCATCTAAGGACCAAGTCCAGCCTGCCCAAGCATCCATTTGATTTCCCACAGCAAGGAGAGCCTCAATTGGATCAAAGTTACAAGGGAGATCAAGTGGTGTTGGTCCATAGGAAGATCCACTCAACCCCAAGGATTGAAACTTTCAACAAAGCTTCGTCTCCACTAGACAAAGCTACCTCATCGAGCTCGAGCACCGGTGATCACCTCCAGCGAGGTATGTAATTTACTAGCCACTTAGCTTGATAGGTGTTGGTCCTTTGTGAAAGGAATTTTTATTGCATGAGAAATCAACCGTTGGATAGGTTGGTAATTATGCCTAGATGGTGTGGGTTGAGTCTTGTATGATTCCATGCTAGATCGGGCTCGGATCTCCCCTTGGATCATGGACAATCTCGATTAATCCTCAGGGAAGAACTTGGTTCATCTTAGCCATCCATCTGCGCATTTTTGATGGACGGCTGAGATTATTTGGCATATTTTAGAAATCCTTTATCTATTTTAAACCGCGGGTGAATCCTTAGTCGTCCAATCTTTGGTCAGATGGCCAAGAATATTAGCATGTGTGCCGCTAGCTACCCTCTCGATGTGATGTTTAAGTGGGTGGCTCACAGCGTGACGCGTGAAAAGCGCGTTGACCACCGTTGCCATGCATCACGCCATGAGCTGCTATTAAGCAAGGATTAGTTAGGGGTTTTAATTCATTCCTAATTAATTCAAAAAAAATTCTAAAATTCATAACTCTTCATAAAAAAATCAAAAAAATAAAAGAAAAAATTCCATGAATAGATAATTTTATCTAGAATATTTTAAAAATAGTTTTAATGAATTTTGAATTACCCTTTTCTCTGAATTTATGTTTCTTTGGGAATCTTAATTAGCTAATTATCACCAATTGATCTTAAATTTCTAGGGTTCATTTTAGGGGATGACCTCTACCTCCTCTAAATTTCTTGAGATTTATTGATGCCTTAATTGGGGAAATTGCTATTTCAATTCTTAATTACCCCCCTTCAAGTAATTAAGGGTAATTAAGGTGTGATTAGTGGATTCACCCTATGATTGAGTTTGATTAAGGTCAGATCCAATGAGTAAGGATTTTATGGAATAATTTTGAGGTATTTTCCCTAAGCTAGTCCCTAAACCCCCTTTTATCTCCTTAATCCTCTTAACCATCCCTTAAATAATTCTAAAATTTCCATAACTTAATTAATCTACCTTAGGTAGATGCTTAGGTGTTTAATCATCTAAGTTCAATTAAGGAAATTAAAACCCCTTTCATAAGTATGAAAGGGTGTTTTAAAAGTACTTAAGCTAAACCCCTTAGTTCAATTAACTTTTAATTGTGAGCCAAATTGCATTAGGCCTTTTCATTATTAAGTGCATTGCAAATTTAAATACCTTGTGGATTTTATGTCATCTTCTTGGCTCATAATTACTTAGTTAATTTTTCTAAGGTGGTGTATGAAAGGGTTAATTACCAACTTAATTCATACCTTAACCTAATCAATGCTTAAAAATGGATTTGATTATTTGAAAATTAAACAAAAATACATAACACATGTGGGAGTGGGTCAGGAACATCAAACTCATCTCACATTTTCAAAATTGAATCAAACTTCAAACTAAACAAAAATCATTTTGAAATTCACTTTGATTTATGCTAAATTTTCTTATTCTTTAAGAATGTCTTTAGGATTTAAGTAAAGTGAGTTTTTTTACATGCTTTCATTGCTTTAAATCTTTCCCAACATGTTAAATTGTATGTCATGTGATTCATGCATTCATAATTTCATGTTTCAAAATTTTAAAATGAAATTGATTACTTTATGTTAAATGTGCATGTGTTGGCTAACCTAAAATATGAGTGGCTATTATTACTACTAAATCCAACATATTTTCAAAACTCATAAAGAAAATGTCAAATCTAAAAGTGTGTTATTCATATATTAATTATTATCTTGCATGTGATGGATTATAAAGTCATGTTTAGTGTAGCCTTTCCTTTCTTTCTTATGTTAACATAGTTTTGAATAGGAGTTGGTAAGATGTAGGGTTCATTTGAAAAGAACCCAACACTTACCTAATTATATACCCTATTCATCCCTATGCTATCATCTAAGAAGGATTACCTATACTTGCATGCATAAATTGCATAAATAAAATAAATCTATTAAATAACTTTTGCATATTCCTTCTTCATTTCATTTCTTTTATATACAGGTTTATACTTAAGGAAAGTGGTACATTAGTCTAGACAACCCCAAGGTTGTAAGGCTTTAAGTAGCCCTAAGTAGGTCTTGTACCTTACACCTCTGGTTAAGAATGGTGTTGTACTCACTTATGCCTTTCTTACTTTCATGTATATATGTGAAATTTTGGATAAGGAAAACTTTTTCTACTTAAGAAAATCATGCATGTTCAACTTCTAAATTTTTTTAAATGGATTACTTAGCATGCATCAAAAAGTGTGTTAACTATTCTCATTTGCATGTATATGGGAAATAAATGAAGTAATGTATGTTATGTGAATTTTGATTGATTTTATTTAATCTTGAAATGCCTTTCTTTTTTAATAGGTTTGTTTAGAGTTTGTCTAAATTTAGGATTGATTAAAAGATGTGATCAAGACATTCACCTAAATGAAATTAAAATGTGAACTTACATTAGAAATTACTTAAGGATTAGGGAAGAAAAAAGAAGTTTCCTTCTCTTTCCCTCTCTTTATAACTTAGTAATTAATTGTAGGTTTCATTCAAATTAAATTAAAACATGAAATAAAAATAAACTAAAATACTTAAACAACTTAAATGAAACCCTCCTCTAAGTTGAACATGTTCTTCATACTTAGAAAACTTGAACCTAAAGTCCTAAGCTAAGCATACCACATAAACTTTCAAAACACACACATTAATATAAGTCACCACTTCTAGTTTTAGGTTAGGTCAGTGCATGGTTTGATGTTATGTTTCATTTTATGATAAATGTTTTAGACTGGATGTAAGGGTGTATGCTCATAAAATGAATGGAAGGATGTGCTTAGTCTAACTATTCTTTTCTGGAGGAGATTGTGCTTAAGGGGCGCTATCATAAATAAAAATATAAATACTTCTTGCTTGCAGGTGCTTATACCCCATTGTATAACCCATAAGCTAGGTGGACTTAGTCACCCATGTGTGGGGTGATAAGTCCATTATACATGCTTGGGATTTGTGTAGTGTGATTTAACTAACCTTTATTTTACAGGTGTTAGTTAGATTTCTACTTTTCCCTTTCATGTAAAAGTTTGTATAAATTGAATTTTGGAATGATTTGTTATGGGGATTAAGATGAGCATTGGTCATCAAATCTCATCTTATGCACCATATGAGGCCTTGGAGCATCTACCTTCCAACCATCCAAAGGAAGAACCAAAGAAGAAAAGAAGAAAAGAAAAGAAAGAAAGAAGAAAGAAGAATAAAGCTTAAAGACCCCCATAACAATGAATTTCTTTGCTTAAATTGTAATTTAACTCATTTGTAATCCAGGTTGTATAAAAGTAGAGCTCGGCTACCCATATTTGATATTTTTGGGTTTGTGCGGTGGTGCCCGACCACAAACGACCATTTATTCTTTTTGCGATTAGCTTCATAAATTATTTAATGATTTGTTTAGCTTTTTCATTAAGTGGCATGATTTTCCTAGTTTATTCATTGCTTTATGTATGACCAGAATGTGGATTAGGCTCTTTAGGAAAAAATAAATCTTTTACCCAACTTAACAACTCAAATTAAAATTAAATAACTCATAACCTCACCTAAAGCTTAGGTTTAAAATCAAGATAAAAGAATTAGCAACTCCTTAGCTGGATAAGCATTTCTTTATAATATCATGCACACATGCATCTTATTTCACTCTTGATTGGAGGGCTTCCACCTTTGCCAGAGAACTTGGCTTGACCTTTGAGATCCATGGTGGAAACTCACCTCCTACCTTCTCGCTGATTTTGGCCAATAATCTGATTTCTCATGCATTAGTCATAAAAATCCTATTAGCTTGAGTCAAAATGATTGTCCAAAAATAAAAATAAAATAAAATTTGAATTGCATTAGATTTAGGTCATTTGAGGACTTAGTCTTTTTCTAAATAAAAATAGCCCAGCTATCTTGCATAAGCATAAGGACTTGCCTACATGTATTTAAAATCATAGGAGTTAGTTAGCGGCCACCCCCAGGTGGTTGTAAGTCCAAGCTGTCAAGTGGTTTGCCCTCTCTTACAGAGGCAAACCAATTACCCATTTTCTCTTTAGATTTAGGTTGTGCTTCTGGCCCTCGCCAAAGCTCCCTAGATTTAGGTTCTGAGATTGCTTTTCCCTTTTGTGGGCCATAAGCATAATTCATCACCTCTTAGGCAATTCCTTAATCTTGTGTTAAGGAATCTTAAGTCCTAAAATTCTAATGAAAAATAAAACTCAAACAAACTAAATCAATTTCAAAAATGTAAAGCCCAATTTTAGGATAGTTTGAGATGTTCGCTAGGTTTCCTAGCATCGTGAGCATCTCCTACTTATTTCCCATTTTGGCTTTGATAATAACTCCCTCTTTTGATCAATCCCATTTGATCTTAAAAATATATTCCAATCGATTGATAGTTCTTCCCTATTGAAATCTTCAGAGACAATGATCATTTACTTTAATCGAGAGTTTTCCTAAAAGATCCTTTCCTTTATGATGTAATTAACTATGGGGGCTTGCCCCTATAGGAAACTTAATGAAACCAATTTAAAATAAACTCTGCTTTACTCTTCCATGTAAAATAGGGGAAGAATCTTTGGTATATATGTAGACCCATCATCCTTAGGAGTCCTATTGAGGTGATTGGTTCCATTAATCGGTAATGACTTCTATCTTTCAAGATAGTACACTATACCTTGATGATGTATCCGATCACCTGAATAAGTACATCTACGGATCTGTTTGGCAACTCCCTAATAATATTTTTCTATAGGAGGATAGTTTATTTCAATATGAATAAATCTACAGTTAAGATAATAAAAAGCAAACTTTTTTTTCTTTGTTCATAATTTGAGCAATAGTGCTCCCACAGATTCATTTAAAACCATTAATAATAATATTAAAGATTTTCCTAATATTAGAGATGTCAATACTAGAGGGTGCAACAAACTTTTATCATCATCAAAATCTTTTTGGCTTGATTTATTTGAATGAAAATACAAAATTTTCATAGATAGAGTGGCGAATGACTAGCATAATACTAGACAAGTTGGAAATAAATCTTCATAAAAATCCTAATTTACTCTATAAGGATCTTAACTGGGTACGACTCTTCAATGGTTCCCTTTCTAAAATTGCTTTTACCTTTGTAGGGCCTTGTTGAGGTTGTAAATGTATTAGCTAAGTGGTATAATTTATAAATAGGATAATTCAAAAAAGAGATATAAAAATAGAATTAAAACTAGATTGAATCTCCTATCTAAACTTATGGAAAATATTTCGTTATAAGTATTTCTAGGTTATCCAAGGAAAGAAGATTAAGGTTTAACCATTCTCCTAAAGAGACATATTTACCCTATTTAATTATACTTATTAATACCTCAATAAAAAGATTTTGATTAATGATGTCATAAATATTAATTCTGATTTATTTATTTTTGTCATTTTCAAAGGAAAAGGTTGTAATTTAACAAGAATTATCATATTGAAGCAAACCATATACTTAATATAAGTCTACAAGATAGAGGGTGAATCACCCTAATCATGTAAGATGATAGTCCAATATATGAAGTATCTACATGATAATTACTATTATACCACCAAAGACTCTACAAAGACTATGATGAGCTCAAATAGGGTTATGATAAAGAAAAGAGATTAAAGAAAAGATAGAAATAAATATAATATAAATTTTTTGGCTCTATCATCTTAAGCTATCGAGCCTATGGCTATTTATCATGAGAATGTAGTCAAGCCAACCTTGCTGAGAGATGCTCTATCAGCAACCACGAGTTGCATCATCCAAAGTTGACCTCATAGCCTAAAACAAAGAAGGAAAACGTGAAATTCTAAATGGGGCTTCTAAGTGGGAAAAAGTTAGAAGGGTGCAAGACTTATGGTCTTCACATAAGTAAAGACTTGCACACTGAAAGGAAAAAATGGGTGACAAACTACTAATATGATTAAGTTATTGAGACTAGACTTACAAACCTATAGGGATCAAACTACCCCTATATAGTGTACTAAGACTTTCCTAGTCCTCTTTGAATATCATGCCTATCTTAAAGTCTATCTTAAAAAGATTATGCTTGATATGTAAATAATCCATCTTTAAATGATTTTTTTAATGCATGTTATGGCCAAGGCCATGTTTGATGGGTGTTAGCAACTAATATTAGAAAGGATCAATTATATAACTTTTCCAAGAGATATATGAGGAGCCATAGTGTTTTAATCTAAAAAAAGTTGGTGAAAGAGGGTCTTACTTTTAACATTTAAAGTGCTACCCTAATCATTTTAAAAGGTTACTTAAAATTATATTAAAGGTGATGAAAAATATAGTTTTTTTGTCCTAAGAACTTATTATAATATACAAATCTTAGACAAACACATTACAATAAATATTAAATAAAAAGGCATAATGCAGCAAGCAAAGTTATCAACAAAATCACTATAATGTGATGGTTATAAGAGAATCAGATCAATAGATCGATGTATCTAGGCAACTTCCTTATACATACCTAGATAAATGAAAAGTATAAATGGATGGTCAAACTCTACTAATAAATATATGCTCAGACAAATTTCATAAATCAAATATAAGTTAAGTTTCTCATCTACTCCTAGTCCTTCTTCTAGTTCAAAGTATTCCAAAAAAAAAAAGGTTTTATAATGAAGAAAACCCATAAGCTAAATGGGGCCATCACACCATGATAAAATTAAAGTACACATCATAGATAAATATAATATCATAGAATCATTATTTTGATGCACAACCTTCTATAAAGTAAAGTAAAAACATTTTTCATATATCTTTCACCTACAAAAAATATATCTATATCTAATAATATTACATCAGCAGAGCAACACGGTAAATCACAACTTGTACAATCAAGTAAAATAAAAAAATTATAATTATACTTTCGCTACCTCATCCCAAATAGCCAAAAGGGTAGCATAAACAAAATAACCTAGCTATGACCTCTCTATGTAGTGATTATAGCGATATGAACTATCATAGCATCTAAGTTTGTCTAAGTTAAAGGAAAATCTTATATAACCTTAACTCACCAAGCTAAATTAAGTTGGTAATACACTCATCATAAGGCTTATCATTTTGTGTGTATTTTATGAAAATGAAGTGATGGGCTTTAAGTTGTCTTAGTACTATTAGTTGCTTATATAGATTTATATTATGATTACATAATTTTATTATTAGATTAATTTTTATCTAATAATAAAAATTGCTTAATTGTACCTTAAGTTAGGTCTAGGTCCTATTGGTCACAATCTAACCTAAAATGTTAACTAGCATGCACATGCATCAATATGATAAATAATAGTTGACATAATCTATAATGGAATGAAGATTTAATTTTCAAGCAAAGCATGAATACCAAATATCCAAAATAGAGTGATGCAAGGTGTGGTGAAATATTATACATATATATATATATATATATATATATATATATATATCCGCCTTCATCTATCCCCCTTTTCTTTTTAGAGAAAAGAAAGATAAATGAAAAATAGAAATATATATAAAATATGCCTTGTTGGGATGCCACGAAGATCCATAGATGTTCTTATTAGGGTGATCGGGTATGACATTGAGGAAAGGTTTACTATCTCGAGAGATAGAAGTCACCACCCTATAATGGACCTAATTACCTCAATAAGGACTCCTAAGGACTATGGGTCTTCGGAATGCACTAGAGATTCTTCCCCTACTTTACATAGAAAAGTAAATCAGGGTTTTTTTTTAAATCGAGTTTGTTAAGTTCCCTACAAGGACAAGCCCCCATAGTTAATTACATCACAAGGAACGAGATTCCTTAGGAATACTCTTTATTAAAGTAAATGATCACTATCTCCAAAGATTTCAAAAAGGTAGGACTATCAATTGATTGATTTATATTTTTGAAAGTCAAGTGGGATCGATCAAGAGGAGGGAGTTCTTATCGAAGCCAAATGAAAACAAGTAGTGGGTGCTTAAGATATTAGGAAGCTTAGTAAGCACCCCAAACTATCTTATGGTGGGGTTTTACATTTTTAAAATTAAATTGATTTATTTGAGTTAAATTTTTATTAGAAAGTTAGGGCTTATAATTTCATGATACAAGGTCACGAAAATGCCTAAGAGATGATGATTTATGCTCGTAGCCCGCAAAGGAAAGTAGCAACTTATGAACCTAAATCTATGGAGCTTTGGCAAGGGCCAAAAGCACGATCTAAATTTAAGGTGAAAATGAGTATTTTCTAACTCGACAAGAGAGGATAAATTACCCGACTATTGGACTTACAATCGCCTGGGGGTGGCCGCCAACTAACTCCTCCTACGATTTTAAAATATGTAGGCAAGTCAAATGCTTTTGCAAGATAGCTAAGCTATTATTTGTTTAGAAAAAGACTAAGTCGTTAAACACACTCCCTAAGAGACTAGATCATATAGGACATACTTTAATGAATTAAATCTAATGCAAATTTTATTACATTTTATTTTTTATTTTGGACAATCAATTTGACACAGGCTTTAGGATTTATATGCCTAATGCATGAGAAATTAGATTATGGGCCAAAATCAGCAAGATAAGGAGGTGTGTTTCCACCATGGCTCTCAAAGGTCAAGCCAAGTTATCTAGCAAAGGTGGAAGCCCTCCAATCAAGAGTAAAATAATATGCTTTTATCCATGATGTGAGAAAAGTAATATAACATCAAGCTAAGGGGTTGCTAATTCTTTTATCTTGATTTATAGCCTAAGCTTTAGGTGAAGTTATGAGTTATTTATTTTGAGTTTTGAGTTTTTTAATTTGGTAGAAAACTTATCTTTTTCCTAAGAGCCTAATTGTCATCCAGGTCATACATCAAATCAAGAAAGAAACTAGGAAAAGATGCCATCTTAATGCACAAGCTAAACAAACATCAATCAATTTATAAAGCTAGCGGAGAAGAATAAAATGTCATTTATGGTCGAGCTCCACCGCACAACCCGAACAACAAATTGGGTAGTTGAGCTCTACCCTTATACAACCCGGATTACAAATGAATTAATTACAATTAAGCAAAGAATTCATGTTATGGGGGTCTTCATTTTCATTTCTTCTTTCTTCTTTCATCTTTTGATTGGTTTGAATGTGGTTACTCCAAAGGCTTCACATGGTACATAAGACATGATCTTATGACCAATGCTCATCCTAATCCCCCATAATAATCATTCCAAAATCCGAATTGTAAAAGTGCATGAAAATGGGAAAAAGGAAATCTAACTAACACCTACAAAATAGAGATTAGGCAAACAAACCATACAATCCCAAGCATGTATATATATAAATTAGACTTAGCACCCCACATATGAGTAACCAAGTTCACCTGGCCTATTTTGGATTATTATTAGGGGTATATGCACCTACATAGCTAAAGCAATTATATTTTTATTATAGATTCCCTTAAGCACAATCTCCTACAGAAGACAATGGTTAGACTAAGATCACCCTATCATTCAGTCTATGCACATGCACCCTAACATCCAGACTAAAATAAATTATCACAAAATAAAAGCAAACATCAAATCATTCATCGCCCTAACCTAAAGTTAGAAATGGTGACTTAGCCTAATGTATGTGTTATTTAAGGTTTGTGCGATATGCTTAGCAAGGCTTTAAGGTTGAAGTTTTCTAAGTATGAAAATGTTCAACTTAAAGGGTTTATTTCATGTAAGTGATTTAGTTACTTTGGTTGATTTTATTTTGCATTTTTTATTTGGTTTAAGTGAATCCTACAATTAATTATTAAGTTGTAAAGAGATGAAAAGAGAAGTGAACTTTTCTTTCCTCCCTACCTTAAGTAATTTCTAAGGTAAATTCATATTTGATTTTTGTTTAGTGAATATTTTATTATGTGTTTTAGTTAATCCTAAGTTTAGATTTTTTTTCTAAATAAACCTATTCAAAAAGAAAGGCATTTTATGATTAAGTAAAGTGAAATATTATCACAAAACACACATAACCTCATTTCTTTCCCAACATGTGTAACCTGCATATGGATGAATCCTAAGCATATTTATACATGTAAATGGAAATGTTTAGCACACTTTAATGATGAATGCTAAGAGAGTTTGTTTGAGAAATTTGAATGTTTTTATGTTGCATGAGTTTGTTAAGTAGAGAAAGAGGGATTCTTTTATCCAATTTTCATATGCACACATATATGTATGAAAGGCATAAGTGAGTATGACACCATTATTAGTACCAGGGGTGTAAGGTACAAGACCTTCTTAAGGCTACTTAAAGCCTTGCAACCCCGAGGTTCTCTTGATTAAAAATACTACTTTCCTTAAATACATATACATGTACAAAAGAAATGAATGGAAAAAGAAAGATGCAAAAGTTTGTGTTTGTTTGTTTGATTTGTTTATGCAATTTATATGTGTAAGTGTGGATGTCCTTCTTAAGTAATAACATAGGAATGAATAAGAATGGATTTAATCAAGTGTTGTGTTCTTTTCAAATGAACTATACATTTTGCCAAATCCTATTCAAAACTATGCTAAAAGGAAAGAGAAGGAAAGCCACACTAGGCACATCTTTATATTTTTACTCACATGCAAGCTGATAAATAATTATAAGTAGCATACCTTTTAATTTTGATGTTTGATTCATAATCTTTGAAAGTAATTTTGGATTTAATAGTGATAATAGCCATTCATATTCTTACTTTAGCCAAAAACATGCAATTTTACATAAAGGAAACATTTCATTTTTAATTTGATTTTTAAAAAGTATGAATGCATGATTTTCATATGGAATACACATTTAGCATGCTAGGAAAGAAATAAAGTGATGAAAGCATGTAAATTCATTCACCCTAATTAATTTCTAAAGATAATCCTATGAAATAGAATTATTTAAAGCAAATCAAATTTATTTTAAAGAGATTTTTAGTTTTGTTTGGTTTAATTTGAATTTATAAAATTTGAAGAGGTTTGTTGGTCCTAACCCATTTCCCACATGTGGTTGTTATTTTGGTTTAATTTTAGAACCATTAGATTATTTTTATATTTTATTTAGGTTAAGCTGTAAATTAAGTACATTAATTACCCCTTACCTACACCGCTTTAGCATATTTAATCAAATAATTATGAGCCAATGTATGACATAAAACCATAAGGAATTTAAATCAGCAATACATCCTAGGAAAGAAAGGTACCTAATGCAATTGGCTCATAATTAATGATTAATTAAGTTAAAGAGTTTAATTTAAGTAGTTTCATAACCCTTTCTCACACATGTGGGTTGGATTTTTATTTCCTTAAGCTACTTAGGTTATTGAACACCTAAGCACCTACCTAAGATGTATTGGTTATGTTCTAGAATGTTTTGATTTTGAAAAGTTTGATTAGTTGAGCCATTTAATTAAGTGGTTAATCTTATTTAATTAATTTGCACCTTAATTAGATTTTATCCAAATGAAATGAACTTAGGAAAAGAAGATATGGGAAAGAACCCTAATCTCATTCCCTAAGTCCACTCACTGTTCTAAGGTGATTAACAACTTTAATTAATGAATTTATCACTATTTAAAAGTTAATTAATCATTTAAATGAGTAAGAGGATAATTAGGAATGAACTAAGCAATTATCCTAATTAAGCCACTAATAAATCCCAAGAAAATTAGGGGAGGCAAAAGTCATCCCACTAAATGCACAAGAGAAGTTTGGAATTAATCAGTGGATAATTAGAGAGTAATTAACATAATTAAAATTCTAATAAAACCCAAATTTAGAAAGTATCACTATTCAAAATTTCAAATTAATTTTAGATTATTCCTCTTTGAATTATCTTTCCAATACCTTTTATTTTGTATTTTTTTATTTTTCTATATTTAGTTATGATATTTTGAAGTTTCCAAGATTATTAAGTAATTAAACCCTTAATTATATGACTAATCCAGTCGGCGCCATGTGGAGGTTGACGCGGCGCAAGCTTTTCATGTGGCGCGATGAGAGAGGTCACTTAAGTTATCACATCATAGCGCCGCATCAGCGGCAGTGCTACTCCCTTTCACATCATCCGTTCGATCAGAGATCAGATGGTTGAGATCAAGCCCGCAGTATTAATAGGATAAATCAGAGAATCTTACATGTCTTGATCATATTCATCCATCCAAAATGCACGGATGGACAGCCCATGATTCGTACCTGAGCTTGCCTATGGGAGTTGGCCATCGTCCATCTTCTAGGGCAAGATCTGAGCTTGATTGAGCTCGTATTGAGCTCAAACTCAACCTACACCATCATCATACGAGGGAGAAGACATCCAACAGCTAGTTTTACTTGAGATGAAAATTCCTTTCACAAAAGACCACACACTCTCTAATTTAAGCTCAGGTTGAAGGAATACCTCACCGGAGGCTATCACTAGTGCTCGAATCCATTAAGGTAGCTTCGTCTAGTGGAGACGAAGCTCTATTGAATATTTGAGGTGTTGAGGTTGAGTATGCCTCTCTATGGACCAACGTGCCCTTCAAGTGCTTGCGGTTTTGGTCTAGAGCACTCTTCCTGTGGCTTGAGGACTTGGATAAAGGCTTGGATGAGCTCAATTGGGTTCCCTCAAGGTGCTTGCAAAGTCAATTAGACTGAATTTGAGTATTAGATCAATTGGAAAGTCTTGCTACCTCCACTATTTTCAATTTTGAAGAAATCGAGAATGGGGAAATTGAATTACTATATGGGGAGCAATACGTAACCTCTAGCTTCCTCTTACACATTTGAATACAAGAGAATGCAATTCAAGTGAAATTAGGGGGAGTATATCCCCCCCCCCCTAGGTGAATTGGACAACCACAAGCTTCCTTTCAATTTTGATCCTATTCACCCTATTGAATGGGTTTTTTAGGCCGTTTAGAGTGTCCTGGCATTCAATTTTGGATGTGTGGTGGAGTAGTGAAGCTCCCATGTGCTTAAAATGAGTGGAGGAAGGATTCCCATGTGTCCATGTCAAGTGAGGTGGTCAATTTTGACCTTGGGTTGGGTTCGGCTAACCCAAACCTAATGGGTCATGTGCACCATCCTCATTAGTGACCATTTGGTCCACTAAGAGTATGCCAAGTGTCCATGAAAAAGATTTGACCAAATTTCAAGTAGTTTTGATTTTAGGTTGCCTTATGGCCTAGGGGTAAAATAGTCATTTGGCTTGGAGTTCAATTTGAATATGTTTGGTATGATTGAAAAATGGGTTGGGCCAAGTTTCAATGAATTTGGAGTTGGTTTGATATGATTTAGATCATGTTGACCTATTTAGGTCAAAATGGGTCAGCTTGGATCAAGTTGACCAATTGGTCAAATTAGGTCAAACTAAGGGTTGAGTCAAGTTCATATGACCATTTGAAATGTCTTGGCATCATTGATTTGGTTCAATTTAATTTATATTTGAATTTGGTTGATTTGATTTCATTTAGTTCAAATGGGTCAATTTGACCAGTTTGACCCATTTGACCTATTTGGGTTAGGTCATGGGTTGGTTTAGGCTTCATTGGTCATATGAAATGATTTGGTATCTTTATTTCCAATCAATTTGACTTAGATCAAGTTTTGACACATTTAGGCTTTTTAGGTCAAGTTGGGTCAACTTGGGTCAAGTGGGCAATTGGGCTAGGTTAGGCTCAAATGATGACTTGGTCAAGTTCAAACATTGATCAAGAATGAGTTTTGATCAATGGTTTCAAGCAATTTGGCCTATGGTGAGTTTTGGCTAGTTTAGGTTTCATTTTGGCAAAGTGTTGACTTGGTCAACCCTTAAGTTTGACTTAGTTTGACCTAATTTGAGTGACTGATCATCTCATGATGACTGTTGCTCACTATCTGAGTTTATTTGGGCTTAGTTCAATCCAATTTGGGTAGGATTAGAATTTGGCTCATAAGGGGTACTTTAGGTCACTTTGGAAGTATTTGGTCAATTGACTTGATCAAGGCTTGAATCAAGTTTGATTGAACTCACATATGGCTTATGATTGAAATATAAATCCATTTGCAAATGATTTGAAGTCAAATAGGTTTTGATTCATTTGACAATTTTAAGTTCAAATGGTGAACATGAGTTTGACTTGGGTTTGATTTTTGAATTTAGTTTTGGTTTGGTGATTGAAGTTTATGTTTATATTTAAATTCATGATTGAAGGATTGGTTAAATCATGAAGAAAAATTAAGGGTTTGGCTTGATTTGAGTTTGATTTGGCTAAGTTCAAGAACTTGATTTGAAAGGTTTAGGTTGAATTTTGATTGAATTTGAGTTTGAGAGTTGAATTGATTTTTGGATTGATGATTGAAGTTTGTATATTTATTTGGATTCGTGATTGAAGGATTGATTGAATCATGAAGAAAAATCTAAGGTTTGGCTTGATTTGAGTTTGATTTGGCTAAGTTCAATAATTTGACTTGAAAAGCTTAGGTTAAATTTGGATTGAATTTGGATTTAAATTTTGAATTTATTTTTGGATATTTAAATTTATATTTTATTTATATTTGTGAATATAAATGAGAATTTAATTGGGTTATGAGAAAATTCTTTGAATTTGAATTGATTTAGATTTGATTTAGGCTAAGTCCATAAGATAAAATCAAAGTGAGTTAGGAAAGATTTTTGATTTGGATTTGAATATTGAATTTGATTTGATTGATCTGAATATATATTTCATTTATATATGTGGATATAAATGAGAATATAAATGGGTTGTGATAAAGTTTTTTGAATTTGAATTGATTTGGATTTGATTTGAGCTAAGTCCATGAGAGGGA
This sequence comes from Cymbidium sinense, assembly GCA_021442155.1. Classification (NCBI taxonomy): domain Eukaryota; kingdom Viridiplantae; phylum Streptophyta; class Magnoliopsida; order Asparagales; family Orchidaceae; genus Cymbidium; species Cymbidium sinense. Next base: position 67,007,589 of record CM038227.1, on the reverse strand, counting down.
ATCAAAGGACTTAGGAAATATTTTGGAGTTTGGAATCCAATCATGGGATTCAATCATAAGTTTCAATTATTTGGAATTGATTCATGAATTGAAAATCCATTGAATTGGTTGGGGTTTGAGTTTGGAGTTGATAGCTTGAAGGGAGGAAGTGAGGAATTTAGTTCAAGCTATAGGGTGGGCAAATTTTTCTAACACCCCAAAGGCATGACCTATTCCTATGGCCAACTTTTCTAAGTCTTTAGGGTTAGATTGAGTGTCCACCTAATCACTAGAAGTGTATTATGACTAAGGATATTCTTAGTGTCAAAGAGAAGTCCTTTGTCTAAGATGGAGGGGTTGAGAGCTCATCCTGAAAATGAGGTCAACAAAGAGCGCCTAATAGGTGTGGTGTGACTGACAAGGTACACTGCACGTATTGGTGTTGACCGAAAGGATTAACAATGCTGAATGATCACAAGCACTAACAGAAAGGATCTACTCCTAACCAATGGTATAGAAGGAATCGAGAGTTTAGTGCAATGTGACTCTACTTATGCTAACAACATAAGAGAGTAAAGGGGGAATCCACTAAGGAAAGAGTATGTAAACCTTTCACTAGGGAAACATGTTCAAATCATCCATAAGGGGATAAGAAGTTTGATTTGATTTGAGTCTCACTGAGGAGAAAAATTGATTTGATTTATTTAATTTGTTTTGATTATTTTGATTTGATTGACTCCACTAGGGGAAATTGATTGGATTTATTTCAGATTTTAAAATTTTGATTTGGAGATGAATTCTGTTGGTTTGTGAGGGATCGTACTGAGTAGGAGCCATGGTGGCCTAGACCTAGCTCAGATTTACCAATTCAAAGGGGTAGTCTACCAAACACATAGTAGGACTAGCCAACAAAGGGATGCCTTTCGGTGTGCAATAGGTGTACTAGGAAGAAAGCATAGTAGACTTACATCCTCCAAAGTACGGACCATTTTCTGGGGTGATCTATTGGCAAGGCAACAGATTGAACCCAACCTAAGGCTGACTATTGAGCGAATGCCTCTGGGGGACTTAAATCAGCTCAAAGATAGTCAATGGATTGATTTCATTTTCTTGTTGTTTTGATGGATCCTATCGGTTTGCGATAAATTGCACTGAGTAGTGGTTATGGAGGCCTAGAGTTAACTCAGATTTATCAAACCAAAGGGAGGTGTCTACCAATCACATAATAAGACTATCCAAATAAAGGGGTGCCTTTCAGTTTACAATGGTCAAGTTAGGAAGAAAGTGCGGGGACTCACATCTTCCGAAAAAAGGAACCACTAGGGTGATTGGTTGGCAAGGCACCAAAATTAAACCCGACCTAGGGCTGACTATTGAGTGAATGACGTTGGGGGACTTAAATCAGCTCAAAGAGTTAAAGATTAATTTTACTTTTTTTAGTTTATTTTGATGGATTTCGTTGATTTGCGATGGATCACACTGAGAAGGAGCTTATATTAGCTTAGACTTATCTCAGATTTACTGAACCAAAGGGAATAACTTTCTGGTCGATAGGAGAACTATCCGACCAAAGGAGTGCCTTTCAATTTGCAATGATCAATTCCAAGGAAGAAAGCTCAGGGACTCACATCTTCCACTACAAAAGACCACTGGGGTGATCGATTGCTTTGGGTAATAAATTGAATCTGACCTAGGGCTGCCCGTCGGTTGACAGTCATGCTAGAACGAATGCATCATAGTCTTACATCTTACAAAGAAGAATGATTATTGGGGCAACCTGCTTGTGGCAAAACAGATTGAACTTGACCTAAGAGTGACTATGGAGTGAGTACCAACCCAGAGATTTATCTCAACTCAGGTAGTCAGGCAATTCCTATAGGGAGTTATGCTGACACTGCCCAAAATTTAGGATGTCTGCTTCGAAAAAGGGTCCCTTTAGGGGCTTGATTGTTTGTTTATTTAAATTGTTTTAACATAGACCTTATTGGTTTGTGAGGGATCAAACTGAGAAGGAGCTTATATCAGCCTAGACCTATCTTAGATTTACTGAACTAAGGGAGAATCTACATATCTACTGAATAAATTCTCTAACCATAGGGGTGGCTACTAGAAAATGGGGATTGTCCAATACAAGAGTAACATGGGTAGTGTCTAAATGGGTTTGCAAAGGATGTGATCTAAATAGAATGCCCATAGGGAGAGGGGCCGCTAAGGGCTTGATCCAAAATCCTGGAGAATATGACATGGCTAGTCATATATCAAATAAGTATTCGGTGGCCAACTCAAGGAGAAAGCATGGGGACTCACATCTGCCAAGAGTGCTGTATCCACCGGGTGAGTCTCCGCAGTAGAGAACATCAACCAACCTAAGGTGCCGCCGCAAAACAATCGACATTATGATGAAAGCTGGGGACTCATATCCTCTATAGTGAACCATCAGGATAGTCTCTCTCAAGTGACATCCCACCTAGAGACTACTGAATGCACCGGGACTTATATCAACTCAAACATAGTCAAGAGGAAAAGAGCCTTTGGGGGACTTATCCTAAATCTTGAATATACTCAACCTAATTAATGCATGATGGCTAGTTCAAGAAGAAAGCTAAAAAACTCACATCCTCTTAAACAAAGTCAACATGAGGTAGCTTACTAGCTCGGCAGTGAAGCCTACCAAACTAACAAGGCACTCATTGGTTTGCTATGATCAAGTTAGGAAGAAAGTGTAGGGACTCACATCCTCCAACAAATGACCACTGGGGTGACATACTAATGAGGTAGTATGTAAACTAGATCTAGAACAACTAATGAGTGAGTGCCACAGGGGCTTGGTCCCACATCGAAATAACTTGAGACAAAAGATTTGTGTTTATTTTTATGCTTGTGTTAAAGGGAATAGGATGTCACTCGGGTTCTATTACACCTACCTTAAACACGCTAGGGATTTTGATGAAATGGTGCCACGGATGGCAACCGGGATTCCCACTAAGAAAGGATGCCGCTTGGGTTCTCTCATACCTAACTTAGTTGTGCTAATCGAAATAGGATGCCTCTTGGGTTCTCTCACACCTATTCTAATAGTGTTGGGAGATTGTGTTTGTGTTGTGAAAGAGGGATAAAATGCCTCTTGTGTTTTCCTACACCTATCTTGAACATGTCATGGCGGATTCGCAAGACAAGCAAACAATGCTTCAAAAGAAGAGAATATTTGGATGAAATGGAATCAGAATTTCTTTCTTTTGTTGATAATTATTTTCAAACATGTTTTATGGGTAATATTTCTT